>JBAMBS010001292.1:90000-690000 GCA_037044455.1 Zygothrica quintamaculata
GTTGCTTTAATACGATTAAGCCGCATTGTTTGCTAAAATATGCTTTATCCTATATAGATATAGATAAAGAAGCAACAACAACAACAACAACCACAACACAAGAATAATTTAATATAATATGAGTATTTTTGCTAATTGGTTGCCAAACAAACAAACAACGAAACAACACACAAAACCAACTGGTCGTATGAGCATTAAAAGGGTCGCCATTGTGTAATAAAATTCCTATAGAGATAACTAAGCTTTGTCATCATGTCAGTTACATATACTAAACTAAACACACACACACATACATACTCATATATAAATTAAATTTGTAATGCATTAGTGTTTGTCATAAATATTTGCAAAATGTTTTATTGAATTTGTAATAAAATTGTGCATAGAAATGTGAGCTGTCAGCATTTGGTGGGCAGCTGGGAAAAAACATTTGGTAAATATTTATGAAATTCTAAACTATATTTAATCAAAATAAGTGCACAAAACAGAATGGTCATTCTATTATATATAAATATATATATATATGTATGTATAATATATTAGATGTCGCCAGATGGCAACCAAGGAGCCGCCAGTATAAGCGACAAGTGTGCTTAATGACAAAACTTTGCAAATCAGTTAAGCATTTTATTATCCAACGCAAGCTCAAGCATACATATCAAAAAGTAGCCAGATGATGACAAATATATATATATATATATATACATCGTTGCCACTTGCAACATATAAGCTCATATCTTGGTGGCTGCAGACTAGCAGAAAGTGAAGCCAAAAACTTGATATCCTCTGTGTGTTGCCAGGGTAAACTCATTTCACTCTATTATGAGTAAATTAAACTCAGCACAAGCAGCAGTGACATATATTGACGAGGGAAAGAGAGGGAGAGAGGGTGCATGCATGTTGGCAGTGCTGTGGCAAAGGGATACTACAACATCCGCAGCATTTCCGCAGCAGCTGCATGCTGGCAAGAGAAAAGAGGAGAAAAAAATAGAGCAAATATTACGCATACGCCACATCTAACATGTTGCTAAATCATTTACGAAAAAAGCCAAAATCTACATCAAAGCAGCAAAATGCCAGCAAGGTTAACAACAACAACAACAACAACAACAACAACAATCAGTGCAATTAAGCTTCAAGTTTTTTATTTTTGTTGCATTCCCCTGCTGCAGACAAGTAACTTGCATTACGCAAGTAATTTGTTGATAAAGTTTTCAAGCTGCATAATTAAAAAGTTTTTTAGCCAAGACAATGTTCTAATTTACCGTTGCAAATTGAAGTGACATTTTGTGCAAGTTGCAAACGAATGTTGCTAATTTATTAATTATATTTTGCAACAGCTTTAAGCCACAAATAATATTGCAAGATAAACTTATTAATGCCAAACTTGCAGCCAATTCCAGCAATATATTGCAATATTGTTGCTTGTTTATTATTTCTATTGACTGACAGCTGCAATTATAGTGCTCTCCCTCTCTCTCTCTTTCTGTCTCCGAGTCTCTTTGTGGCTTAAAACCAAAATCAACAAGAATTCTGTTCAAGTAAATAAATAAATATCCGTTAAGGCCAACACAAGCGGAACAAAACAAAACTTTCTGTCAGTTTGAGACTCCCAGTATAACAATATCTATATATATAAGTATATATATATATATATCTGAATCTTAACTGTATGATATCATATCATACTATAGCTGAACTATTATTTTTCTTACTACTTTCAACCTTTTAACCTTTATTTATGCAAAGTTCTTAGTAAAAGCAAAAGCAATACTCTAAAAGTAGTTAAAATATAATATCCAAACTTTGCCACATTAGAATTTATATGGAGTGACATTGTTGTAAAAGGATATGTGTAGCATTTTGCCAGGACATACATTAAACTAATAACCCATATAACTAATACAGACATTGACATGTGTGTTTCCATAGTTTCAAGTTACCAACTCAGACTTGTCTAGGCAATTTACTATATACATACATATAGATATAGTTTTAATGATTTGTATATATTATTTGGCAAATTAATTGACCTCAAGTGCAGCTTTATAGCTTGGCTTTAATCGTAACAAAACCTTAATGTACCTTAATGTTGTAGTAGTAGTTGTTGCAGCAATGTTTTAAGTTTTAATGGTTTATTGTCACGAATCAGCCCACACTCGACACATTAAACCACAACTCAAAGTTAAATGTCATTTAACATTCTGTAAGAGAGTAGAGTATTTAATGATACACAAAGAATGCAATTGGAATGCTTTTGAATTAAAGTAAATTTAAGCAAATTAAAGCAAATTTACAATTAAATGCAATCAAATATTAAGCAGTAGAATCAAAGTGAAATGCAATAACATAATTTTAATTAATAATTTAAGAGTTTAACTTTAGTTTATTGATGATATCTGATAGCTTAGCTTAGTATTAATATTAATTATTATTGCTTTAAAAATATATATATATTAACTCTTGCCTTTGTCTTCACTTTGACACCACAATATTAACTCCTAATTGCCTTGCATGTGAGTACCGCAGTATTTACCGCACACGTTCTCTCATGTGGCATAAGGTTATCAGTTGTAATACCTGCCGCAAGCAGTTCACATAAGGTGCAACGTACAACCATTTGATGCCCCCAAATAGTTCTCTTGCAGCACATACCGCAAACAATGGGCTTAGCGCCCAGTAACATGCTGCAAGTCAAGCTGCCGCCAGAAGCTGTTGTCACAGCCCGAACTCTGTGTGTAGCAATGTTTGTCACATGTGTATAACAGATATGTGACTTTGACTATGTGTGTGTGAATAACTCCAACTGCAGTTGTCGTCGATTTCAGTTATATGCCATGGTGACGCCTACGCAGCAGTTGAGAGATCTCCAAAAAAAAAAGGGAGCAAAAAACAACTATGCGAAAATTTGCTGTTAAGAGCCTTGTGAGGCAAACGCGGCTTTTATATCCTTGTCCGGGTGAAACTTTTCTACGCTGCTGCTTGGCAAATGGCCAGAACATATATATGTGCGTGTATTGGTATGTACGTGTGTCTGTGTGTTTGTCTGTGTGGCTGACAATAATCCAAAAGTTTTACAAGCAAAACGAGAGACCATTACATGGCAGGCGGGCAGAAACAGAAACCACTTGCAAGCAATTTTCATCAGCGATTTTTTGGGGTTTTCCAGCTGCCACTGACAACAGTATGGAGCAGCATTTTGCTTATTGCCTGAGCACAAGATACAATGCCAACCAAGTCCATGAGTTGCCCTTTACTGACAACAACATCATCATCAACATCATTATCATCATCAACGCCGGCAATAGGATAACAAAAGTCTGCACAAATCTCTGAACAAACGCATTTAACATTTGCAGTCATCCATATTGGTACCGACTCTGTCCAAAATTTCATTGTCTATGCTTCCATGGAGGTAAACGTTTTGGGACCTGCTTCAACCAGGAACCCACAACTAGCCATAGCTGTGCCCTGCACTGCATTTGCAGCACATGTTAGAAGTACTTACCATAAAACTCATCAGCAAGAGGTTTAGAAAGAGAAGACCACAAAACTGTGAGTATTCTGGGAATATTCTTTGGCCATTTGTGAAATGGAAAATGGAAAAAGAACCGAAAAAAAAATGGGAAAATAAAGATGAAAAAAGAAATATGCTGAAATTGTGAAAAATAGCAGTTTACAGTTTACACTTGGAACAATGCAGAATCAAAGGCACGCCCACTTAGATAAGGCCAGTGGGCAAAATGGTCAGTTGCTTTGGTTACTTTCTCCAGCTGTTAATAAATTTAAAGTTTGTTTTAGTCACTTGGCAAAGCAACTGCACACAAAAATAAAACTAAAGCGACTGCCACAGAGCAGAAGAACCAAAAAGCATAAAAAAAAACCTACCAACCAACCACCAAACAAACAAACACATATACAGCTGCATATACATATACATACACATACACATATACATATAAATACATAAAAAAGAAAGTTGAAAGTTTCTTTAAGCGTTTGCATGGATTGTGCTCTTTGTTATTATTATTGTTGTGTTTTTTTTATTTGCCTTTTTTTTTGTTTTATTTTATACTGGTTCTCTTTTATGTTGTTGTTGTTTTTGCTGTTTTTGTTGTTGTTGTTTTCGTTTTGTAACCGTCAAGGCGAGTCGGTAAAAAAGCGTTTAACAGTCTGTGAACACTTTGTGCAGCAATATATGCATCTGTGTGTGTGGTTATGTGTTTATATGTGTGTGTGTGTGTGTGTGAGTATAACTGTGTATTTGTATTTGTATGTGTGCGCCAAGACATTTATTAGGTTTGTTTTGAAATTTTTGCTTTGATATTGGACGATTTATTGGAGGTCCTTCAAATGCACAAACAAAATATGAAAGCAAAGCAGTTTCTACCATTGTATTTAACTGCAGTGGAAATTCAACAACAAATATTATTCCAATTAGAATTCGGTAAAGGACTCGCCTTTTTATATATATTTATATATATATATATATATATACACGTATGTCTATAATATAGTTTTGATGGTCTGCCTAAAATGGAAACCATAGAAACCAACAGTCTCTTTAAATTCGGCAAATGGCAGCATTTGATACATTAATTTACAAATTAGCTCTCTAGATGGCGCTAAGAGCTAAGCTGCATAATATGCATCGATTAAAGCAATCAATTGCTATCGATACGCGGCGCTTAGGTGCCAGAGGAAGGTAAATTGGCTGCTGTTAATTGAAGCCTGATAATTAAAGTGATAACCAAAAGTGAAAATAGTTATATTTAAAGCATAAAAAACTAAATATTGCTACAACAAATCTATAGATTGTTGTTAATAATAGAAGAAAATTGCTTTACTTTAAATTTTTATCTTTTCTTACGATTAGTTTTAATTAGCCCAAGGAAATGTACTTTGTTTCCATTTATGTATTACTTACTTTAGATTTTATTTCTCATTTACCTACATATCCTTTGTTTATAAACTTACCTTTTCATTTGCTGTAAAAGTTTAAGAAATATTTCCTTTTAGTCAATGGCATTTTATTTATTTATGTTATTTTTGTGATGAAGCTCATCTTTTATACTCTACACATTACCTGGGTATAATATATATATATATATTATAAATATATATTAAGATAATTGTTTATAGAATTGTATTGTATATATATTTATTGAAACAGGTGCAGTATACAACATTTGCTTTTTGCTTTTGAATAGTGTAACACAGGTGCCAAGTTAAAGATAGCCTGTAAAGACAGCCAAGATACATTTGGATCTTTAATACTAAAACTGGCTAAGAGAGAGTGTTACCCTGTCAATAGACAAAAATGTAAGGCAACTAGTTCGCTTGAGGAGCTTTATATAAGAGTTATATAAGATTATAATATGTATATTCAAAAATTTGATATACATTTTAGAAAAGGTTTTCGTTTAGTTTTGAAGTTATTTAAAATGTCATAGCAAAAGCTAGCTGAACTACTATGAGAGGCACTTGGTATGTGATATAATAATATTAATAATAATCTGCTCTACTATTAACTATATAAGCTAATTTTAAATTAATTTTAATTATTTTAAGTAATTAAAATGTCCTGTATCCCGTTTCCTTGTGTGTTTGCTTAGCTTGTGTAATTGGGATTTATGTTTCATTTTTCCTTTATGTCTTTAATCCTTGTTCAATTCTGTTGCTGGTCTTAGTACGAAGGTCTGAAACCATTGCGTTGTGATAATACCGAATCGGGACTCTTTAGCTCCATGGCCAGCTTATAGCCCAATTCAGGGCGTCGATCGCGACCCTCAGCCATAGCTTTCACCTAACACAATTCGTTGTACAGATCATTTGAATCCAATTCCTTAAACGAACTTCTATTAACTCACCTCATTGGTATGCACAATCACACCATCACTGGTAACCACCTTCTCCTTGGTGTGCTCAATATCATGGAAATCGGTGCCGCGGCAACAATCGTCTATTAGAATGGTGCGATAGCCAGCAGATAGTGCATCCACAGCTGTGGCACCTACACACACATCATAGGCCAAGCCACATACATATATATCCGTGGCACCTTTCATCTTCAGTTGAGCATTGAGCGTGGTGTCCGATAGTTTTTTGTTATCCCAGAATACAGAGTAGGAATCCACCTCTGGATTGGTGCCTTTGTACACCTTAATACCATGATCCACAACCTTTAGATCCTTGTGCAGCTCGGCGCCCCAAGAGTCCTGTACGCAATGGCGCGGCCACAGACGTTGCTTCATCGCCGGTGGTCCAGCAAATATAACGGTATCAAAAACCTTGGCTGAATCGGCATCCAACTAAAAGATAAAGTAAATTCCATCTAATACTTTTAATTACCCTTACTTATCGTTTATCATTAAGCGTTAATCGAAACATTTATTAATTGAATCTGTAGATGTTGCAAGAGTTCTTGTACCCACCGCAGAGGACTCATCCATTGGCCGCATTTTGACATTATCAATAAATGAAACATGATCGCTGGGATGCCAGTCCAGTGAATAGAATACTGCATCAAAGTCCACGGTATCGAGTAGCTTGTTAATGGGCTCCAGAATCTGAGAAGAAGAGCGGAAGGAGCTTGGTCATTGAATAAATTCCTAACAGATAATCAGCTGAGGAGCAGGAAAATTATGTTGCAAGCAGGAACTGAGATGTGGATAAGATGGGGAGTGTCACGTCTGCGAGTCGTGTCCATAAAGCGGCGGCGGAAGTGTGTGTTATTAATTTTGACAAATTTTCATGTTCAAGTGAAGTAAGTGCCGGCCAACAAGTGCACCACAGACATTTGAGCCGTATACCATGGTATGGCCTAAAGAAGGAGGTGAAGGGGCAATTGTGGCAGATGATGGCAGCGATGGCAATGGCTATGCCAATGCTGATGTCAAAGCTGAGTTCTGATGCTTGGAAAAGCGTCTGCCGCTGACGATGACATCCGGCGTATGTCGCAGCGCGGATGCGACTTAAGTAAAGCATATCCGTTTCCGACTTTGCACACGCACACACACACACAAAGGCATTGACACAAATACAGCTATAGCTACAGATATAGTATCTTAAGGGGTACTGTGCCAGACATGCAGAACACGCCAGTATAGCCTCATCGTTGTCGGTGGGAATGACTTTGGCTCATCCTGAGCTTCGCTTCGCTGCCTCCATTTTCATTTCTTGTTACGTTTTATGTCTTTCCGTCGCCGCATACCTGCCATCCTCCATCCTCCACTCACCAGCTGACAGCCACTGTCTTCTCTGTCTGCTCTTTCTCCACCAAATTCCTACAGTTTTAGCTAAGACTGCCCCGTCTTTGGCCACAATTCATGAGAAGCAGAAACCAAGCTTCAAGCGCCAAGCACCTTGTTCACAGTTTTCAACTCCCAAACCTTAAAAAAAAACCACCCAACTGCCAGCTCCATTTGCTCTTTCGTGAGTGACTCTGGGCTCACCTCGTGTCCTTGCTGCTGTGCACTGCAATTACTTATATCCAAGGAACCACTTATAAAATCATTTTGTACATCAACAATGAGAAACGCGTTCACCGGTCGCACAATCTGCACAAGAAAGAAAGTAAACGAAAGAAGAGAGAAACAGTACGATATTAGAAAGAGCAAGGAATAATAAACACAAAATTGTAACATGAGCAGCCACAAAAATTGTAAGAAAATTGTAAGAAAATTGTAAGAAAATTGTATGGCCAAAGTAAGTGAAGCAGACGCCACAAAAGACGTCAGCCCAAAGTACATAAGCACAAACATGAAAAGCTACAAAGAAAATTTGTATACATGTGCATTAGTGGGTGTATGTGTGTGTGTGTGTATATATATACTTGATGAGATACTTCTACCATTTTTTTTTTTTTATTTTTTATTTCGCCGCCCCGTTATAAATGCGTTTTAAATGAAGTAAAAGCCAGTCAAAAAACCTCTCGAAAAACCCACCGCAACTCACACATGAGAGTAAAGAGCTCGTTAGGCTTGCCATTGCTATCTTGACTAGCAGCCTTACATCCAGGTTTCAGGACGTCAACACAATCATCATCATTATCATCATCAGCAGTAACATTATTAACAACAACAACAACAACAACAACAACAAGAAACATCATTATCAAGCAGAGACGACCGACAGTGTCGTCGTCTAAGCTGATTATGTTCGAGCATATTTAAAATTAGTGAAGCGCTTTTAATTTGTTATTTATGTGCACGCTGATTATGAATGATTATGATCTATGAGCAAACACACATACCCACACACACACACACACTGATATGGTATATAGAGACTCCACTCGAAACAGTAACAGTCACAGTGACAGCACTAACTGATGCAGGAGCTACAGTAGGTTGCACATTAGCATTAGACCTTTACAGTTGAACTAAAGCTGCAGTTGCAGCTGCAGCTGAAGCTGAAACTGAAGTGGATGATCACGTGACACGACACGTTCTTTACTCATGACAAACGAGTCTTTCTTTTATAACTTATATTAATGCCTTATAGCTTACATTTAGCAAATAAATATCACAATATAAATTATATAAAAAATACCTTGTGATGCATATAAAAATTGTATATAAAAAAGGATTAAAATTTATTTATAATATGCAAACCATAAAAAATATATATATTAAGCAGTTAGTAATTAATATGAAAATAAAACTGTATTCATGCTTAAAAAAAAAATTTATTTATGCGGCACTTTTTTGGGATTAACTTTAAGCGGATTAGGCCATCTCTAATAAAAAGCTGTTCATGCAGTTTACTGTTGCCAACCAAGTTTGATTTGTGTTGGCAGAACGTTTAAAATATGTCATGCAGCTAAATGCTTTAAAGCGGGCAACATGCATTGCAGCAGCGGCAACAACATATAAAGCAGCAACATGAACAGCAGGTGGCACACAAATTAAGCTATGGCAGAGTATGAAGTGATGTTTGTTAGTAGCGAGGGGGGAAGGTTACACAGAGCGAGAAAGATAGAGAGAGAGAGAGATGTAGAAGAAATATTTGTTGTTGTACTTATTGTGGTTGTGGGGCAGAATACGCTTAAGCAGTTCATGATTTATCGCCTGTTGCCAGTGGCAATAGCAGCAACAGCAGCAGTGGCAGGCAGCAGTGGCAGTGGCAATGGCAGTGGTTGGCATTTATGCCCAACCACCAGCCAGCACTATCGCATGACAATGCAGCGATGCAGAGGAGCCACATAGTTGCGGATGTGATTTACATTTGCATGTTGAGCATAGGACGCATTTCGAGCATAGTTTTGGGTTTGCATACTTAGAGATAATGGCCGGATAAAGGTAGTTAATGTATCAATTTGTGTGTGTGTGTGTGTGTGTGTGTGTGTGTGTTGTGAGCAGTTATTCTTGGGCGTTAACATTTATCACACGTGGATTAAATGTGCTCTCAAAGGGCTTAGCAGGCCATAAATAACATTAGCTACTTCTGCTTAACTTAACTTCGATATACTTAAATATATTTATCATGAATATAAGTATATATAAATATATATATATATAATACAATTTAGTCTACTTTTAATATTAGTTTCAATTAAACTTAAATTGACTTTTATATTTTTTATTATATATAAATTGTATACTTAATTGAGAACACACAGGCTTAGATTTAATCAATTAAATTCATGGCGTTCAGTTTGATCATATTTAAAAGCCTCAAGCCAGTGCCCAAGACACCTTCAACCCACAATGTTGGCCACAACTTGCACATCCAATTCACTCACCTCAAATTCTCAACCACAAGAAATCACAGCAGCAGCAGCATCCAATTATGAACCATTTGAAGCAGCTGCTGTTGATGATGAGCCTGATTCCTCCTTCTCACTTTCTCTCCCTCTCTCTCTCTCTCTCTCTCTCTTTGGCTCTTAATCTCCGCAACATCATGACCCATCTATGGGCGAAGTAAACTTGGCAAATTAACACGCACCTCATCCAATGGTTACTTAGCTTGGGCTAATGTAAACAACTGACCCAAAGCTCAGGCACTTATTGTTATAACTACCCTAAACTCTCCTCTCTCTCTTCCCCTCTCTGTCTCCTTTTCTCTCGTTGTTGTTACGCAATGGTTTAAAATTAAAGTGGAAACTATGAATCTTTGATTAAAGTGCTTGCCAGTTTTGAGAAATGTTTCAAGGTTTTAAAGACATAAAGAATAAGTGAAGAGCAAAACTTAAACCTAAGACGAAATTGAGAGCAGCAGGAGAAATCCTGTTCATTCATTTGACTGGCAAATATGTTACGGCTAAATTAATTATTGAGCGTAAGGAATGAAGCCCACAGACATGTTGTGGATGTGGCAGACACGACGACATTTCAAATGCCTTTGGTGTAGGTCTGATGGGAGTATGTTTTCGGTTTGGTTATATGGTTAGATGGTAATATGGTAAAATGGGAAGATGGTTAGTTGGTAAGATGGTTATATGGTTAGATGCAAGAATGAAAGGATCCAGCAGCAGCAGTAGCAGCAGTAGCAGCGGTGGCAGCAGCGACAGGCACCTTTTGGAAACCACAGAAAATCTTAAATTCAAATTACACTTCAACCCGATTCTGTCAAGCCAACAAAAGGAACAAGTTATAGAAATAACTTTGTCTCTTCTACTCTATCTCTCTCTGTTTGCTGTCTCAGTTTTCTACTACTTTCTATACATACACATGTGGAGATACATATACAACTATATTCAAACATATATATGTATATTAAGTAAGAGAAAGTTTCGTCTTTTGGGCTCTGCAATACAACATTTTGAGTCAATTTCAGTGCAGAATAAATTTCAAAATCCTTAGAACCCAAAAGCGTCAACGTTTTTTGGGTTTGCTTTTATTTAGGTGCCATTGCTGCTGCTGTTGCTGCTGCTGCTGCTATGCTGCTTATGGCTCATCCTGATACCTTTTTAAGAGCAGCAGACAAGCTGTCGAAGTATTCACCATGTATGTGCCAAAAAAGTTGCCCAGCTAAACGAATGAGTACGGCAAATTGTGACGTCGACATGGACCAAGGACTAAGGACTAAGGACCAAGGACTAAAAAACTAAGGGTAATGGTAAGCAAAAGCGAGCAAAGGCGCACGAATCGAATGAAATTCAACGTGATATTGAAGAATGTGCCAAAAGGGAAACGTGCCCAGGCACACCCACACAAGCATACAACCACACAGGCCTACATACACATATATATGTGTGTGTATGTGGTGTGTGTGTGGGGCAGGTGCTAAAGCAATTTCCGTTTTGAAATTGTTGCATAAGTTCAGCGGTACTGGCAGTTCTGGGTCTGTCTCTTATTTGCCAAAAACTTACACACACACACACACACCCGGCCCAAAACTTCACAGCCCAGCCACACACACACATATATATATATATATATATATATATATATATATATCCATCTACGTTACGCCCTATACCATTCATATATTTATTTTTTTTGGCATACTCGTATACCTCACATACTCCACAGTAGACAGAACCAACACATTGTCGTTGACAGCTGTGGGTTTTGGTGGCAGTTGCTGGTGGCGCAGGAGTTGCTGCTGCTGCTGTTGGCGCTGCTGCTGAGTTGTGCCAGGCGTGGCAAATGTTGGAAAATTACATTATACAATTTATGCGGCTGACTGGGAACTCAGAACTGGTAACTGAAATTTTTGGCCAGCAACCACAGGACTAGCAAAGACTGCACAACTACAAGAATAACTTTTAGAATTTTCCGAGTTTTCTTTTGACTTTTACTACATATACGCCATGTATGCAACTTAGATATATATCTCTAAGAAAATGTCACAGCTAAGCTGCTTATGAGAAAACTTAACTCTAAATTATACAGATAATCTTTACTATATAAACTTTACACTCTCTAACACTTGATGACTGACATTCACAATATAATATTTTAACTAATTTTCTGAGTTGTTGTAAATTAATCATTTAAAGGTTTTTGTCTAACGGTTTTGATTGATTTCTTTGTGTTGGCCAAAAGTAATCTAAAAATTATTGAGCCAATTTATTTTGTATTTTATTGATGTAATTTATTTGCTTCACATTTTCTTTATCTTTTCTTTTTTTGATTTTTTTTTTAAAGCAACTGTCTTTTACCTTGTTTTTCCTTCAACGTTTTTTGTCTACTGCCTTTTATCTCTTGTTGTGCTACGTTGTTTCCTCTTATATTTTGTCCCATTCTCTCTATAGCAGAGACGATCTCTTTTTGATTTAATGAAGCCTAATTCAAGTAAGCTTTTTTCCATTGGAAAAACATTTTTCATGTCAGACAACTGCCCAATCCAATTAAACAAAAACTGCCAACAGTTTCCCTCCCACACCCCATACTTTCGACTCTCGTCCTATATCAACTGTTATTTCAGTGAAACTCCAACCAATTTCATTTTCACTCTCTCTCTCTCTCTCTCTCTCCCTCTCTCTTTCTATCTTTATGTATGTGTCTCCTTTTTTTGGTTGAGCTTTTTGTATGTTATAAGTCATTAACTTTCTAAATAATCGCCGCAGCGTGTCAACTTTGGTCGTTAAACTTTCATCAGTTGAGGATGCGACGGTGTGTGGCTGAGACTTGAGGTATGGGGATTCCCGAAAGAAAAGAGAAAAACAAAAAATAAATAGGAGAAAAAGAAAAAAAAAAGTAAAGCACCCTGGACACGCGACAGCGGCACAAAAACTGAGCAAAATTTATAGCAAGATATTATTTTCCGCTCGATGAGCAGACAAGTCGTAGGGCGACTTTTGGCACTCACTGTACGACGGTGTTCTCTATACATTCTCTTCATCTCCAACTTCATCTTCATCCACAGCCTTATTGTCATCGTTTCGCCCTATCCAGAATCTGCTCCCGATGTCTTTCGTGTTGCTGGCCGTGTTTTTCGGTGTCGGTGCGTAACTGAACACAAAAAACAGTGGCACATTGTACCATAAATGAAGACATTATAAACGATGCAGCACCCACTACTTAAACCTCTTCCCTACGCCCACTTTGCAATTGTATATGTGTGTGTGTGTGTGTGTATGTGGGTAAGTAAGTAAGTGCGCCCAAGATTAACGGTAGACATTGTAAGACACTTAAAGCTGTTGAAGATTTTTCAGTTGCTTTGTGGCTGGGGGTTCAATGAACTATGTGATGACGCCTTATACGTATGATATATTACCGTTCACAAATTCTACCACACACACATACACACACATAACCTCAAAATATACGATGCCAATTTACGACTTTAAGCTTTGGCTAAGAGCAGGTGGCAATAGCAATAAATGTATTATATGAAGATAAAACTGTTTAAGGTATTCTAAAGCTTGTATATATCCAAAAAAAAAAAAAAAACCTTCGCAATATAAAATAAATGAAATAGCTATTGAGGGGCTCTTGTGTTACTTAGCTAATACACAAATATACGTATATAAACAACAGTTAATTTTGAGCCCTTAAAGCAGTCAATCCCTCAATGTATATGACAAAATGTATACACCAAATGCAACAGGTTTCTGGTCAAAATCAATATTCGTTAAGTTTGAAGCTCAGACTTATTGAAAGACAGTGAAAGAAGTTGTCGACTGACTATAGAAAGTTAAATTCAGTTTATAAATGTATTAAATAACTTTTATAACAATTTATTATTAAAATTTCAAGTTATTTTTTTTATTGTTTCCAAGTTTAAAACAAATTTCTTTTAGACTTTTTTAATATACTTTTTCTTTGGTTTTTATTTTTTTTTTTTTTTGGTTACAATTAGAGGTTTGCCTTTAATTAAATATTTAGGCATCGTTGCACAAAATCGTATAAAATATATATATAATTTATATATATATATATATATATTATTTGCCTGTCGCTTTAAATTAAAGCACTTAAATTCAGTGTAAAAGGTCATATTCGTGCAGTTTTGTCCTTTGTCAAAAAACGCTGCTTGACTGATTTTTGTGGTTGGTTGTCGGAACCGCAGCATTTAATGCTTCAACGCACAGCACAGGACTTGTGCTAAAATATACACACACATACATATACACATACATATATATATATATATATATATATACATACATAAGTACACCGACTGTGCAGTTCAGTAAAAAGTATTTTGCGCACATTTCAAGCCATAAATTTTGAAAATTTCACAAATGCAAATGCAAATGCAAATGAAAACATAATAATAACACATCAACATGTAAAAGTGACCCATTCAATTATGTCTATAAAATTAGCTATAATACCTCACACACATACACACACACACACAGATAGGGTCACCTTTATATTGATTGTTTTTACAACATGGACATTTAATGGCCCGTCATATTATTTCCATAAATTTGCGTACATATCCGTTTCCGGTGCTTCAATCGCTTCTGTTTTGTATAGCCCTAAAAAAACTAAACACACACACACATATATATATATATATATATATATATATACTACATATATATATATATATTTAGCATTTCAATGAAAATGATTTACGGCGTTAAATGTTCTATTTATGTGTTTATTTAATTTCATAGGGACGAAAGTTTTGCTCCTCTAAGTTTCACACTCCACTCCACTCATCTATCCATCATTTACTTTGTTTATTATGTAAATTTTTTGGCTCTTGCTATTATTTTTTATATTTTCTATATTTTTTTTATATTTTTGTTGCTTGTTTTTTGTTTTTTGTTTTCATTTGCGCGTTTTCACACAAACATTAAACTGCAAAATTACCATTTATGCAATTCATGCGGAAATACAAACAAAAGTCAATTTTATGGGGCGCAATTTTCAGTGTTATTTTTCTTCTCTTTTTTTTCTCTTTTCCTTACTGTTGTTGTTGGTAACGCGCTTCATTTTGTTATTGCCGTTGATTTTGGCAAGAACAAGGCTAAAAAAAAAAACACAAACACACACACACACAGATATATGGACTCTATGTATGTGCCTGAGGGTTGAGCTGCTGGGGTACTGTGGTACTGAGTACTGGCATTTTTTAAGTGTTCCCTTTATTATGATATCAGCTGCCGGAACATTTTTTTATACGTTTATAAATTTTTATGCAATATTACACAATTTGGCATCGCTGACAGTGCTTTACTTTACACAGCCGAAAGGGGCGGGGCTGGGCGGTGCGACAGTACAGAAATAATCATCCTTTAAATGGCATATCAAACAAGAAATAATTTTTTTTTATGTTATAATTTGTCGCGTGACAAACAAGCCGCTGTGCAACAGGCAAGCAATCAACCAAATGGTTGGCCAGGCATTAAGAGTTGGCTACACTGCGTATACGTAATATATTTTAAGGTAACAAGTGGGAATTGTCTTACACAACTTATTAGTGAAATATCGAAAGAAACTTTAATAAAAGGATAACGTCAAATCTTTAGCATAAAATTCTAGTGAATCACATTGATTACTCTGCAGAAATTTCTTTTTGAGGTTTTTTGGCGTAAATCTTTTTAAAAAGTTTATTCTGTATAGAGGAGAAAATTATTATAAGTTTCTATTTTTCAAGTGAATTGTAAAAAAAAAGTTTCTTTTGCAATATTTTTCAACACTTAGCTTTCACATAAAGGAAAATATTTTGATTTTCTATGCATTTACACAAAAGTTCTGGAAAGTTTTGGAAAGTTTTCTTTATCTGGCGCTTAGATTCAAATTCAAATTTAAATTTAAATTCAAATTATATTCAAATTTATATTAAAAGTACATTAACCCCCCCATAGACATTAGGCTTAAAATTATACACTGATATTTTTTTTTGGTGTTGTTCGTGTCAACTTTCTTAACTAAAAATTTACTTAAATTAAGTTAACTTTTCATTATACATTTATAATATTTAATTTTGAATTAACTCAATTGTAATACAGTCGAAAGTTTAATGTAACTTTAAGGGTGTAACAAAAAAAAGAGAAATAGAAGAAAAAAATGAGATTATAAGATACAATTTTTGCATCACGTACGCAATTTTATAGCACAGACTCTGGCAACAATGTTGTTCAGTCCATTTCAATGAAATTATATATATACATATATATATATAGAATTATGTGTGTGAGTTTGTTAAGAAATGAAAAGGCAGTAGATGAAGTCGGCAAAAGCCAGCAAAAGTCGGCAAAAGTCACCAGTCGTAGACTACAATAAAATTATTCGAAAAATTTTTCATTTTAATATGCTGGAAATGCGGCAAAGGCAGCAAAGGCGGCGTGCTACAAGCTAGCCAAATGAATGCAACTTCGTTCGTTTTCTGTGGCATTTTATTTGTCACGCGTTTTTATCACTTTACGTGCGGAGAGAGTCTCTGACTGTTGTCTGTATATGTCTATGCGTGTGAGTGTGTATAACAGTCCCAGCATCAGATTATCACATTTGCATACGCCGCCTTTGCCGCCACCGCCACCGCCACCGCTGCCGCTACCGCTTTGTGACAAGCCAGTGCGATGATGACGATGGCGATGGCTATGACGATGACGACAAAATCAGGGGAATGGGATTAAGATTGGTATGGGTAGGGGTATGGAGATGAGGTTTCGTATTGGGAATAAGCAGTGTATGTGTATGAGTTTTTGGGGCTGTACAATGATGAAAGCAATCCCACATATGCAGACTGTCAGACACGGTGTGACATTTACTGTAAGCGACATTTTACCGTCCAACGAGGACTGATCAGGATTGAATTACACACACAATCCGGGACTCGGCCACTTTGATTGCAAACGCTGCGAATGACTGCGAATCTGTGTGCGGTGGTTCCCCTATCTACGCTCTGTAAATTTATATGTGCGTGGGTCTTTGTATGTTTCTGTCTGTCTGTGTGTGTTAGTATATTGGGTTTATGACGCAGCTTCCGCGTTGGCAAAACGTTGACAAATATTTTATTATCACATTTTATGATTTTATGAGTCCCCGGATATGAATCACTGAGTGACAAGAAACTTGCTATACAAGCATACACATACAAACCCAGAGAGAACCACACAATCAGATACATCCACACTCACACACAGAGTAGCAAAAAGAGAAAAAAAAAACTCTCACACACGCTTACACACATCAAATACACCGCTTTATAATAGTGGATGATGGCAAAAGCTTAACCCAGACAAATGCCTGGAAAGGATAATGTCTATATGTATATGTACGCACACAAATACATATGTATATATGTATATTCATGTATTTTATAGACTAAAGCAGGTTGCTTACCGTTTTTATCCATTGATTCCAACAAAATTTAAACTCCTCCCTATCGATGAAGCCATCTCCGTTTGTGTCAAAGACAGCGAATATTTGCTCTAGGCGTTCGTGTGGCACATCGTAGATGTGTCCCTTGTCATTGCGGAACAGAGCACGGCAGATTAGCGTAAACTCATCCAGATTTAGACGGTCATCACTATACACAAAACGGACAGCCCGTTACGATAGTACGGTACGGTATAGAGCGTAACGTTCACAAAGGTGAATCAGGCATGAAAATAAACGATAGGCAGCCAGAAAATAAAGTTAGTTTGTAAAACTCTCTTACCAAATCTAGAAATGGAAAAAGGTGGCAAATTGGGTTGCTAAGAAGGTGGTTTGGATTGCCTAGGGGCAGCTGCCACATTGTAAAAGCAAAAGCCGAAGCAGAAGCAAAAGCTTTAAGTTCCAAAGAAATAAATGAATGAATGAATTTGTGTTAATTCATAGCATACTTTTTAGGGCTGAGGGAGAAGCTGCTTTGAAAATACATTTAATTAAAGTGAAGTTAATGCGATTACGTTTATTGATTGCTCCTAAGTGCAAAAAGCCATAATATTATATAAAAATTAAAAAGTGTTAATTAGAATTAATTTATACAATAAATTATTGCAGTCAGCACATTTTTATAACAAATAGGCTTTAGTTTCCAGCTTCACATTTATATTTATTTTTTATTAAATATAAATATATATATATTTTCTGAATAATTTATTAAAGTGTCTGTCAGATTTGAAAATATGTTTGTTTAGTGCTGTTAATTTATATGATTTTATTTATTTATTTAAAATGTTTAATTATTTTTTGTTGGCTTTTTAATGAATTCATATACTATTTGCTTTACTAATTGATTTACTTTATAATATTTTTTTATGAACCAAACAAAAGCAAAAGTTGACAAATTCTTGTCATAACAATACAGACACAATTTCATTATAGCCATTGTTATATAACAAAAAAAAAAAGTAAAATTTAATTGAAATTTATTAATTGAACTTTATAAAGGTGACTTTATTTAATGCGTTTGGATTTGATTATGAGCTGCATTTATTATTTAATATTTGTTGCAATAATTGAATTATTTGGTATTTTAAATAAAAGCTTTAATTTTTTATTAAAATTATTTTAAATTAAGTTTTGGTTTTTATTATATACAAAACGAAGTTTTGAGCTTTGGGAATATGCGGCTATCAGTTTATTTAGCTGTTAATTAAATTCTTTAATATGTATCGAAATTTATGTATTTTTAATTATTTTTTTATATAGTTTTACAGTTTTTTTTAGTGCTCAATTTATACCTTTGAGGTATTTAATTATTTATATTATAATTTTAATTGAAATTTTAGTTTGGTTTTTAATTGAAGTTTAATACGCACCCATCCTTGTCGAATGCCGTAAAGCAGGCGTCCATTGCTGAACCGTTTGAATCGTCAATGACAATTGGCGGTGTTGGTGAATCCATAACTGCGACAACGTTGCCAACGTGTTCAAAGCAAACAACTTTGCTCTCTGTATGGGTATACGCGAATGCCAGTTAATGAAGCCCGCAGCAAGCCAACTGCCAACTGCAAGTTAAAGTGAAGCCATCAATAATAACTGCTTTGACTCTCATGCAAGCACTGAAAACACCTAAGCCCGCAGCTCCCTGCCCCTTAAACAATATCTTGGCTTAACTTATTGGGCTGACATTTTAAGTCTTAGTTTTTTTTCACATATATTATATACTATATATATATATATATATAAAGAATTTTTTTTTTCTTTCTTTCCTTTTTTTTGGGGGTCTTCCGGCTTACCCGATTAGCTTGAACGCCCGCCAGTTACTGAGAGTTGAGCCATAAGCTATAAGCCATACACATTCACTCGCCCGCCTCAATGGCCACCTTGCAATAGATTTATCGAATAAACAAAGCAACGCCCGCAATAAACCTAACTCTGGCCACCCATTGTCATGGAGACTACGTCATCTTGTGGTTTGTTTTATTTATTTGATTTCACGCCCAACCCATACCATACTATACTATACTATACTATACCATACTATACCCATAGAAGCACCCAAGCGAGCGGCTTTTGTGGCTGCACCCGCAGCGATTACCTGGCGGCTCTTTTTTTACTTATTTTTTTTCGTTTTTCTTTATATTTTTTTCTAATCAAAAGTGCGCATTGTGTAAGCCTTCTGTTACAGCCCGTTTGTTAGCCTTTGTTTGTTGAGTAAAACGTGAAAATGGATTCACAGCCGTTGGTAAAACTAAAATGCTAAAATCTGCAACAAAGTTTCTATTTGAAGTTCACTTTTACCCTTTACTCTCTCTCTCTCTCTCTCTCTGTCTCTTAACTAAATGGGGGCAACAACAACAACTGCAATTTTAACAGAGCTGATTGCTAGATACAACTACAAATACTCATACGAATGTGTTCTTACTGATATTGTTGTTGTTAGAGTTATTGTTGTTGTTGTTGTTGAAGGCGGTTTTAAACGCGTGAAAAGTACAGTTGCGCACAAAAACACATTTACCTCAGTTTGTTATAGTGGCATAGATTTACATACCTTAACTGAAATTTCATGGTCTGAGTTACCCATCCAAACTGCAAAGTAATCTCTTCCCTGCCCTTCCCTGCTGAGGTGAAATCAAGTTTTTGAGCTGACGTTAACTAACAAGGCCAATAGTTGGCATGTTGATGGGCTTTCAAGTTGTGCTTTTCATTTCAATTCTAACTTCTAGCTATAGTCTTTAATCATCTTCAACTTGCCTTGACTTACTTAACTTAGGCCATAACTTAGCATATTGTCATATGACATCATTTATATATATTATATAGCCTGAAGTTAAGGAAATATTTGTCAGTCCTTTGGTTCCCTAGATGTATATTCTGTTCTCTTTAAACATATATCTTTGAGTCTTCTTTGAAGGATACTCTATTGTTGTTTCGTGTGAGCTGAAACGCTTTCCTTGACTCCCTCTTACAATACAAATATTTCAGCCCAAGCTAATTGAATTTCAGTCTAAGAGAAATGCGTTTGGTTTCCAATCAAATGCGTTTTATTGTTCTCTCTCTCTCCCCTTTCTCTCTTTGATTTCATACAGAAATAATTACTTTGAACTGCACAGAATATATATGCCATACCTTTGGCCGACTGAAGCGCACAGCTGACTAATTAATTTGGATATGGATACCAGGCAGGCTGGCTGTGCCACATTCCTCGTATTGTTGCCTCAAATCAAAAGCCAATCTGCATGCAATAAAGCTAATTTGGCAGTTGGAAGTGTTGAAAAGTGATACCACATATAATTTATGCAGACTATTGTCTATATGTATGGAAAATATTTAAATGGTATGCCATATTGTGTTTAATTTGAAATGGGAAGTTAGACATATAAAGCTGAACTTGGTATATAAATCATTATTAGAAGCAGCTCAAAAGAAGATATTATATTTATATATATAATAAATATGACTAAGAAACGTTCAACTTGATTTAGTTTTGTACTAAAAGTAATCCCTTTAATAAGGTTACTTTGCATATTTTATTGTAAACAGTAAACATCAAAAGTGAACCTATATATTTTCTATAGTATACATTTGGTGGTAAGCCAATCCTTCATTTTCTTTGGTTTTTCTTTTTCCTTTTTCCTAACTCACCTTTAGCAACATTTTGTATTGTGACTGCATCCAGCTGTGACCATTGTAAGTCAGAAAGCCATAGATTTCCATTTAACTTAAAGTCCCAACTCAACCTATAAGCCCTTCCCTATTGTTGTTTTCGTTGTTGTTTTTGTCATTGTGTTAGATTTTTTATTTTTCTCCCTTGTTTTGTTTTGTTCACATGAATCTGATATATAAAAACTAATGCGCAGTAAGCGATAAATTTAAATTTATATGTATGTTTACTTAATATTAAAGATTTATGCACAATATGTTGTGGCAGGCAGCAAGCGGCAAGCAGCAGCAGGCATCAGGCAGCAGCAGGCCTGCTAAGCGTAGAGCAAAGCAGATTGGGTCACAGCAACTGCACCAGCAATGGCATTGGCCATGGCAGTGGCAATACGCACATCCATAGGTAAAAGGGTCTAATAAAATAAAAAAATATTGCACAACAAATATGGCAAGTCGAGCAGGAGGCTGCCAGGGAGTTCATGATTTATGCCTGCTATAGAGAGAAGTCGTAGCCTTTGACTCAAACTCTGTGACTCTGTGACTCCGACTCTGTGACTCCGACTCTGTGACTGTGACTGTGACTCCAACTCTGACTCCAATTGTTTCATACAGTTCATGGTGGCCCGCATGAATCAGCAGGAAAATCACAAAGGGACAAGCCACATAAAACCATAAATGATCACTGAAGGCAGTTAGAGTTTGCTTTTAAATTAGTTCCACTGTGAACACTTGTTCTTTAATTCACTAAAACTTGGCCGCAGATAAACAAATAACAAACAACAAACAATTTATGCTTGGTCCTGCCTTTTTTTTTTTGGTCCTGGGACAATGGGACTAACTGGTATGTGTGTGTGTGTGGTCTTTATGTTTCTATACTTGTACTCATACTATTACAAATAAAAATGCGCATAATTTTGCTGAACTCAACAAAAGTTTGGCCAAATAAACTTAAGTACAACTCCCCAAGGTAAAAGAGAAGCAGTAGCACTATGCTAGATATATATATAGAGAGTGAAAGTATAAGAGAGATAGATAGATAAAAATAGTATATATATATATATATAGAGGGACAGAGAGAGAAATGAGAAGCCTTTCAGGCGCCGCATCGCTTTATATACCAAACACTAATTGAAAACTATTTTTGGAACCCAACTACCAACTAGCAACTAGCAACTAGGAACTACCAAGTCCCAGCACTCCATATACCACATGCCACTTCTCCAACTGCCAGTTCCCAAGGGCTCTTTGGGTTAATATGTAAATGGAGGATAACGCGAAATTTGCAAAACTTTTGCTGCGAAACAATTTACGCGGCATTAAGCAAAACGCAAGCGCACACCTTGCCCAGGGTCTTTTTGGTAAATTTTTCGGTTTATTTTACTTAGTTTTTTTTATGCGGGGGGAGGGGTTTGTGCTTAGTATAACAGATTTTTGTATGGTGCGGGCATGGATTCCAATTGTTTTCGATTAAAGTTGTCGACGTCAAAGTCATTGACTAAATAAAAAGCATCATAAAAGTAAAAGCATTTACCCCGCATCAAACGGCAAAAACTTTGACAATTTGCCAAATAATGAAGCCCGCACGTGTCGAAATCGTTTGCTTCAGGTGAGACAGTAAGAGGTGACACCAAAGGTGATGCCAACAGCCTAATCTGTGCTGAGACCTAACCGGAACTACTACACCATACGCACATACCTACACGCATACCTACACACATATATATCTATATATATAAAGCACAATCACATGACTTCTATCATTTGATAGAAAGTAAACTAAAATTATCTATAGAAAAAACAGCAAATTGGCTAAGAAGCAAATCCCAAATGGGGTTAAAAGCTATTACTATTTTTGATAAACATCAACTAAAAATAACTTATATAAGTTCAAAAACTATTACAGGGATTCCATACTTTAACTTACTTCTTTTCGTATAAAATATAAATATAAAATTGAGTTACAAAAATTTATGAAAATTCCGCTATAAAACATGCTGAAGTTTTGGTAACGACTTATGGCTTTTATCTAAAAACTAGTTAAATGTTTGATCAGCACCTGCATATATATATATATATATATATATATATATATATATATATATATATATATATATATATATATATATAAAGGTAAAGAAGGTAAATTTCAGGGTTACTTGAAAAGTTAACTTTTTCCCCCCAACAAAATACGTTGTAATCTGGTAAATCAGCTTCAATTTTTTGTTTTTCCCGTAAACAAGAATCAGAAAGTTGAATCTTTTATTTATTTATATATATATTTTTGGGAAAGGGAGATGGGATAGGGGTAGGGAATTGAAGAATTTTAGTGCTTTCTCATCAAGGTTGTCGCAAAAACTTTAAGCTACCAACATAACTCAAGCAAAACAGGAGTTGGAGATAGCAAACGTTAAGGAAACGGGCAAGGATAAAGGACAAGAACAAGGACAAGGAGAATGAGAAGGAAAAGCAGAAAGAGAAGAAGATGAGGGCAAAGTCTTGCATAATTTGCCAGCAGCATACTGAAAAGTAAATTACCGCCAAAGACTTCCTGTTTGGGGCGTCAAAAGTGGCTTGTCAAGCCGGTGGGATCAGCTAATAAACCACGCAACCAAAAGCAGCATCAACACCAACACCAACAACACAACCAGCAGTAGTAGCAGCATCAGCATCAGCATCAGCATCAGCATCAGCAACAGCAACGAACAGTGCAGTCGAGCGGCAGGAAACTGGAGCTAAGTAGCGAGGCGCATTTAAAAGTAAACGCCTCGAGGTCGGGCACAATGCTTTTGGTAACAGTATGTGGGAGGAGGGAGAGTAGGGTATCTGGTAGCTGGTAACTGGTAACTGGAAGCTAGAAGCTCTGGTAACGAAGCCAGCCATCAATTGAATTGCCAAAAAATTTAGCAGCTTTTGTCAAGGGGCAAAGAGGATACCTAAAAGCAGCGCCTATAAAAGGCTTTCAATTTTTTTTTTATTTTTTTTTTTTGCTTCTTTTGTTTGGTTAGAAAGAACTTGCCTAATGCAGGCACGTCAGCAGCAGACAGTAGCAGCACACAGTAGCAGTAGCAGAACGACATGGGGCAGACATTGATGGATACGTAAGAATACGAGGAATGCCATGTCAGCAGCTGCTGCTTTGCTGCTGCCTTTGGTGTGCGAATACACGTTCCAGTTGCCTTGTGGCCTGGCATTAACAGTGCCTGCTTGCAGTAGGTGTCAGACAGTACCTTAGTTGGTCTCACTGTCTCACTGTCTCTCTGTCTGTCAGTCAGTCAGTCACACATATGTATAAATATATGTGTTTGTGTGTGTGTGTGTGAACCATCTGCGTGCTAGCCTTTTATCATTTGATAGTATCTAAAAATACGTGGCGCACATGCCGCCTTTCATTTCATTTCATTTCATTTGGTTTCGTTTCGTTTCGTTTCATTTCTATACTCTTTTACCTGCCGCACGCTTAAATACAACATGATAAATTGCCATTTTGACTGAGGACTGCTTCCTCTTGGCTCTGATAGTGGTTGGGGCTGTGGCAGCGTCAGTGGCTGTGGCTCTGACTGTGGTTGGGACTGTGGCTGTGGCTGTGTATGTGGCCCTGGCCTTGGTACAAGCCCAACTCCGACTTGACACCTTCCTTACGTAACCGGCCAGATCTGACAGCCTCATAGCTTTGTGTTCAACGCAGCGGCAAGAGCATAAAAAATATAAAAAAAAAATAAATAAATAGAAACAAGAAGAAAAAAATGGGAAAACTTCATTAAATGAACTCGACGGTTTACACTTTGAGTGTTGGGCGGGGCTTTGGACCAAGCCATGTGCAGTAGCCACGCCCAGGTCTGCGTTGACAGGATTAACAGTGCCTGTGTCTGGTCTTTAGTCCTTAGTCCTTTGCCCTGGGTGCTTGGTCCTGGAATATTGTTGATCATTGCAGCGAAGAATATTTGCGTTACGCGTCGCTGATGCTGTTGCTGTTGCTGTTGCTGACGCTCAAATAACTCGATAAAACGTGGCCCTATAACCAAACACACACACCCATATCAACTCACAACCAAATCAACTCAAACCTACGCACACACGCCCCGACACCATAAACAATCGCTTGCACATGCAGATAAGCTTCGTTGCTGCTGTTTCGTTTATGGATGAAATTTTTTTTTTAAGCTCAATTTTGTGTTTCTTTTTTGCTGTGTTTGTGTCCGAGGAAACGAAATACCGCGATACAGTTATAGATACCGATACCGATAGGTATAATGATAAGGGTTACTGAGTTGGGCGTGTTGCCAAAGTGTCCAAGTTTTTACAAAGGTAAATTGAATGTAAGCCATTTGATGGCAACCCTTTTATTTTAATTCCATTGGGAATTTCTAAACAAGATTCCGAGCATTAAACTTCAAAATTTCAAGCGTTAAACTTCTCAAACACAAAATGGAAAAAATTAAAATAGTAACAAAAAACGGAACAAAGAAAAACTCACATAAAATTAAAAAAGTTAAAAAAGTTTTGGAATAAAATTATTTTTGTTTACTTAATGATTTCGACATAGTTTAGCGGAAACAGTTCATAGGTTCCATCGGGGCGAAGTCCTTGCCACCAGCATTCATCGATTTGATCAATGTGAGTTGTAACATCGCCAGGATCAAATGCAATCAAATTAATTGTAATTCATCATCTGCCTAATAGTAATCTTCGTTAACCAAATCTGTTACTACATTGGAGCGTAATGCATTACCCTAATGCATTACGCTACAATGTTTTAAGACTGGATCTCTTGTGAGCTTGAGATGTTTGCACCGTTATGGATACTTTGGTGCGAATATCTTGCTCGATTTCCTTGGAAACAGCTGTATCGGTTTCGTTTGAAGAAATTGTTTCATCCGGTGATTGTGATTGCAACGAATTTGTTTTACTGTGCGGCGATCGTTTAATGGCTGAAAACTGTTCACTTTCATGGGCCATGAATTGTTTTTCAGCTGGCTGCATATCTTCATCTGTTGCGGGCTCAGTAGTAAATACACTAGAAACTACCGGCATTGAAATGGTTGGCGCAGGCGGAATCACTAGTGCTGATTTTAGAGAGGACACAGAAATCTGTGGTAAAGAGCATACTCCCGAAGTCTGAAGCTCATTATTCTGAAATATGTCTATGCGCTATGCAATGGAATTGCGTGCGGACTTGGCAGGAGGTTGCGTGTCTAGTTTGGCTTGCAGTTGACCCTCGCTGGATTGCCTAGTGAATATAGCCTTGGCAGCACCCAGACGAGAGCCACTCAACTCACGTGCCTCCTGGTTGCGTTCCTGATGCATACGTTCAGCTTCAGTTAAGCTCTTACCAAAAATGGCTTTTGTTATTCTGGACTTAATGGATGTGGCGAGCTTTTGATGGGTACATGTGCTGGTTGAAGATTTGTTGTGCTTATGACTGTGCCCTTTTCTTCACGTGCGCCGCTGCTCATCCTCAAGCTTTTGAAGTTCCAGACGTTTGGCTTCACGTTCCATGGTCAATGCGCAATTTGGCTTCTGCCTCCTTCACTTCCAAAGACTCCTGCATGACGCTGGCATTGAGCTCCATTGTTGGTATGACAAGGATATTATTATTACCATCTGGCCCCATTTGCTCTTCCATGGCGCCAGGTGGTTCTTCAAAACTATACGCTGGGCTAACAGCGTTTAATTTTTGAATCAAACGATCCAAATCAATGTCATCCTCATTGCGTGCATCAATCGCCAAATATGCACCAGATGCCAATTTGCCAACATCATGTATGTGATTAGCGCAGATGTCCTTGCGAAGTACCGGTGTTCCTTCGCCTTGCCAGTTAATAAGTAGATATATGTTGAGACCAGCCTTTGGGTCTTCAATACGTAAGAAGGCATACATAATTTTACCACTATTTAGATCTTCGACTAGTTCGTCAATATCACCGTCAACTGACGGAACTAGTTTTAGTTCATTTGTCTGTCCTTCATAACCGAATAGAGACCAATTTGTGCTGGTCTCAACACTTAACATATCCTTCCAGGTATCTACAATTTCTGCCCTAAATTTCTCGAAGCTTATCGCCATGCTTCAGGTTTCTACATGCGAGCCATAAAAGTTGATTTAAAGAAAGCCAACGCCCCAGCAACCTTTGAATGTTTCCGCTCTTCAAAATTTTGTTGTTACTTGTAAATTTTGAAAATATAAAATATAAATTATCCTATTTTTGTTTTATTTAAGTTTTGCTATATTTTTTTTCCAGAAAAATTTAGTGTGTATGTGTGGAGAGATCTGTAAGGAATGTGCTTAACAGGAAAAGAAATTTTGTAACTCAAATATATTTAGCATACCAAATTCAATGTATGCTTGATTGCTTAATTTATATATTTTTATTTAATAAGACGCCCGATCCAGGATCGTCCAGGATCGGTAGAAGGAATAATATTTTCATTATTAAAATTAATTTGATTCTTTGTTTCCTCGAACCGTTTCTTTGGCATTTAATTATATAGTACACTGCAGGCATTCCAATACCTTGGGACCAGACTCATTGCATAAACCTTTCAGGGTACTTTGCTCTGACTATAACAAACTCTACAAAGTCATCAGCGCAGAATTACCCTTAGAAGCTAACAAAAATCTAATTCTTAACTTTTTAATAAGCAATACAGAACGGTCTTACTAATAATGATCTAATTGGGTTTTTCTTCGTTTTGCCAAAGCTTTTCAACAAATGTTGGATAATTTTCAATTGAATTTTTAGTACTTCCAGTTGAAATTTTATTTAAAATTATTATTAATTATTTATTAAATTTTTAATGTATTTAATTTAATTTAATTTGTACCAACCTGAACAATTTTTGGTCATAGTTGACATTAAATAAATAAATAAATAAATAAATAAATAAAGTATAATTATTATTATTGTTTTTTCCCTTAATTATCTTTAATAACAATCACATTCACTCCAAAAATTAGTTATATAAAATTCAGAGCAGATTCATTGATTTATTTAAATTTGTAAATAAATAAGTAAATCTTAGCTTAATAAAATTATATATATATATATATATATATTTATATATATACATATATAACAAATTGGCGTTGCCTGCGGCTGTTTTTAATTGGCAAATAAAAATGTGAAGCTAACAAAGAATTTATGCATTGCGCGAACGTTTCAAATTGAAATTTATTGTAGTGAAAAGTCAACGCGATTCCACAAAAAAAATATTAAAAGTTTTTTCAATATGAAGGCAAATACTGCAGTTAACACATATATATACACACACACCCACACACACATACACACATACACACATAGTCACACTGTTGAGAGCAGGAAACATCGATTATTCAAAACATCCGCATTTTTGCGAGCGGTTATCAACAATAGCGCCATCTAGCGCCAAACATGCGCAGTTTATCAAAATCATTTTGATTTTGAGTTTTGAATTCTTGTTTTTTTCCCCTCCCCCTTATTCAGCCTTTCCCTTTTGATGCTTTTGTATACTCTTTACACTTAAACTGTACAAATTGGGTATATCATTTAGAATTTCTACTCAAATCTACTTTTTATCTTCTTTTTATGCAATTCTTCCTCCCTTCAATTCTCTAGTTATATGTTACTATTTGTGTTAGTAGTAGTATGTCCTAGTCGTGCATCCTTTCTAGCTGTGATTCTATATTGGGGCTTACGTTTTATTGTTGCAAACACTCTCTAACAGTCACACACAAATAGACAGCTAAGCAAACTCCCTAACACACACACGTACAGACACACACACACACACACACACGCAGACATATACATACATACATGTATCCTCTTCATTCATATGCATGACGATGTGTCCATTTTTGTGGCTTGTCATTAATGCATAAAAAATGCTAATAGGGACAACGTTTATGGTGACGCTTTGCCAAAAAAGGTGCAAACTGTTGTTGCATGAAGTTGTTGTCTCTACTTGTTGTTCATGTTGTGCATGTTGTTCGTGTTGTTGTTGTTATTGGGCAAAATGTTTGTCGTAATGCCTTTTAAATGAAGTTGTGCACAATTTGCCATTTGAAGTTTGTTTTTGGACTGTTTGGACCGTTGCCACTGATGGCCAAACATACCAAATTGACTGCTTGTTATATCCCTTTTTTTGCTACCTCTCCCTCTCTCTTTCGTTCTTTCTGTCTATCTCTTTTATGCTACTTTTTTATGCATTCTAAGTTGTTGGTGGATAATATGCAATGGCAGATTAGTTGTAATAGTATCTGTACTTCCCCTCCGCCTCTGCCATGTAATGCTTAAGCATTTTATAGGTAATTCCATGTGAATGGCACTTTGGAGCTGTTGCTCTTGAATGGTCTCTGGAATACTGCCAGGATTGTGTCTATTAAGATAATGTCCAAGAGACGTCAAATGTTTTTATTGAAAGCAAAAGAAGTACAAATGCTCTAAGTACATTTTGGCATCATTAAGCTAAGATTAACTTATTTATTTATAAATTTAAATAAATCAATGAATCTACTTTGTAAAATTTTGCAGTGAAATTTCTGTGTATTTTAATACTAAAGTTAATTAATTAAGAGAAAAAAGAATAATAATAATTATACTTTATTCATTTATTTATTTATTTAATGTCAACTATGATCAAAAATTTTTCAGGTTGGTAACAAATTAATACAAATTAAATTAAATTAAATGCATTAAAAATTTAATAAATAATTGGGTATAAAAATATAATAAAATTAAAATTAAAAATATAAAATTAAATTTAAATTAAAATTTCAACTGGAAGTATTGAAAATTGAATTGAAAGTGATCCAACATTTGTTGAAAAGATTTGGCAAAACGAAGAAAAACCCAATTAGATCATTATTAGTAAGACCGTTCTGTATTGCTTATTAAAAAGTTAAGAATTAGATTTTTGTTAGCTTCTAAGGGTAATTCTGCGCTGATGACTTTGTAGAGTTTGTTATAGTCAGAGCAAAGTACCCTGAAAGGTTTATGCAATGAGTCTGGTCCCAAGGTATTGGAATGCCTGCAGTGTACTATATAATAAAATGCCAAAGAAACGGTTCGAGGAAACAAAGAATCAAATTAATTTTAATAATGAAAATATTATTCCTTCTATCGATCCTGGACGATCCTGGATCGGGCGTCTTATTAAATAAAAATATATAAATTAAGCAATCAAGCATACATTGAATTTGGTATGCTAAATATATTTGAGTTACAAAATTTCTTTTCCTGTTAAGCACATTCCTTACAGATCTCTCCACACATACACACTAAATTTTTCTGGAAAAAAATTATAGCAAAGCCTAAATAAAACAAAAATAGAATAATTTATATTTTATATTTTCAAAATTTACAAGTAACAACAAAATTTTCAAGAGCGGAAACATTCAAAGGTTGCTGGGGCGTTGGCTTTCTTTAAATCAACTTTTATGGCTCGCATGTAGAAACCTGAAGCATGGCGATAAGCTTCGAGAAATTTAGGGCAGAAATTGTAGATACCTGGAAGGATATGTTAAGTGTTGAGACCAGCACAAATTGGTCTCTATTCGGTTATGAAGGACAGACAAATGAACTAAAACTAGTTCCGTCAGTTGACGGTGATATTGACGAACTAGTCGAAGATCTAAATAGTGGTAAAATTATGTATGCCTTCTTACGTATTGAAGACCCAAAGGCTGGTCTCAACATATTTCTACTTATTAACTGGCAAGGCGAAGGAACACCGGTACTTCGCAAGGACATCTGCGCTAATCACATACATGATGTTGGCAAATTGGCATCTAGTGCATGTTTGGCGAATGATGCACGCAATGAGGATGACATTGATTTGGATCGTTTGATTCAAAAATTAAACGCTGTTAGCCCAGCGTATAAGTTTGAATAATCCCCTGGCGCCATGGAAGAGCAAATGGGGCCAGATGGTAATAATAATATCCGTGTCATACCAACAATGGAGCTCAATGCCAGCGTCATGCAGGAGTCTCGGGAAATGAAGGACGCTGAAGCCAAATTGCGCATTGACCATGGAACGTGAAGCCAAACGTCTGGAACTTCAAAAGCTTGAGGATGAGCAGCGGCGCACGTGAAGAAAAGAGCACAGTCACAAGTACAGCCAAACTTCAACCAGCACATGTACCCATCAAAAGCTCGCCACATCCATTAAGTCCAGAATAACAAAGGCCATTTTTGGTAAGAGCTTAACTGAAGCTGAACGTATGCATCAGGAACGCAACCAGGAGGCACGTGAGTTGAGTGGCTCTCGTCTGGGTGCTGCCAAGGCTATATTCACTAGGCAATCCAGCGAGGGTCAACTGCAAGCCAAACTAGACACGCAACCTCCTGCCAAGTCCGCACGCAATTCCATTGCATAGCGCATAGACATATTTCAGAATAATGAGCTTCAGACTTCGGGAGTATGCTCTTTACCACAGATTTCTGTGTCCTCTCTAAAATCAGCACTAGTGATTCCGCCTGCGCCAACCATTTCAATGCCGGTAGTTTCTAGTGTATTTACTACTGAGCCCGCAACAGATGAAGATATGCAGCCAGCTGAAAAACAATTCATGGCCCATGAAAGTGAACAGTTTTCAGCCATTAAACGATCGCCGCACAGTAAAACAAATTCGTTGCAATCACAATCACCGGATGAAACAATTTCTTCAAACGAAACCGATACAGCTGTTTCCAAGGAAATCGAGCAAGATATTCGCACCAAAGTATCCATAACGGTGCAAACATCTCAAGCTCACAAGAGATCCAGTCTTAAAACATTGTAGCGTAATGCATTAGGGTAATGCATTACACTCCAATGTAGTAACAGATTTGGTTAACGAAGATTACTATTAGGCAGATGATGAATTACAATTAATTTGATTGCATTTGATCCTGGCGATGTTACAACTCACATTGATCAAATCGATGAATGCTGGTGGCAAGGACTTCGCCCCGATGGAACCTATGAACTGTTTCCGCTAAACTATGTCGAAATCATTAAGTAAACAAAAATAATTTTATTCCAAAACTTTTTTAACTTTTTTAATTTTATGTGAGTTTTTCTTTGTTCCGTTTTTTGTTACTATTTTAATTTTTTCCATTTTGTGTTTGAGAAGTTGAACGCTTGAAATTTTGAAGTTTAATGCTCGGAATCTTGTTTAGAAATTCCCAATGGAATTAAAATAAAAGGGTTGCCATCAAATGGCTTACATTCAACTCTTTATATTTTTTTTTCGGGGAATTGCGTTGAATTTTCACTACAATAAATTTCAATTTGAAACGTTCGCGCAATGCATAAATTCTTTGTTAGCTTCACATTTTTATTTGCCAATTAAAAACAGCCGCAGGCAATGCCAATTTGTAATATATGTATACATATATATATATATATTTATATATATATATATGTATTGTATTTGTCTGCCCGCTCTTAGCCTTTATCGTTCTGCCACCTGTCAGGCAGCTATGGCAGTTGCGGCAAATTGCAGCACATTTAAATACAAATTGTTTGCATTTTTTTCAAATGTTGCACCTGCAGCATTGATAGCAGCAGCAGCAAGAGTAGCATCTACCTATAGTTAAGGGAAAACGGCAAAAGAGGCAAACTGTAATAGCCAATCCAATTGCACAGTGTTGCATTTAAATTGCACATTGAACTTTGACATTTTGATAGCGTTGCGGCACAGGCATAGTTGCAGTTGCAATCGCAGACAGTGGCAGTAGCAGGGTAATATCGAACCACAACGTAGCACATTGATTGGAGTTAGGATAAGGCTGGCTTGAAGGCTAACAAACACAGGCAGTCACATAGTCAGTCAGTTAGTTAGAAAGTCAAAAGGTGAGGCAGACAGGCGCAATTTATTGGCAAAATATGCAGGTGAAACGAATCGTAGCTAAATGTAAACGAAATGTCAAACGACATACCGTTAAGTATGAGCTATCTAGTATACAACATGTCGCTCTCACAATTTTCCATTTTCTATTTCATTCACCTAACTAACTTAGCTTGTAATGTTGTTAGGGGAACGTGTTGTTAGCTAACGTTATTGATTGCATTAGGAAAGATGGCTAAGAAATTGCATTAAATACGAACGACGTTCCACACACACACACACACACACACACACAGAAACACACACATGCGGGTCATATATGTTGGTAAAGATACTAGCTGAGAGTACATTAACCGGAAATTTGCCATCTTCTAACCATATTGTATGATTATGAAATGTAATGGAAGAAAAATAGGTATAAATTTTCTTTAACTGCAAATGATATGGCCTTAATGTATATAAACATTATTTTTCAGTACATACACATTCACTTCACTTTCCCTCCCCCTCCACCCCTCCCTATTAAAGCAAATGGCAAAACTCATTTTAAGTATATATCTTATATATATACTCCTAGTTGTACTATATATAGTATATAAATGAAAAGCATCAACAAGGATTTAAAAGTTTTAAAGTAGTAAATACCTATTATGGTATAGAGAAAAAGTAACAGAATGGATAACGGTTTGTCTTACCTTTCGTTAAAAGGATGTTACTGAAGTTGCCTTCAATTTGATTTCAATTCAGATCCGCTTTAAATTTGCACAGCAAAGACACATGAATAGGGTCAAATAAATTAAGTGGCTTAGCTTAGAGACAAAGGGCCCTGTATAGAGTCCTGCACTGTGGACTGGGTAAGCTGGCTAAAATCGTAACAAAAATACGCAAAAGCAGCAGGAAAGGCTATTGTCTGTGGGTGAGGAGGGTTAGGACTAGACCTAAGGCTCCCAATCAATTCAAACTAAGCCCGGACAAAGCTTGAAGCTACCAAAATAAAAATGAAGGCTAGATAAGCGTTTTCAGGTTCAGTCGAAAAAGCAAAATAGAAACAAAAAGAAGCAAAGAAAACATGTATACAAAAAAAAGGGAGAGAAAAAAAAGGAAAAAGCAAAAGCAAAACTTAACTAAACTTACAATAAGATCTATATTAAAAAAGGGGGGGCAAAGTGAAAGTAAATGGTTAAAATTATTACTAGATTGGTTGATTGATTGATTGATTGATTTAAATTAAAGCACATTAAGTGGCTGGCCGTCTAATTGAATCGATCAACTACGAGGGATACGAGAAGGTAATTGTAAATTGCTTTATAGCCGCCTTCAGTTGCCTACAGCCTGTATATAGCCTACCTTCATACTACTACACTTCATCGTAATGTCATTTCGTCCAGAACACTTCATATAACATCCTGTCGTCGTCGTATTTTATGACACAAACAGGCGTCACTGAATTTACGTTGCCTGGAGAGAGCCCTGGCAGGCCAAATAAACCAACAAATCAATTTGCCAGGTGCCTAGTCCCAAGCTATAGCTCACACACACACACACACACACACACTCAAACTCAGACTGAGACTCAAACTGAGACTAAGACCAAAAAAAAGAAAGAAATGAAAAACACAAGCAAAACCTAAAGCAAAAGCACAGGCACAAGCTCAGGCACAAACCCAATCCCAATCCCAATCCCAATACCAATCCCAATCCCTAGGTCCAGGCCATTTCTCCTATCTGCCCGGTACGTTTAGCTTTATTTCACTCTTGGTTGAGATTTATGAGCCAAGGGCGCGTGAGCTGGAAAAAAAAGTGCCACAGCAAATTGTTTTTGCTTTGCCGGCGCCAAAAGTTGCGCCTTGGGCAGGGGCCTGGGCATGGGCATGGGTATGGGTATGGGTATGGGTCTGGGTCTGGGTCTGGGTCTGGGTCTGGACATACGACATGGATATGTACATGGACTTGGACTTGGACTTGGAATTGTAGTTGGAATTAGACCCGGCCTTAGTTAAAGCTTGGCCAGCACAAGGACAAGAGGAGCAAGACCATAAGTGAGTGTGTGTGTCTGTGTGTGTGTGTGTCTGTGTGTGTGCACTCGTCCCAGCATTGCACACGGCTCTAACTGACCAGTCAGCATTTATTATTTATAATAGTCGCTCGGATCTGCTTTTTGCCTGCCATTTAGTTTGCTTTGGCAACCTTTTTTAATAGATGACAGTCCTGGCACGGTCATGTAATCCACCCACAAATACATACATACATACACACAGACACAGACACACACACACACATTTTGAGCTACATTCAATTGCTTCAACGGATTGTTGTTGCTATCAGTAAACATTTTATTGTCACACACTTGGCACAAATGGCTTGCCAGACGGCTGCTCCGGCAGCTCATAGATCTTTACTCCTAGTACATATAAGTGTACATGCAAGGATATGGGTATACGGCAATCAGTGCACAAAATAGTCAACAAGAGCACATGTTTTTATTGTTACTATCAATACCCTTTCAACGGGTTTTTATAGCAATCTAATGCAGCAAGTAATGTGCTTTAAATAAATTATTTATACTTTTTATATTTAATCAAGCTACTTGTCATAAATATTGAAAATCTAATCCAAATCCAAATCCAATTCTAAATCTAAATCAATTTAATAAAAAAAACCAAACCTCAAAAGTTAAGAAAATGAACCGAAAATGCTGCGTTGGGTTTATTTTTTAACAAAATTAAAAACCAACAAAAATTATTTTTAATTTAATTTTCATAAATTCCTAAACCCTAAGAAAGGTTTGCCTTTATTTGGTATGTTTAAATTTTTATTAAATTTTTTAATTTAATAAAAATATTTATTTTTTATTTATGTTTTAGCTAAGCAATCGATTCATTAGTTGAGGGCATAAATACTTCGGTAAATTGTGCAAAGTTTTTAAACCTTGTTATTCAACAATCTTGATATTTGTATTTTAGTTTTGATTCTCTCTTTTTTTGCTTTCTGTTTTGTAGCATTCTTTGTATATTTGTGTTGAGTTTCTTTCTTGTTGCCTCATGCTTTTTATAGTCTGTTAAGCCTTTTTGGTCTTTTGACTTATTGGTTTTGTGCTGCTGCTGTTGCTGCTGCTGCTGCCATGGAAAGTAAAGAAACGTGGGCAGTGTTGGGTTGGTTGTAGCCCAACCCCAACACCCAACCCCTGCCACATCAACATTTGCCATAACGCACACAACCAATTGTATGCGTTTGAGCGAGTTTCTGTTGCAATTGCCGCTGGTCATCCTGTTTATTCAAGCCACCCACAGAGCTATCTGGGTATGACCAATGGAGCTGAAAGACGAAGGCGTCTGTTTGGCATGTCTACTGGCCTGGCCATATATATCTTTGTATGCTGTTTGTTTACAAATGGGCTATATATATATATATATATATTTATACACTTATACATATATGTATATATAAACATGTGTATACCAAAAGATAGTACAAAGAAGTCCTGTGCAACAGTGTTATGCTACAACGAAATGATTGCTGCGTAGGTGTCTGTTGCACAAAGAAATTGCGCCGCATTTTACTGATTGCAACAAGCAGTCAGTATATCGGGTTTTAGTTATGGCTATGGTTGAGCCAACGTTAGAATTATATCATCAAAAGCTATTTGTGGCATTCACCTACGACACAGTTGAATCACATTTCAATTGCTATAAATACAAACTATTTCCGAGTTATTATGAATTTTCTGTGTGGGATTCCTTTGACATTTGATGAAAATATCAAAAGTCAATTTATAATAGAAGCTTTAACAAAGTTTTCACTTGAATTTGCTAAACAAATACAGGGAAAATGTAATAAAAATAGATTAAAAGGAAAAAGAAAATGTTAGAAAAATTCAATAACAAATTTTATATTTATAATACGAGTTTTCTCTTTAAGGTTAAATTCAACTTCGTAATGAAATACTGAAATGAATAATGTGTTAATTAAAATTACTTAAAAAGTTGAAGTTGAAATTTAACTCTATAGCGAATTCATTAGCTGTATACTGTACGCACTTAAGTTGAATCAAACTTTATCTGGTCTTTTTGTTAGCTACCGTGAACTCAATCTCGAGTCGATTTAAGAAGAGGTTTCAAAGCAATTAATGTAAGTTTTTCGTTTCCATCTGTTTTGAGTTACACTTTAAGTGCTACCGCCGTGTTTTCAATTAAATGAGCACCAAAAGCTATTCGCTTTCTCCCCCTCCCATTACCCTTTAGCTGTTGTATCCCCTGCAATTCCTGCGATTCCGCAATTCACAGTTTCGTAAACCATAGCCAGTAGCTCGTAGCTCGTAACTCGTAACCCGTACTCTATACTCTCTACTCTATACGCTGTATACTGTAGTCTGTATTCTGTAGTCCATAGTCTGTAGTCCAAAAACACATAGCCAGTAACCCAAAACCCAAGACCCTTACAAAGCATTCAATTCGTTTTGTGGTATATGGGGGTATAAAGGGGGGTATATGTGGGTATGTATGGGGGTATGGGTATGGTATAAAACACGCCCCAATCGTTGCTTTCATTATTACAACGCTGCCAAATACAAACAACGATGAAAATTGTTGCCGCAATATTGAATATGCGGCGGTATTTGGTTTGGATTGGTGCTTCTGCTGCTGCTTGGTACTCGGCTCATGGCTTACAGTTCTTCATGCTCAGTCCATGGCATAAAAGTAGCTACCCCATTTTCCACGAGTATAAGTGTACAAATTGAGCAACAAACCCTTGGTAACAAAAACAATCGGCAGCAGATTAAGTTCATGCCATGTTGCAGTTACAGTTACAGATTTTTGCCATTTGCCTTTCTTATTTTTTTATATAATATTTTATTTTTTTATTTTTTTGGTTTGTTTATATATATCTATGTGTGTGTGTGTGTATATATATATTTTTATTTTTCTTACCATATTCAGTTTTGCACATTTCTGTGCTGTAGCCCAAAACAAATGTTGCCCGCAACCGATTTTCACTATACTTGTCCCTCTTTGCTTCATCTGCCGCCAACGACTCCAACGCCTCCAACGCCGCTGACGACGTCTCTGCCAGCAAGTTGTTAAACTACCCCAACTACCCAGTGAACCCATTTAAAACACCCTTTGTGACTCTTTTTCGATTGTTCTTTTCAGGATCATTGGCAGCGGGTATCGAAATGGTAGCATAATGATAGGTTAGGGGCCATTGGCAAGTTGCGGGGTAGTGGCAGCCGAATGGCTTGAAGCATGAGGTGAGGGGTGAATGTTGCGAAAATATGTCACAGCATTTGTTACACATTTTCGGGTCAATTTTTTATTGCATCCTACATAATCCACCCACATGATTCTTGTCGCAGCTGTTTGGAATTGCCACATCCTCCGATGTGGAATCATGCCCCTTCATTTGCTATATCCACCACTTTCTTCGCATGTGTCGTTGACATTGGTGTGTCTTTTAGTTTGTTTTGTTTCCTCTTATTTTGTTTTCATTTATTTTTTCTTTTTTCTTTTGCTCTTTTTTTTCAATTAAAATGCGCTCAGCTGTAAAATCGTAAACAGTTTTTGCCAGACCCAGACCCAGTTGAACCCAACCCAGCTCTCTCGGTCTAGCGACATAGCGCTCTGTTGGTTGGGTAATAGCTAAAGAAAAATAAAAGCGTGCAAAATAACTGCAAATTAATTATGCACAATAAACGGTCAGCCCCATCTCCATCTCCCTCCTCTCTCTCTAGCCACGTATCTCAGTAGCCAGCTAGCCCCTGTCCATAGCTCTATGTCTGATAGAGCGCACTAAATCCAATGAACGCCCAGCTGCCCCTTAATTGTTGCTATAATTGTTGTGACCTCCCCGACCTGCGACCCCATCTATTCAAAAAGCATTGCCAAGTGCCGCACCCAGTCACGGACTGTACTCGTTGCTGTCTCATCAGCATAGGCAAGTCTGTAGTAGCTGTGGTTGAGAGATGAATGTTATGTTGGGGAGGAGGTAAGTGGGGATGTGAGTGGCAAAGCCGAGCACAATACGAGGCCGGTTTGCAAATGTCGACCGCAAATTAATTTACAACGTAAACTGCAAAATTGAAAATTATGTTGTAATTACTCAATTCTGACGTTTTTCCCATTGACCCAAATTTATGGGGCCAGGCCACAGACAATAACAAACCGAATCAAACCAAAATTCAAGCTAAAGCTTCCAGTTTGGCTACAGCCAACTCCTTAATTTTCATATCCCTGGTCAGGATTGTGAATGTGGCACAACCTTTGTGCCAATTTAAATGCGTAATTATAACGAGTGCGAGCAGTTCAGAATCGTTCTTGTGTTGCATATTAATTGTGTGCTCTGGCTATGGCTATGGCTATGGCTATAGCTGGAAGAACCGGTAAAATCTATGCTGACAGACAATTGGAATTTTAATTAAGGATTAAGGAGCATGGGTAATTTTATTTAAAGGTGGCTTACTCTCTCTCTCTCTCTCTTTCTCTCTGTCTCTGTGCTATCCTACTTGAATTCTTTGAAACTTTGCTTAGTAATCTCTGTGCATGTTTTAGACATTTCTTAGCTTTGAATGCTTCAAATGCTTTGTATTCCCCTCGCCAATTGACAACACATTGAGAGTTGGCGCCTTGGCAGGCCTTTTAATTAAGCTCAGCATCCGAAAATGTACAGTTTGATAAATTGTAGTAAAATTTAAAGATTCCGATTATACAGATATGCCAGTAATTATCTACCATGAATACTAGTAGACCAACAGTTCGTATGTGTAACATTGATTTATCCGCAATTATCAATTGTTTCCGTAGTGTAGCGGTTATCACGTGTGCTTCACACGCACAAGGTCCCCGGTTCGAACCCGGGCGGGAACATAGCCTTGAATTTTTTTTTATATAAATAAATTTATATATATATTTATACTGCACAAATAATACCTTATGCTTAAGTATATATAAATAGAATTGATTGATAGTAAGCTTAAGCTAAGATAAGCTGTGTATTAAATTGAAAACTTTAATTGAAAATGGAAATGCTCGATAATGGAGAGAGAGAGTGAGAGAGAGTATGAAGTGAGAGGGTATGGAAAAAGGGTTGACGGTCATCATCAGCAGTTGTATTTCAAGTTTGAAGTGGTTTAGAAGCTAAAGCTTGTCAACAACTGAGTGTTAATAATAAATGTGATTAAACAGAACGCTGTAGATTTAATTAAAACTTGTGGAAAGATAAGGTAAGGTAATTGAAATTCATCATTGTGATTTCATAATACAATAGCATGGCTAATACCGGACATTGTTAACAACACTTGGTCATCTGCTGCTTGAAGCTTACACTTCAAATAATTAAATCAATAATATTCAAACCAGCAATTTAATTATTTCATTTAAACAACTTATAGTTTGGTGGCAATGTTTGAAGCTGTGAAATATGAATATAAATTTATTATTATTGAACATGGACAAGCTGTAGCTTAGAAAAAAAAAGAGTTTCGTTTTATAGTATTTATATAAAATTTACCCTTTAACTGTGATTGGTATACAGATTTAATAAGCTTGAAGAAATAAATTTGGATTTTTAATAAACGAAAAAGAAAAGACGTTTTACCTCTAGGATAATAAATCGATCGCACTTCAAGCGTTTCCGTAGTGTAGCGGTTATCACGTGTGCTTCACACGCACAAGGTCCCCGGTTCGAACCCGGGCGGGAACAATCGATTCTTTTTTTACATTTTGTTAGAAATAAGCCTTAAATTCATGTATTTTTTTTATTTAGTAAATCCTTTCAAGTCGAATTACTCTGGCGGTAAATTATTTTAATAGAAATACAAATTATGCTGCTCGCTTAAATAAAATCGCTACAAAAACGCGGACAAAACGCACTCGAAACGCGTAAAAACTTAAAACTACATTAAGCTCAAACTGGTTCTTGTCTAAGATAACATAACACATAACATAACAAGCTTTCGGTTTTTGGCAGCACTAGCTGAAAGCTTTTTAAATAGTAGTTTCTAGATTCTAGAATAAAATCAAACGACGAATTTCGTTAAAATAGAAATATAAATATAAAACACTTTAATGTAACAACGTATTAGTATAATAATAATAATAATATTAATAATGTTTTTAAAGCAAAGTATAAATTATATTTCTGTTTCAGAAAATAAAAATTCCTTTGAAAAATCACTTAAAACTCCACTAAATTTTTTTCCTTAACTCTTTCTCTTTTTCTCTTTTTTTATGAGAGAGCGTCTCACACTTACCACGCGTTTTATGCACTTAAAGCTTTTAAGACGCGCAGAGCTTTTGCCTTACGCACAGCGCCAATAACAAAACAAAAATTGTTATCAACGTAATACGTGGTAAACGCATAAACAATAAACTTAAGATATTGTAATCCTTTAAGTATATACGTTCAAATGCGCAATAAATCAAACACAATTAGCCGATTATTGTAAATTTATAGCTTATATATAATAAATTTCACCAATTATACAAAATGCCGCGAGTCGCTTCGTCCGTCAGCTGTGAGAACTTTACGAAAACTAAAAGTGAACTTGACATACAACTGAACCAACAGCAACAGCTGCTGTCCTGCTTTCCCTCATACCGCAACCCTAGACGGAAATGTTTATATTTGCCAGTGTACTTACATATTTATTCCTATGTATTATACCTAACTCATAGAATGACAGCTGAGATTTAAATAATAAATAAGCTTGACTAGTTCATTATCTGCTTATTTGTATACAATAGATACTTACTTATATAATTAGGTACTTTAAAACAAGTGCTAAATTTATACACTATTTGTCCCGGGTTGATTCAGCTATCAATTCAGCTTAGATTTCAGATTAAACACCAGCTTATAAGTAATCGTTCTATATATGGCGCTTATAAATAATAAATATATAAATATAAATATATTTTCATTTCTAATTGTTTGACCTACAAATTTACAGTTATCTTTAATACAATGCTTATAAAAGAAAGCATTTATAGAATTCCATTGATAAGAAGCTTTTGAAAACGTATTAGTGAAGGCTTATCAAACGGAAGGGTATCTTTAGGTGGGGTCCACTCGACTGGAATATGCCCATTTGTTGATATAATGAATCATTTTGTTTACTAAAGTGGGGTGTACCCATTACAATTCTATTGGCTTTTCACGCTCAATTTGACACGAAAATTGTTTTGTTTAATGTTAAATAGATATATTTATATATATATAAATAATTATATATAATTTAAATAACAAATGCATTACACAACTAATATGGTAAACAATTGATTTGAATTTCGATGAATAAATATAAACAGAATAGGGAGAGAGATAGAGGCAGAGAGAGCATTAAATATACGGTGCATAGACTAGCGAATACATAAACCTAGCTACGAATATAATCTAGAAACCTATTGATAGATTTTAAGTTAATCCCGCGTATGATCACGTATCCAGTCGAGATATTCTGTAACTCGAGTGTAGACGCCAGGATAGCCAGGCTCACCGCATTTGTTACCAAAGGAAACAACGCCCAGTTGCACCCAATGGGAGTCATAGCGCATCATTAAGGGACCACCAGAGTCGCCCTACAAAGAGAAAACCATTTGTAAATCCACTAAAAGCTAAGCTCTTAAAGGGAAAGCATACCTGACATGCATCGACGCCACCATCGGAGTAACCAGCACACAGGAAATTCTCATTAATGGGCTGGAAGTAGCTTCGATCACAGTCCTCATTGCGCCAGATGGGCAACTCCGCCTGTCGCTGACTGGTTGATTCCTTACCACCATAGTACGTGGTGCCCCAGCCAACCACAGTTGCACGACGTCCTGGCAAACGATCCTTAGGCGGCATGCGTCCCGCCCTAGGCAGGCAAACAGGTATAACATACTTGGACTTACGCACGGGTTTATCCAGCACAAGAATGGCAATATCATTATAGAAACCAATGCGGGAAAATCTGAACAAAGTATACAAATTAGTTTAAGGTTAAGGCTATGATAGATAAGCGTTTACCGTTCATGTGTGCGGACTTCCTTCACGGCAAATGTAACCGGATCGGAAGGCTCGGCATCTGTGGAAAGATCAATATCACCCAATCGTACGGTAAACTGACGTGCAGCAAATCTAAAAGGGAAAACAAATAATTTCATAAATTTAAAATTAAAATTAATTGTAATTAATATACTTACGGCTTCTGTCTAGAGTCGCGGGTACAATGCGCCGCTGTCAGGATATATTTGGAGCCAATTAGAGAACCGCCGCACCAGAATTCCGTGCGTTTTGGTCCGTGCAGAAAGATAGCTGCCATCCAGGGCCATTGTCCATTGGGTGCCTCTACACCACCCACAATACGACCGCTTGAGTACTCCTGCTGTCCACATTCATCTGGGTCCACAATATTGTTGGCAATTTCATCTAGATCCTCCGGCCCTAGCGGTATCTCAGTTGTGGTTGTAGTTGTTGTAGTCGGTGGTTTCTTTTGAGGTATAAGCACCAGACCTGATGTGGGTCGAGAGCTTGGTTTCGCCGTAGTACGTGGTGTGGTGCGTTTGGTTGTGCTCAGCTGTGTTGTGGTGCTTGGAGGTGGCCTTGTGGTCAACTTCAGTGGACGTTGCGTGGTTAACACTGTAGAAGGCTCGGACAGGGCAGCAGATAAAGGACAACAGACGCCTGGCACGAAAAGACTCTTAAAACACAACGACTCTCGCAGACTGCTCAAATTTAGAAGCAAGGCAGGACAACTACTTAGATCCTCACAGCGTCCAGGTCGACCGCTGGGTGTCTTGCAATAGTTTTCCACTTCCTTAGCTGTGCCGGCATCGTCACTAGCCAAGGCCAGCTGATCAAGTGGACGTAGTGTGGTTGAAATGCTGGTGGTGCTTGTGGTGCTAATGGTTGTTGTCTTTGCTGTTGTTGGTATTTTAATCTTTTGCTGAGATTGAGGAGTCGCTTGAGTGTCCTCAGTTGGTTTCTTCAATTTCTGCTTGTTCTTGTTCTTCTTCCTTTTCTTTTTCTGTTGCTTGACATCCTTATTCTCCACAAACATTGGTTTGGCTACGGGTTCTGCCTCTCCGATGCGCTTTGTAGCCACTTGAATAGCACTGAGATTGGCCGGTTTACCCGCTGGCAACAAACTGTTCGCCGAGAGAGTCGATGTGGCGTCCAGTATCTTACGGGAAACGGAAGATAGAGGCTCTGATTTGCCCAAAGGTGATATTGTCGAGGTGCTGTGCAGTTCTGTTGTGGTGGTTCCACTTGAGATTGAATTGGTTTCAGTGCTGCTGTTGCTGGCAGTTTCCGTTTTGGTATCTGCACCGCCTCGGGTCATGTCCACCAGCATGTGTCCCACAGTATTCAGAGCGCCGAGCGTCTCCGATATGCGATGGAAGGTAATTGGCGAGAGTAAGCGAGGCAAAGACTCATTGCTACTATCACCGCTGCTTTGTTCATCTTGCTCCTCATCACTATCATAGTATTCGCTAGAGCCTTCAATATCATCTTCCTCATCATCATCCTCACTGATATTGCTGTTACTGTCGCTGCTGCTGCCAGTATACGAACTATATTCGAAATTGTCGGCCAATTTCCGGCCCAAACGTTTGTCATGTAAATGCGGCTGAAAGAAAGACGCTGCCTTAATAGTTAAAGTTATGAATGCCCGTGTAAACCAAATTTCAGCTAATGGCACTTACCATCATTTGTCAAATGCTGTGGCTGCTCCTCATCCTCCGTCAAGCCTTGAGCCTGCAGCACAATGCCAGCGCCAAGCGCTATGATATGAAGAGAAAAGTAAAAATTAAAGCAAACAATTTATATATATAAATAACTATTATTTCCTATAGATTTTCTTAGTACAATACGCTGTTATATTGTGGCTAACTGACCTTAGCCAATTCAGTTGAGTTTTACGCTTCACTTATGCAAAGCCCTTTTGAGTTAAGTAATGCCACAAATTGGCATTACGCATCTGTAACTTAAAATGAGAAAGTATGTCGTATGTCGGTTGTTGTTGTTGTTGTTATTAGCTAGCTATCTCTTTCTGGTTACTCAGCCTCTCCCTTTGCCCTTAAAGCCCATGCATATCCGCCTGTACTATAAACCAGCACAACTGAAGCGCTTAATGTTTATTTAGTTTGTGGTGACATAATCAGAGCTCGTAACCAAAGTGAATGACTTGCAATTATTTGGGATTGATTGCCATTTACACAGTGCACACACACACACACACACACACACACACACACACATAATATTAAGGAACCTTTGCATACTACATATAGACATATGTGTGTATTCCTTAAACGTTATCTGAAGCTCAAGGTCGTATTAAGATTTCACTTCCATGGCAATAAAAACGGTTTAAATCGATGCCCAAAAACGATTTGGGTTAAGCTGTTACAATTTGGCTTTTGATTTTTTTCTACCCTGCCTCCCCCTCCGCTCCCTTTCCTCGCTGGCTCATTAACATTTTTCGAGGTGTGCACTGCAACTTTGTCACTTTCACTTGGGAATAAAATTTTTCATACCCATGGCAATGGTTTATGTACGAGTAGTTTTATTTTTTTTATTTAAAAGAAAAAACTTTTTTCTTACTGCTGCGCAACACAATGAAATATTGGCCAATTATACATAAAAAAAAAGCCTTTTGGCTCGCATATAGAAAAGTTTTTTTCTTCTTATTTCTTTTTTTTTTTGTATTTTGTATTTTGTATTATTTTTATGAAAAGTGAATGCCCCTCTGTATATTTCGCATCGGCAGCCAAACAATTGGACAATTGTTGTGCCAAACTGCCAATTGTAAATTGTCATTGGAAGCAAAAGAAATATATATAGATATATATATATAATATACAATTTGGGTTACTTCCAATACAATGCGAAACAACAGTTGGTCTAGAAAATGTCTTTAAAGATCTTTTAAATCTGATATTATAGACAACTTCTATTGAAATACAATTTAAAATAAACTCAAATATAAATCATTGGAAAAGAGTTCAAGTTAATAGCCAAATTTGGTTATTTTAAGCAGCTGACTATTGGCAATGAAAGTGAAAATTGCGGCTAACCGGCTAGGGAAAATTGTTCAGCTGGAAAGATTGCAATTGAGCAATGTTTGATCGTGACAATAACAAACATACAACAGCTGCAATAACTTCCGAAGCAACAGATAAATACCTATAAAAATTAAATTGTAGACATTGTAAGAGCAACAAGCAACAAGTTTGGATTTGTGCAGTGAGCAATGACAACCGCAACAACATCTACAACATTTTTTTTTCTCTCTCTTATATATAGATATAGTTGCATAATAGTATGTATGGATAGGCCAACGTTGCGGTAATACACTTATATATATATATATATGTATATGTATATGTGTATTAGTATGAGAGTGAGGTACTCGTATGAGTATTTAACAGTATCTTTGTGTGTTGTGCATTGTAAACTAACAGTAGCTGGACAGCTGCCAGCTACAATTTGATTGGCCTTGGACAATTTGTGTGTACAATTTGCATTTTGGGCAACTGGTTTTGGCTGTGACGTCACGTGGCGGAAGATTTTTGCAGTTTTGCTGCCAAAGAAAGTTGCACAGATAGTCACGTTTTTTTATTATATTTTTTTTTCTTGTCTGCACAATCAATTTTTCTTAGTGGATTTTATTTCGCTCATTAACTGGCTTGAACTTGAGTTTAGGGTTTCACTTTTTTTTTAACATCATAATATATATATGTATATCTAAATATATAAATCATTAATTTGTGTTGAAATGAATTTAGTCATCGTTGTTGCTGCTGTTGTTGTTGTTGTTGTTATGAGTTGCAAGATCTTAATTTACTGATCAATTCACATAAAGTTTGTTGCCTAAGTCTTTTGTTTTACCCTTTTTCTGAAGGCCAACATATTGAGAGCATTCACACATTAGCACAAATAACCATAAAACGCGTATTGAATTTTTGAAAAATGTATTTGATTTTTATCTATTATTAGATATATATGTATATATGTATTGATATACTAACCGAGGCATAAGAGATATGCACTAAAATGCATTATTAATTCGAAATGCAAGAAAATTTTAAGCAATTCACAAATAAAAGCAAAACATTTGCGTTAGTTAAAAATATTATTTATTGTGTGTCTTGTTGTTTTAAATTTCGTTGTATATATTGGTGTGTTTATTGTTATTTAACACGACTCAACGAAGCAACGACAACAACGGTTTAACTTAACGAAACGACAAAGAGCGACGTCAAATGAAAATGAAAGTGTTAAGCGCCGCGTTATAGCAAAACTTTTTTATTATTATTATTTTATTTTTATATTTATGTTATTTTTTATATTATTTTTATTTGTGATGAGTTGTTAATTAACTTGCCGCATTGATTAAATTGTGTAATAGTTATTTACTTATTTCTTTTAATATTTTATTGGCTATTAAGGTATTGCGAAATCGTTGCAAGTTGCGCAAAAAAACTCAATAACAATAATTTTTAGGGGGAAAAATTTCACTTTAAATAACACAAATCATGTAACAAAATTGTTATTGATTTTTCACTTGAATTCAATTTAGCCGTATTGCATTCGGATTTAATTATAAAATTTGATTGGGTTTTTTTTTCGTGGCGGCTGTTGTTGTTGTTTTCGTTATTTTTTTGGTTATTGAATGTGTTGCGCCTGCGCCGCGGCTGCTTCCGTGTGCCGTTGCTGCCCGAGTTCGACTGAAATTGAAATTGAAACTGCAAAAGACAAAACGACACAGCAGATACAACTACAACAACAATAAATACAACAAATACACAGCAAATACACAACAACAACAATAAACACAACAATATACATACGTCTTAAAGCCACTGTCGGAGGCGTCAGGCAGCTTTGACTTTGAGTTTAGGGGCTTTCGTTTTAAGTTTTGTGTAAAAAGAGTGGGGACTTAAGACCACGAAGGTAGCGCAGACAAAATAACGAACTGACGTACTGGGTTTTTTTTGTATTGTATATTGTATATTGTATATTTATTTATTTTTTGTTTTGTACTTTCTTTAAGCTTTGCGCTTTTTGTGTATTAATGGATCGCTTCGCTGGGCAACGCAGGGCCGTAACTGTTGGGCATCAACAGTTAGGATTCTGTTATTAAATAAAATGGTAATAAGGGTTCCAAACAGCTGCAGCTGTTTTAAGTATTTGTAATACAAATCGCAATTAGTTCATACCTTATTTGCTCAAGTAAATAGAGATACGACAACATACGCCCACATAAATATTAACGCACTCAACCTTATAGCTCAGGTAATCCCCAAAGTGTCTAGTCAAAATTTGCGCAACCTTCAATTGTTTTATTTATTTTATATTTTGTTTTATTTGTTTTTGTTTTTTCTTTTTTTGTGTGTCGAATTGAGGAACTGCATTGCAAATAACCTTTCGTATAAGCATATGGCAATCGCTTGGGTGAATCATGCAGCGTATGTGGTTTCCCCAGAGCAGTTTTTGGCCTACTTAAAATGCGAATTGATTATGAAGATCTTATTGTTAAGGTTATGCTTTTGACCCAATCAATTTGGCGCAAGACCTTAACACTTTAATTATACTTGTTATCTATTGTTGATCAATAGAGTTTCCAGCGAATTCATTGGAAAATCCAAACCTAGTTTTTAAATGGAAAGCCTTGAGCCATACAAACCAAGCAAATAAGTTGTGAAAGGAAGCTAACCTATTGACGTCATAATGTTTTTAAATCCATCTTTAAACTACATTTAAATTAAAGTCTACACAAGTACATTTCTTTTTTTGATAAACCTTTCTAACCAGCATTGTCACTGACTAGTTTTTCCAGCTCATTTACGCTTTATTTTCAGCCTAACCATCCAGTGCGTCTACAACGACCGTGAAAAGCAAAAGTATGGAGCGTGTGACCAACATAATTAATTAGATATTCATGCGAACATGAGCAAAGTTGCTTGACTGCAGCAAAAGTTAGAAATTTTTTACTTTTTTTTTTGCTTACTATTGTTTGCGAACTATTGACATCTTTAAAAAAAAACAGCTACAACAACAATTACAACTCAACAGTAATAAAAACAACACAACAATAAAAACATGTAACAAAGAGGTTACCTGAGTGTTTAAACAAAAGTAGAGACTCTGACTGTCTGTGAAAATGTACGTCAATAGAAAATTTAGTTGAATAAATTTAATAAATAATATACATGTATATATATCTATATACATATATATATATATCATAAATCAACAACTAACTTTTTCTCTTCTAAACTTTCAATTTCATTTTGTTTCATTCAAATTAATTTTAAATTAAAATATGATAGAGATGGCTTATATTAAATATTTGCATTAAATAATAGTCACAGACGTACACTATGGTAAGTTTTCCATTTGAATTTGGCGCCTCTTTAGCGCTAGGCACGCATAAAGCTTTAAAAGCTTTACATCAGCTGCTGGAAAAACTCAGCTAATTTACCTTTTTGGTACCAACCTCATGAGCTTTAGGCAACGGAGAGTCTACATATTTTATATATCCAATAGAACCTAATAATTTAAACTGTAATTTTAGTTTGTATAAATAAATTAAAATCAGCAAAAAAAAAATTAAAATATATCTATAAGCTATTATCGATAGTTAAGAGAAGGTTTTATCTACTATTTTAAATTATATAGAAAAATAAAAACATATAAATTAATTTAAAATTAAAAAAATAGTCTTATAATAATTGATAAAATATTTTTTTTAATATTGTAAATTGGTTAAAAAATAAGCAAATATATAAATAATTAATAATTAAGTAATCACTAAATAAAAATTATTTATATATAATTCATTCAAAAAATAAATAAATATATATATAAATAATGAGTATAAAGTTTTAAAAAATAATTATTTAAATAGGAAGTAAATAAATATTTTTAAAAATTAATATATAAAAAATATATATGTTTTTTATTTAATCAAAACAATCAATTATTAAAAATTAAATAATTTAAAAAATAGTAAAAAGCTGTAGTCGGGTATACCCAACTATGAGAACCCCTTTTACCAACATACACAAATATACACACAGTTCTTTACTCAGTGTAGGCTATTGAGCGCGAGTTTTAGAACAAGTCTGCTGGTGCCCGAAGATTTTTTGTACCAGTTACATACTTTACGATTTTGCACAAATCTAATAGCTCCCTTTTTAAATTTTTCTAAGAGACAAAGGTCTAAAAAATTGACATGTAAAGCAAGGAGAAATATATTGGCAATCACTTAGAATTCCCAATCAGTTTTAACCAAACTTTGAATATTTGACTATTATTTTAAAACTATTGTTAAGGTTACTTTGGTTTACCTTACGGTTTATCTAAGTTGTGGTACGCTATCGAATTATTGGAGAATTCTTTGAAATTCTCCTCAAATAATTTTGATTTGTTATCATATTATACCTTCAATTTTTTTTCAGTTTGCCGCAGTAGTTGGGTACTACGCCTTCCTCGGCCAGCATTTATACATACCAAATGCTGCATTCGTTACCAGAATATGTTAAAATCATAGCTGGGTAATGGGAATGTATTAATTTTTTTTTATTCGTCGACCAGTCTCAATGACGTTTAATGTTTCATAAAATAAATATATTTGTAAATAAGAGCAAGTAATGCCAAATAAAAATAAATTACAGAAACAATATATGATGATCCCCATATAAGGGAATAAATTTATATACAATATATCACAGTTTTTTATATATTTATAGAATTACTTTTTATTATATATTTTATTTATTTACAATTAAAAGCATTTTAAGACATTAAATTAGCATTAAGAGTTAAACTACAGCCTACACAATGCCATTGAAATTTATATATTATAAGCATTTAGGAATTTATTAATATAATTTGATTTAAATTAATTTTTGGATAATTAATCTATAAGTGATATAATTATAATAAGCAACATTTAGCTACGATTTTTATATTTTTAATTTCGAGTTTAAAATTCATTTTCTTAAAGCTTGTGAGTGAAAGCTTAGGATTAAATATTATTTTTATATCCTGAACAAATAACATTCATTAAAGTTGTACGGCTTGAGAGAGAGATTGAGATGGATACACAAAGATGTGGAGAACAGGACAAAGCCATATTTACATTGGAGCCAAAGTGTGAGATTGTGTATCTTAAAGATACTCGTAGAATACAATCCAATAGATGCAATTGAGACTGGCAAAAAGTGCTGGGAAGAGCACACGGGATGAACGATCTATGTAAATGGCGCGTTTGAGACGCTCCTGGGCGGGCGTCAGCTTCATCATTCTAGGCGCTTCTGGTTCTGGTACTGGCGGAGGTGGTGGGGGCGGCGCAATGGTTGGTGTAAGTATAATACGCGATTCCTGGCGCGGTATCCAGGGTCCATCTGCATCCAATGGTGGACGCACCACACGCCTTGTAGCGGTAACGATCTAATTGAGTAACTCAATTAATTACTTTAATTAATTAATAAAATATCTATCAACACTTACACGTTTATTTTTGGTCATCTCATCGAAAATCTTTTCGATCTTTTCAATCTTTTCATCAGCCAATGGTAGCATTGTTGGTTGCTTGTTCGTCACAGCATTGGTACCACCCGCTGGTGGTGCTGAGCTCGCATCTGGCTCCTTCTTACCCGCATCACCAGCAACTGGCTTCGGCGGATAAGCCATAGGCTTAGGTATGGGCGTATCACTAAGCACAATATTTATTAGGCAATATTCCATCAGTGCCATAAACACAAACACTGTACAGACGGACATGAATGCATCCACAGCTTTGAGATAGGAAACGGGCGGCAAAGATGATTGCGACTTGGCATGCTGCGTAGATAGTGTGAGCAATGACGTTACACCCAGCGTGACACGCGCTGGCGCAGCTTCAGGTTTAATCCAGAAGGATACCCATGACATGATCACAATCATACAGGTGGGAATATAGGTATTAAATACATAATAGACTAAGCGTCGTTTTAGTGTAAACACCACCTCCAGGCAGGTAAAGTTACCCGTCGAATACACCTGTGTGCAGTCCGCGGTCTCATTGCGTATCAGTGCTACTTGTGGCAATTCAATATTCTCATCCACCACAAGCGGGGTGGTTGGATCCCATTGAAAGATCAGATCATCAGTAGTATGTGATACTAAAAAAATTCATGGAATTTATCTTCTAATTTTTTACATTTTTATAAAAAAATTTTATAATTTTTCTATTTAATGCACAGCTTTAGGTTCTAGAGAAAATTTATTAAAATATCTTTCATATAGAAGACAATTACAAATTAGAAATATTACATTTTCTTTTTTTCTTAGTATAAAGAGCAAAAATATGCACTTAAAACTTTAAAAAGAAAAATTTAAAGTTTCTCTAAAAAACGTTGCAATTTAAATAAATCAGAGTATCGAAAAATGGTGAAAGTTATAAGAGATCCTTCAAATAAACGAAGCAAAAACTTTTCTAAAGAATACCCCAAAAATTTTTAATGAATTTGTATTTTAATTAAATTACTATTAGAGCCAAAAAAAGAAAATGAAAAACTAAATAATAATTATAAGAATAATAATATATAAAACATGAAATGAATAAAAATTTACTTACAACTTTCCATTTGCAGCTTACATTCCTGCGTGTCATGCGGGTAAATGGCAAAGTTCATAATACAGGACAACTTGAGCGTTAGTTTAACCATATACAGGATTGTTTTGTCCTTATATAGCCACATGTAATGATTGGGTATAGTCATAGTTTGGAATGTTACAGATTTGGCATTCTTGAAAAATGAATCCGGTCGCCACATGTTCTTAAGCCAATCAACTTCGAGCAGTCGATACTCTTGTGTCATATTCTCAGGCAGACGTAAACGATGATCCTTCCAAGTCTGTGCAAAGAATACATCGGCCACATATGTCATGGAATTCTCATCGATGGAATCCAAGCCCATAACTGTTACATGAAAGTAAACAATTGTTGGCTGTCCCTCCTTTTTGGGCGGACGCATTTTATCATAGCGTTTTATATCCTCAGGTAATATGTCGGTTATAGCAAGACTTTGTCTATTGGTTTTTATGTGTGTGTGTGTTTGTGTGTGTTTTTTTTAAGAGAAATTTAAATTACACTCTCAATGTAACCTTAAATTATACTCACTGAAATTCACCCTTAGCATATTGTTTAAGACAAATGCAGCATATGACCAAGAGTAATATTTGTGCAACCATGGTTGTAATTTGGAATACTTAAATTGTATGATCTGTAACGAGTACAGTAGGTGACAAAAGCTAAGTTAAGACTATGTTAAAAAGTATAGGAAACATTTCCGACAATGGCATGACCTTGTCGTATATCAAAGCAAAACTCTCGAACGGTGTCACTGGCATTGACAATGCATTGAGAGCTTTGCTAGGTTGTAAACTGTATGAAAATAGTAACAATTAGGCTGCTTAACATAGTAAATAATAAAAAAAAAATAATAATAATAAAGAAAATAAAGTAAAAAGCAAAGGACAATGATGGGGACAGTTAGCATACTTCCTGCATAATAGCCTCGGCATTGGCAACCCTGGCAGTCCTGTCAGCCCTAGCCCCAGTATTTATACCAAAACCATTTTCTATCCCACTCTGTCTACACGTGGAGGCCACAATACAGACTTAATTCACAATTAAAGCCACTCAAGGAGGATGCAAGGGAAGATGCCACAGAATGGGGCATATTGTAGGGTGTGCTGCAGCAGCTTTAAGTGCCCCATGCGCCTTTTGTGAGCTGTCGATGCCACTGCGCTGAGATGCCAATGCCGCACAAAATGTGCCTCATTGAGCTCGACACGGCGGAATTGTGGGCACCATTGCAACGGGTACATTAGACAAGGACAATTGACATGGCACATACACTCATCCCTAAGACGTCATTGGCTCGAGCTGATGTTCCACATGAAAAACTAGGCCAGTATGCATTAAAAATATTTAATTATAATTCAATTAAGATCAAAGATTCAAATAAAACTCTTGATAAAAGTAAATGCATAAATATTTAGTATAAATTTTATATTTAACTAAGTAATCAATAAATAATATTTTAAATATTAAATAAAAAATATTCAATATTTTTAAATCAATTATCAGTAATCAATAAAAAATATTTTAAATATTAAATATTTTGTTTAAAAAAGTTTAAAAATAAAAAGTTGAAACAATTTTTATATTTTGTTTTGAAATTTTATTATTGTATATATTAAAGTACTCTCAGTAAGCTAAAAATTTTAAAAATTTCAAAAATTGATATTTTCTTTAGTAATTTTCACCAATTATGTATAATTACTACAAATCTTATTTAAAAATAAAAATTCAAACCCATTGTAATTAACTAAAACAAATAAATTAAATGTAGAAACAAACCATTTTACTAAATATAATTTAAAAAATTTTCCTTTTTTAATATATTAAGAAAGTAATAATAATAATAACATATATATTTATTTTAGTAATTATAAATGCAGATGTACTTTATAGGTTCTCTTAAGTCTTTAAAATTTATATTTATTTATTTTAATTTTTTAAAAAAGAAATGTGGAAAATAAATTGCTTATAAATATGAATAAAATTTTTTAAAGTATATTTTACTTTTTTTTGTTGTGTATTAAATATCTGGCACAGTTAGGGGCTTAATGCGTTTCACTTTAAACTTGTCCAATTTTAAATTAGATTATATAATATCAGCTGGACACTGTGGTAGGCATTTTGAAAGTCTTTTATTAAATAAAAGATTTCTAATAAATATATTTTTATTTTTCACAAAACTTTTTTTTTGAATATAATGTGATTGGTAAATAATTAGAATTTTTTTAAATACTTTATTATTATTTTTATTAGTTTTTAATAAAATTGGTTTATATTTTTATTGCCGATTTTAACGTCTTTACAGTTCGAACTTTCGCTGACAACTGACGGTTAGCGTTGAGAGATTTGAATTTAAAACGTTGCAGGCAAAATCATAGAAAAACTATTTTTCACCAACGAAGGCGCAGGATGTAGGATAAAAGATGCACTGACAACATTCAGTCTACATAAGTGTGTGTATACATATATATATATATATGTATTTGTGTGTTAGTGAGTATATGTGCTATTGAGACTATGAGACTATGTGGTTGAGTCGTTGGAAACCTCAGCGTGCTATAAAAGTGAAAGGCTTTAGATCACCAATGTGGTCTTTAATTCAGACAGCTGCTAGGATTGCTGTAGAAGAATTTTTTTTTTCTATATATATACGTATAAATATATGTATGTATTTATATATATATAGATACTTATTTACACATACATACATAAAGTATCCCATAGTGCAGCAGTCGCTGTGTATTCGGCTTGTCATAGTCACTTAACATAATTTTGTCAAGTACTTTGGCATTGCCTTTCTACATAATCTGCCCCGACTCTGTCGTCATCGTCATTGTAATTGTAATTGTTATTGTTATTGTAATGTTGTTGAGCCAGGCTAACATCCTCTACTTTTCCTTTTCCGTTTTTTTAGCCAGATTTCAGTACGTTCAATTGCATTGTCTTTGCGACATTCGTCTATACATTGATTATTATGGAGCCAGGCTTATACAATTTGCTAAAGTGAAAAGAAAAGCGTGGAAAACTATTTTTTCTTAGTACTTTTTTAAGTTTTCCATTCAATTGGTTTGTTAGTTGTGCTGTGATTGTGACTGAAGACAACTACTTTTAAAGTGTCTCCCAAGTGTCATTTTGTCGCATTGGCAATTGTTATTGTTGCACACACTGCAACTATCTGCAATGGAGCAAGTTTAAGATAGAATAACACATACCAATAGAATGCGAATTTAAGATAGTACCGAAATTGAAGATTAGGAATCAAATAACTTGTCAGAATTTAAAATCCCTTTGACAGTTGCATGTACTGAATAACAAATTAACTTAAGGAATAAAAATTTGAGACATTGAACAATAGAATAATATATAAATAAATAATAAACTAAAAGAGTAAATTATAAATTCATGAAACAGATCTACAATATAAAACTTTTATTTAAATATTTTATTGAATAAGTTAAGTATTTTCTATAAAACAAGTAAAATTACTTATGTCTTAAACTTATTTTAAATAATAAAATAAATAATCTCACTGAGAGAGGTGCACAGGATAGTACAATATATACTGAAAGAATTGTGTCTAGGCTAACAGTCTATAGGAAATGAAAGTAGTGTGTCTAGGATAAAATTCTATATGAAGTGTATATTTAGCTATCAGAATTTCCGATTTTTATCGCTTATACCTCCAAATTAATAATACAAATATAACAAACTTAATCATAATTTCTTTAGCCATAATTATTTTAATTACATTGCGTGGCCAAAGCGCAATTAATTAGATAATTAACTATGTGCAAACATATAATATATCTAAATAATTAAAAGCCATGCCGCCAAGTCTGCACCTGTGGGGTGGCCAGGCTAAGCAGTAACCTTGAAGCAACTACTATGCATGCGTCGCATGCATCCATATAAGAATTATATATATATATATATATACACGTGTATATATTTATATATTCAATTCCTTATAGTTTGGATGTGTTGCTTTTGGCATGTCTACAAGCCGAGTACTCAACGCCTTGCTGCAACACTTCAGTAACACATCCTTTGGCCTTCCGTTGCCGCAACAACAACTACAACTGCAACAAACACAACAAGAAGCCGTCAGCAATGTCGTTATTAAATTATCTCTGATGCGATAATAACACACTTAAGTTACGTACCGTAGACTTCAACCATGCCCATTACAACATCCTTTTCCCTTCTCTTGGCAGTACCCTAACACTATGTATTGCTATAAAAAGCCGCTGATTTTTCTATAGTTTATTTGAATGCAGTCAGGCTTGGCGCTACTTTTGGACCTGACCTAAGTACTTGTCTGACTATACAGTACCTCCCAGCGCCTTTCAGCCAAATCCAAGTTGAACACAGTTATCCATAGCCACCCCGTCAACGCCTAAGTGGTGCTCTTAAGTTTCTGCTGATGGCAGCAGGCGGTGTGCGGACGGCCGTCACAGTTCATCATGGTATCATAAAGGTTTGGCGCACTTTTAACTAGAAAACTCACAGCCTTTACTTTCACTCCCCTTTCTTTACCTCCTGCTCTCTCTCTCTCCCTTGCTCCGTCTTGCTGAACGGCTTTTGACAAGCGGCGCAACATAATTCAAATATTTTTTGAAATAAAAAGGAAAAAAATGATAATTTTAGAGATTTTACCCCCAAAAGAATAACATTTTTAGTTACGAATAATTCTCTCTATTGAGAAGGTACAGAAATACTGTGACGTCAAACGAATACCTACAAAAATAAAAGGAAAAAAAGGAAGGTACGAAGGAAGGTCGAAGGAAATATAATAGAGATTTTTTCAAATGGATTTGAATCTTTTATTTGAGGTAAGAGTCTGCCAATGGTATAAATAATGCGTCTTATGTAAGTCAAGTAGCAGCTAGACACAACATTTTATTTATAATCAAAGGGATTGAAGAAGTGATTTCCAATCTCAAAAGGATCTGCCATACATAGACAGACAACATGCATGCAACGATTAATAAACGCGCCACAAAAGTAACATAAAACACACCACAATAAACTGTGACCCAGTTTACCAACATGCGGAAGTCTGTTGAATGGTAAGTCTGTTGCAGTATTCAAGGATCTAAGGAAGCAACCCCAAACATAAACTTCATACTCCCATAATGGTTGCTTCATTCATGAAAGCGCCATAACGCGAGGCCATTGAACCGCCTTCGAAATGGTTAATAAGGGAGTTTTGCTTTGCGGGACTGGGAAACACTTCAACTTTAGCAAAACACAGCGTTAGTGGGGTTATAGGGCTCTCCTTGTGTAGGCCTCCACTCTCGCCCAATCCAGTAACAGCACCAGCAACAGCGACAGCAACAGCAACAGTTGCCAAAGAATGGGTGGTATTCAGGTGGTGTGATGACTGCGTCATTGTTGATAAACAAACCTGTAGCCGCTGTTCTTTCAACACGTGTGTGGCTTCTGCTCTGGCACTGTTAGTGGTTGTTGCTGCCTTGGTACGGGCTTAGGGGATATACAGTCCACATGGCGCATGCGTCAAAACATTGCCCAGCTGAGCATATTGTCGTAACGTTTCTATTGATTTTTACACAGCCACGAGACGCGCATCATTGAATTGCATTTCTGTCTGCAAAGCACAAAACATATAAAGATAAAAACAAAATGCATAAAATATAAAATCAATAAAATCGAAATAAAAACAAAATAAATAATTTTAGGCAGCGCCTGGTAAGAAGGCCAAGTCGCCGGGCATAAATAGCTTGGAAACGTGGCCAAATATGATAAAACTGCGACCATATGTGCCCTCCAAGCGTATTGCCATACGGGAGTCATCAATTGATGAGGACATCAGTGATGATGTTGAGGATGAGGTCTTTATCAAGGACGCCAGATCCGCTAAGGTGATTCATATATACATATTAACTAACACTTCTAATCTCTTCAGATTCAAAATATTATGAAATTCGCTTTCGTTTCCCCCTTTTTCATTTCACTTTCTATTGCATATGCGTATTATGGAATTATCCTAGTATATACTATTAATTATTTCAAAATTCAATTAAATTTCCATTAAATATTATTTAATTATTATTTATGCCATTAAACAAGCTTCTTTCAGTTATATACCACACAAGTTATGCAAAGAAAATGTTTGTTTTTATACGTTATTTGATATCCATTTACAGCGAAGTGAAGAGCAGGGTTTGAAGCGTCCATTGATGGCGCCACGTCGTAAACACAGCTCCGGTTCTGGAAACAATACACCTATAATGAAACAGCATAGACGTCGACGTTGCTGCCGTTGGTGTGAGCCGTTTTTTTATGGTCTGGCAGTAATCACGGTTCTCTGTGCTTTGCTGAGTTTGGCAGCGCTGGTCTTGACACTGTTCCCAATGCCAGTGCAAAGTATTCATCACTGGTGGACTGAAGATGACCAATTCCCAGAGTTGCCTACACCGTTAATTAGTTATGGCAATGGCATGGGCCCTGAATTTGTGCCTTGCACACAAATAAGTGTGCAGAGACTCTGGACACGTAGCATGGCACGGATGAATAGCGAAAGTCCATTGCGTGCTGCTGATCTTAATGGGGATGGCATCAAGGATATTATCTTTGGCTATGGTGTGGACGATAACATACACTATGAAGGCATTCCACTGCCCCGCTGCAAGTCTGCACAACAGGGTGACGATGTGCCATGTGAGGGTGGTGTCGTGGCACTTAATGGACTTGATGGCACCATATTGTGGCAATCATGGAGTGTAGCCAACGTATTTTCGCTGCACTGCAATGCAGATGTTGATCTTGATGGAGGCATCGACTGTTTGGCTGCTGGACGACTCGGCGTAAGTCACTATAAAGGAACGATTATGTCATATTGGTTTAATCTTTTAATACACAGATGATATATACCATCAATGGACGCACCGGGCAGGTAATTTGGACATTTCGTGAATTGGAAGTGGAGACCAATTCACCGATTGTCATGGATCTCTATACTATCAATGTGGTGCGAGATTTGGATGGCGATGAGGTGCCGGAACTAATTGCAGCTCATCTTGAAGAGCGTGAAGAGTCCAAGGCGGGCCACATTAAACTTATTTCAGGCAAAACAGGCAAAGTTCTGCGCACCATACCGACGCCACATCGAGAGGAGATGTTTGTGCCTATACAACTACTGACTAGCCCGGATGGAACGGAACTGCTTCTGATGCTCACTGGTGGCCAGAACACACCCGGCGGCATATACAGTCTGCGATTGCTTTCGCTAATGGCGCACACCAGTGAGAAGCACTTTACTCCTTTACATCAACAGACGGGCTCGGGTATAATGGTTCCTGCAGTGCTAAGTGATCTTAATGGCGATAGCATTTCTGATGTGGTAATCGCTGCTTTTAATAGCAGCGTTTATGCCTTTGACGGTCACAACTATACCATGATGTGGAACTATACATTCCCGGCTAGCGAGTGCGTCAGCGCCATTGTACCAGGTCATTTCAATCACGATAATGTTACCGATTTTATGGTGAAGTACAACACCGGTCCGGGCTTTCCTGTCTACTACTATTCACAGACAACAATACTAGACGGGCGCACGGGTCAACCGCTACTTGATGCAATGATGACAGATGCGGGTGGTTCTAGCAGTCTTCTGGGTGGCGTCTCCATTTCTCAAAGCTTTGGCGGTGATTTCTTCCTTCACTGGCAGCTGCAATGTCGCAATAAGCCAAATGCTCGTGATGCCTACGAATTTGTGCCAGACAGCGACATCATTTTGCAGGCACGCGCAGATACTTGTCGCCTGCGCTATAATGAATCCGCGGTAGTAAAGCTGTATGCCATTGCAAGACACATTGAGCCGCCAGGCGCTGTGCTCTTTAGCACTGATGACTTAGAAGTACAGCTAAATCGCACTCAACGACCCGCACCAGCTGGTAAGCAGTCGCCCATAAAGCATCCTAAGCTGCTTAAGAAATTGCTGGCCAATCGCGAGCAGTTGCTTAAACAGGTGGCGGGTACAGATGCAGTAAGAGCAAGGTCCGGTGCAGTAAAGTATCCAAAACATCACAAGATTCCACTGCCAGAGTTGCTGCCGGATGTTTCCGAAAATGAGCTGCCTAGTGGCTACATCAAAGAGCCTTATAAGGAATTTGTAAGTTTATAAAATAATAAAATATTTAAATTATTCATTTTTTATACCTTGTTTAATAGAAGGATTATGATCCACTGCAGCTCCCAGCAGAAAATCCCAATGCTATGCGTCAGCCTGAGGAATATGAATTAGTTTATAATGATGAGGTTCCTCAGTTGCCCGAGCAAAACGAACGGCCAATACACTTGCGCAGCAAATATCCCAGTGAAAACAATCGCGATGTGCGCAGTGGCACACTGGAACCGCACATAACTACTACTATTGTACGTCAACCACCGCCCACACAGTTACCAATAAGTTTGTGGGACTTAGAGTTAGACAATGAAGCACTTGAACAGGCCGCAAATGGTGCTGCACCGCCAGCACCTCTCACTAGTTTTAGCGACAATCAGTCGCAGAATCGTAAGCGCAAACGTCAGAGACGAAATAATAACTCTGCTAGTGGCAATAAAGTTAGCAGCACAACTATCAATTCAAACGAGGATGCTACTGTGGCACCAGACGATGCTTCGTCAACCGATTGGTACTTAGCTTCCATTTCATCAACGGGTGTTCTTCTTAAGGCACTCGGCAATTCGAGTTCTTCCATAAACTTTGCATTTGTGCTCAATATACGCGAATCTGAGGCGTATCCTCCATTGTTCTCACCACAAGATCTTAACTGCGTTGAGGAGAAAATCAGCGCCTACAAAAGTAAGTAAAAGTTAGTTAAATATAAAAATTTACTTTTATATATAAATACTATATATTTTATTTTAGGCTATACCGCCGACAACTTACGCGTGCTGCGCAAACAATTCCTCAAGCAGTGCCTGAGTGAGCGTCTCGTGGATGCAGAGCCTGCATTGCCCAAGTACGAGGCACAGCTAATAATAACGCGCATTGGTATCACATGCACCTGTGGCTCGCTTCAGCCAGGCGAAGTGTGCTCAGAGCTGGATCACATTGATGCTCAGCGTTGGACGGAGTTTATGGGCAACGATGGCAATGGCTTTTATGGCAATTAAAACTAAGTCTATCTTCTCTCTAATCAACTATTGTAATTAACCAATTGTCTTTTGTCTGTGGAATTTTCTTGTAATTGTATTAGACTTTACATGTGAATTTATGTATATTTCAAGATTTTTTAATTAAACTAACGAAATAGAATAACCTTTTAAAATATATCTGTTGTTTGATAATGTTTTAATATACTTAAACAAAATTACAAGAGGTATATAATTAATTACTGATTGACTTTAATTTTTTTTATTTGTAAATAGAAAGCAACAGGTGGTTCCTTCTTTAGGCGCGAAAGCAAAGTAATCAAAGTATCTGAAAAATTTCCATTAAGTTCATTTATATAATATATCGGAACTAAACATGCCGCCACAATTATTTATATAAAATATCGGTTATACTATCGATATTATTATCTTTTTTCAACCCTAGTTCGGCACTAAAGAGTTAAACTTGAAACAACTACACGAATAAGGTCATTGTTATTAATTTAATGCTGCATTTATCTTACAATCATCAGAATGGGCATTCTAGAGAAGATTGCTGAGATCGAGCGTGAGATTGCACGTACACAAAAGAACAAGGGTAAGTTGTATGCAATAATAAAATCCGGCGCAGACAACACGGCGTCGGAGTTCGCAATGCTGGCATCGGAATTTAGGGTTAGAATTTAATTTTTACTTTTTTTTCCCAGCTACTGAGTACCACTTGGGTTTACTAAAAGCCAAGTTAGCAAAGTACCGATCGCAGTTGCTGGAACCATCAAAGAAGGGTGAGAAAGGCGATGGATTTGATGTATTAAAGAGTGGCGATGCGCGTGTAGCCCTGATTGGCTTTCCCAGTGTGGGCAAGTCAACAATGTTGTCGACACTGACCAAAACCGAGTCAGAAGCGGGTAAGTCCGGAAAATTTAAGTCGTAGCGTATATATAAAATGCTTTGTAAACTGTACAGCTAACTACGAGTTCACAACATTGACATGCATTCCCGGCGTAATTGAATACCAGGGCGCCAATATACAGCTGCTCGATTTGCCGGGTATAATTGAAGGTGCCGCTCAGGGTAAAGGACGTGGTCGCCAGGTGATTGCTGTTGCTAGAACGGCTGATCTTGTACTGATGATGTTGGATGCGACCAAACCGAATGTACATCGGGAACTCCTGGAGCGTGAATTGGAATCAGTGGGCATACGTTTAAACAAACGCAAGCCTAACATTTACTTTAAACAGAAAAAGGGCGGCGGCCTTAGCTTTAATTCAACCTGTGCTCTTACACGATGCAGTGAGAAAATGGTGCAAATGATTCTTCATTCATTCAAAATCTTTAATGCGGAAGTACTGTTTCGCGAGGATTGTACAGAGGATGAATTCATTGACGTGGTTACTGCCAATCGCGTCTATCTGCCTTGTTTGTATGTCTACAATAAGATTGATCAGATTTCCATTGAGGAGGTCGATCGTCTGGCCCGACAACCAAACTCTATTGTGGTCAGCTGTAATATGAAACTAAATTTGGATTACATGCTGGAGGCGCTTTGGGAAGCTCTTCAGCTAATTAGAGTGTACACCAAAAAGCCTGGCGCACCGCCAGACTTTGATGATGGACTCATTTTAAGAAAGGCAAGTCCTATAATCCTATTACACATAACAATACGTTATTAAAACTGTTTATCTTCGATCACAGGGCGTAAGCGTGGAGCATGTCTGTCATGCAATTCATCGTACTTTGGCTGCTCAGTTCAAGTATGCGCTGGTGTGGGGTACATCAACGAAATACTCACCGCAGCGCGTTGGCATTGCCCATGTTATGGCCGACGAAGATGTTATTCAAGTGGTCAAAAAGTAAAGTGCAACTTAGCTGCTCTTGTTTCTGTTGATCTCAATGATTGACATTAATTGAGTTGAAATATATTCTATGATACATATATATAAACGAATTGGTATCCTTTGTCGTTGTCAATGCCCAACCGTTCTCTAAATCTATATTAAAGATATAAGACGCCTAAAAGAACTTTTTAATCAGATCAAGATCTGAAGATGTCACGTATCGCTGATTGTTAATAACTTTATTGACAAATATTTTTCGTATCTAATATATAAAAGAAAACAATTACCACCTGTCCGACTTTGGTGGAGCTGCATTGCTGGATGGCGCCACAGAGACTGGTGCATAGGTTTTGTTTAGTGTACTGATGGCCGAGATGTTACAAAAAGGTGTTGGACCGCTGCTGATACGTTGTGGTTCTAGAAACTGGACATTTGGTTTGTCGATATTGACAAATACATTGCTGGCATCACGCAACCGATAGCGACGCAGATTTAAATAGTGTTCCTTTTGTTCCTCAACACGCTGGTGCAGTTCATGCAGACGACCGGCTAATGAAATGAAGGATTCATTGAGCTGACGGAAGCCACGCTTTAGATCGTCTGGTGAGATGTTATGCGGATTAGCCAATGCATGCATGTGGCTTTCGGTGAGTGAAATTTGCTGGCGAAATGATATTAGATCCTCCTCGTATCTGGCCACCAAACATTGAAAGTACTGGAAAGGTGCACTGTTCTCATGTTGCAGGCCAGCTGGCGTGTCCTGTGTGCGTTGTGACAACTCAAAGGATTGAATGGCTTTAGCAGTTTCACTTCGCAGTTGTTTAATCTGCCGGTTGTTTGCATCTACTGTGTTTGCCACGGAATGCAACATCCAGCGCAGGTTTGTAATCTCATGACCCACGTTGCTTAATTTTGATGTTGAGGTTCTGCCAATATCCGATGATGTTGTTTTTTGTTGCTTTATATAGCTTTTGAGTGCCTCCACAGTTTTAACTATTTCTTCGGGTACCTGGGTCTCCTTAATCTAAGCAAATAGTTTATATATAATTCGAATTTCGTTATATTAATTAAAATTTTTTGCGTGGATTTACCTTGATGCCATCTTGCTTGTTATCGCCCAGCTTAGGTTGAGCGCCAGTTACATCGACGCCGCCTAAACCAACAAAAGGCGCAGCCGTTGTGACTGGTTGGGAATCTGCAGTGAGTGGTTTGCCAAAGATGCCACCAATCGAGTTAGTTGCAGGGGCCAACGTGTTGTTGCCACCGAGCCGAAGATTCGTATTGAAAGCTGGAACTGTAGCCGCGGTTGTAGTTGTGTTAAAGTTAAGACTCGCAGCTGTTGTAGCTGGTGGCTTGTTAAACGCAAACGCGGTACCAGCGGAGGCTCCTAATGTTCCTTGTACTGTTGTTGAACCGAAGGCGGGTGGTGCTGTAGTTGGTGCAGTCGCAGGAAAGCTAAACGATGGTGCTACGGTAGCTACTGCCGGTGCACCAAAAGCGGATGTAGCAGCCACGCCAATTGAGCCAAAAGCCGGAGTGGCTGCTGTGGCGCCAAAACCTGGTGTTGCTGTTGTAGTGCCAAACGCAGGCGCTGCTGCGGCTGTGCCAAACGCAGGCGCTGCTGCTGCAGCTGTGCCAAAACCAGGTGCTGCCATGGTAGCACCAAAGGCAGGCGCTGTTGAGGTGGTGCCAAAGCCGGGAAGAGACAGAGCAGTTGCTGAAGGAGCTGCAGCTGCAACTTGCGAGCCAAAACTAAGTGTAGGCGCAGTACTTACTGAAGTAGGCGCAAAATTAAACGCGGGAGCGGCAGCACCTAAAACTCCACTTGCTGCACTGGCTAAAGTAGAATTGGCGGTAGCACTCCCAAAGGCAGGAGGTGGTGCTCCCGCACCAAAACCACCTATTGCTGGAGACCCGGCTGTTCCGCCTAAGCCGGCGTTCGTTGTAGGTGTGCTAAACGAAAAAGGCATCGTATATACAGCTTATTTTTTTTGAATTGTTTACTTCAACTTTAAATTTGGTAGAGACGCGCACCAATAATATAATGTGTACAAAATTCTAATAAACTACTTCAATTTTTGATTATATCGAACCAGTTCATGTGACTCAATAGAATAACAAATATCGAGCCAATTTGTTTCCATAATCAACTGTTGCCAGCACCCCATATTTGTAAAATATATAAATATATTATTTACTTTACATATTGTATGTATATTTTCAAATTATTTATAAAACCTTTAAGTTATTTTTAAATAAAAATTTATTTATAATGGATCTACAGAAAATATATTTTCGTTTAAATAACTATGAGGCTGTCCAACACTGTTTTACCAGTCACTTTTAGCGCCAACGTAATTAATAAGAATTTTTGACGATAGGGTCGCTATATTATAAGATTAACAGTTATTTTCTAATCATGTGATCCTCAGTTTTCTATATTTTTTGCACGCTGTTGTTTTCTATAAATTGGAATCAAATTTCTTAAGAATGGCTGCTCAAGAGAAGCAACACACAGAGTATCTAAATAAATATGACGTTTTGCCACGTCTATTAGAAATATTAGAACAACTTTTGGATATCGATCCTCAGCCAACTGATCCGTTAATGGAAATTCTCTACGCACTTGGCTGTCCCATCATACCACAATCGCAAATGAAAGCGCTGGAACGTAAAGTATCGCGAGCGCAAGACGAAGTACGCTACTTGCGTCGCATTTTAATCGATCTTGGCGGACAAGATGATCTATACGATAGTGATTCGGACGAAAACGAATATGTGGGCCAAATCGGTGAGCCAAGTGTTACTCCACCGCTGTCGCCCGATGTCGTATATGAGGAAAGCGTATCATCATGTAATGAAGTAGAAGACTCCATTGTCGTCGAAGATCAACTAACATCGGATCAAGATGATCAGCCCGACTGCAGTCAAACAATTGACGCCAATGCGCAATAACCTTAAGTTTTTCTTATGTATTGATTACATATAACTAACTACTGATTTGTTGAATTTTCCCCAAATCAATTTATATTTTAAAATTTTCTATTACAAACGCATTTGAATTGCATTACATTCAAAAAAATCATCAGCTTAATCAACTTCTTTGATTAAAAAATGTTATAATCTTAAAATGTTACCAGCGCTTTGACGCACGCAAAATATGTTAATATAATATATTTTTACATGCAAATGTATATCTATTATGACTTCAGAATAAAGTCGATGCCATCATCGTTGGCCAAGTTTATTATCAAATAATTATATGTGTTTTTCTCTGTGAAAATTAACAACACAAAATAAAATACAATTTAATTAACACAATACATGTCATCCATGGACAGGTAACTAGACGCCAGTCAATCCCATTGGCGCTGGATAAATTGAAAAACTCATTAAGATAACTATCAGCTGCAGTTGGGCAACCGAGATGCACGTTTTTGTCATATTTGGAGCAACGGATACCTGAAAATTGTTATGGAAAACATTATTCCTGAGAAGTAAATGTTGTTAAATCTAAAATACAGTTTTTGTATTTACTAACTGGACTGTAAATGATGCTCAAAACAGAACCTAAATAAAGTAAAAGTTTCTCTGACATAGCATGATAGACAGCTAGATATCCTTAACGCAAATTATCCGTCAGATAAATCTGCAACTTGTTAAAACTTGTTATGAACCATGAACTGAATTTTTTCTAACGTTTCTGCTTAAAGTAATTTATTTATAATAAAAAAATTGCATGCAATTATTTAAATAAAACAAATTTTTTTTTTAAATATTTTATGTGCCTTTAAAAAAATGTGACCGTCTCTTTTATAATGAATAATTCATTGACTTTAAGTTTAATATATACATTTCACACCTTCGATATCATAAACAATAATATGTATATATATATATAAATATATGTTTTCATGCAAATAGTAATACAGCTTAAATATAATCGATATATTTTACAGTTAATACAGCAGATTATCTCGTGGGAAACAACAAATGTTGCCTTGCAAAGGGATTACACAATTTATTTGCCAGTGCGCGATAAATCCATCTAATCCACTGTGGGTGTTGGGGCGTGGCAGCGTCAACATCTGCCAGTCCCTTTGACAAATAAACTGCAGTCAAGTTGACATAGAATGTACATAAATATTTACAATAAAAACAACAACAACAGCAGCAACAAAATAAAAAGGATTTTCATTGCGCCCAAAAATAAAAGTGCAGATGGGCAACTGTAGCGGATGTTTGAAATTACGTTTAATATTTTGTTGTTTTGCAGTACAGTAAGTACAGTGAGACATGGCTATAAATAACATATATTTAACAATAATACTAATATAAAATTGGCTATAAGAATATATATAATCTTATATTATTATTTTTAAGAAATAAAACTAAAACTTTTACTACATTGATAAATGTAGGTTTAAATTTTAGAGCATATCCATTATTCTCACTTTTTATATAAAAAGGTTTAACATTTCTTTGGCAGCTTTTACTGTAGATATACTCAACATTTTTTTTCTGAACTTTGACATTGAATAATCGTTGCGGAAATTCCCGTTTAATGGCAAATTGTGGCCACACAAAAAATAAAATACATATATAAATTTAAGGGCAATGCGATAATTGATTGAAACGAAGTGCCGTCGCATTGGTTTTCCCTAATTTTCCACTTAATTTTATTTATTTTTTATTTTATTTTGTATTTTTTTTTATCCTGTGTATTGCACTAAACCGAACAGAAGTTTCAGCCTATATAGCATAGTTTTGGGCTCTTAATCTGTGCGCGTGGCAACCATCGCTGGCTGTCGGGAAATCTGCTTTGCATTTGCTTTTGCCATTGCCTTCGTTTGTCAGTCTGTCAGTGTGTCATTCAGTCAGTCTGTCTGGCGTAGCGTAAAACTTTAACCACGTAAAATACGAGCCCCGCTGGGCAGCAGCCGCAACAAAACCAAACCAGACTTGAAACAAAATTACAAATAAAATAAAAATTGAACAAAAAAAAAAAGTAAAAATAAAAAATTCTGTACAAACCCGAAAAGAGTGTACTGCAAGCCCGGAGAGCAGTTGAAATGCATATAAAAAGCAACGGGTGTAATCCAATGGCATACATTGAGCCACCCAAATGGGTTGCCAGATTGCCACGAATTTCAGGTGAGCTAAGTGCATAGTTATACTATTCACATTGCGGCTTCTAATGAGATGCTGAAACTAAATTTTCAGCTTTAGAATATATACTAAACTATGTTATTCGACACGTTTCAAACATTTTGGTTGCTAACTAAAAATTGGACAGAGGATAATTTACACTTTAAATTTACGAAAAATATTAGGATTATTATTAAAATAATCTTACCAATATTTAGTATAAATCCTACAGTTTCTTAGCTTTAACTTTTATCATTTATGCTTATTAATTATGCGCATTACTCATATGCAACACCGTATGCAGTGCACCGCCTGCTGCTTGCAACAAACTCAACCCAAAAATACCTCCTGGCTATCAACTGGAAATCGCAAAGCAACTGCAACAAAAAATATAACAGCCAGCGAGAGGAAGACAGAGAAAGAAGAAATGAAAGCATAAAACAGAGAAACACAAAAAAATTTAACACAAAATGGCTACGAGCTGAGCTCAATGGAGGACCAAGCAGTGCAGCGCAGCGCAGCTCAGCTTCAATTTCATGTCGAGTAAATTTTAATTTACAGCTCTACTGTGACCGCAGGTTTTGCCAACATGCGGGCCAAAAAAAAGAAAAATAGTTTTTTTCTGTGGGTTTTCAGCAGTTTAAAAATAAAATTTTCTTTATTTTTGACTTCATGGTTATATGACTATTTGGCTATTTGGGCATTTGGCAAAATGGCTTGTTGGTCAAATGATATATCCGTTTGCCGTTTGGCGCCCAAGCTGCCATTAGTTTTAATGACCACAAGGGAGTTGCTTAGGGAGAAGGGTTTGCAGCTGGACAAAAGGCATTGCTGCTAGTCTAATTGTAGCTGTTGCCTGAACTATGCTTCATTAGCGCTGCTGCAAACTCTATTAACCAAATGAGGCGGCGTTTTTCAGCGGGACGGAACTGAACGCCGAGAAACTTTTCAAAAAGCGTCGAAAAAACGTGCTGCGTACAAATTAACGCAAATTTCTGTTGGCAATACAAAACACAACGAGAATAATTAAAATGTAATTTAAGTGTATAAAGTATTATTTTTTTTTTTGTTATTTTTATTTTTTTTTTATAAAGTTAAAGTAGTGGAAAACTTAAGGAAAAAGTTTAGCACAGCTGTCGAAAATTTATTCATTTGGCAAATGTTGAGCAAATTGCAGCACAATTTGACCCAAATACATCAATGTCCACAAAATGTTTCAACCAACTTGCACATATACTATCACACACACACACACACACACACACGCACAGACATACATATAAATATATGTATGTATATATATGTATAGAAAAAACTAAGCGCATTTTATCATCTATTGTCATTTTTCATTTTGTGAGCCAAGTAAGAAAGAAAAAAAAAAAGGGTTAACAATTTTTATGTGTCAACAAGAATAATTTGTGTCAGTAACACGAAGACGACAGCGGAACAGAACCTTTGCAAAGATGACAAACAAAAAGTGCAAAAGTGTCGTAAACAAAAGCGGGCAGCATATTAATAATGAAAACAGGACAACGCAACACACACAAACATACAAACATAGTAATATATATATATGAAAACAAGTTAACAACAAGCCGGCTAACATAGAAACAAATGAACAAACAACTAAACAAACTGCCACAAACACGTCCAACAACAACAACAACAACGAGAACAACAACAACTATAAGTGTGTATAACAAAAAATGTGCTGAAGAATCAACAAGCAGCCAGAAATTAATACGAGAACACTTACACACACATACAACACATATACAACACACACACACACACATCCGACACAACAACAAGCGGCAAATACGTGCAACGCCGCATGCCGTGTGGTACGTGCACGTGCCATAATCCTTTTACCGTGCAACATTCTCCCATTGTTCAACTTTTTCTATGGCTGTAGGCACGAATCTTCACAAATTTCAAACTTTTATAAAAAGATATTTCACTTATATGACTAAAACAAAATAAAAAGTTAAAAAGATTACATTATATAGTATATAATATATATCATAGCATCTGACGAGATAATCATATCACCTTATGATATTTTAATAGCTTTTAGCTTAGTACAAAGATAACATATCTATTAACTACTTAATAAAATCAATTAAATTATAATAATTAACGATCAATTATTAACAAAACTTCTATTAGGCATTATTTAGTAATATCTGTGAGTATACTTAAATATAAGAGTTTGTTTATATTAACTTAATTTCGATCTACAGTCAACTGCTTCTTCATAGTTTTGCTTTCTATAAAAATAATCTTTAATATTTATAAATGAATCTTGTTGCTAGATATAACTAAAGGCCTACTAGATATTTATTTAACTTAATATAAAATATTTTCTACTTTTAAGCGTAGTTTATATTGTCTTGAGAAACTGTTAAAAAGTTCCATTTTAAAAAAGAAAATGAAATGTGCGTCGAAGTCATCTTGAATTAGATCGCAAAGGTTCGACTTCAGCTGTTCAAAATATTATTTTAGACTCATTAGATAATTCCAGATTGTAGAGCTAATAGCAATAAAAATTATAATAATCACATGAAATATAATAAAATAATATGCAATAGTTTTATTTTTAGTTTTAAATATAATTTAATATTCAATATTTAAAATTTAATTTAAATTCTTTTAATTTGTACCACACCGAACAACTTTTTGTCGAATGCTCATAGTCGACATTAAATAAATAAATAAAAAGAATATATTAAACAAATTAATAATAACAATTATAATAATATAAATAATAAATAAAATATATATATTGATATAAATATATTTTTAATGTAATTAAATGTTTACAACAATTAATTAGTAAGCTCTTATTGGTATTAATATTTTAAACCACAAAACTTTAGAAAGAAGTTATGAAATTTATTATGATAATTAAAGCTTAACAATTTCTTTAATCTGCCAGCTTAGCGTAGTTTTGAGCTGTAATTACTTTGCTTTTAAGTTGGTTAACAGTAAAATTTCAGCGTTGAGCATGTCAAAGTCGTAACTAAACTACTTAAAGTTGACCTTCAAAACTGTGAACTCAATTTGCTGCCACTGTGCACTACAGAAACTACAGCCAAAGCTTTTCACTGAATGCTTTTCCCAGCAACAGTTGCCAACATTCAACGCTAACTCAAATGAAATAAGCCTAATATCCTTTCAACTCTCTGTAAACAGTACTAACTGTTGTAAAGATAAGTAAGTTAGAACTCTAGTTTAATGTAGAAGAAGAGTTACTTGTACTTTTTTTTCCAGTGTAAAAAATATATTTAGGCATTGGAGCAAAGTGCCAAATCATTGAACAGTTAATGTATGCAGCATGTGTCGCAAAGCTGCTAAAATTGTGTAATGATGACAATGAAAATTTCCCTAAGACACAAATGGAAACTTTTTAATTGTTAACTTAATACGATGGACACAAAAAGAAAAGAAAACTGAAAAAAAAACATAGCCTGCCCTTGGGGGCATTAACAGCACAGAAGTCTAATTATTTTGTAAATGCGGCCGCCCGCAACGCTGCGCTTCATTAAAAATACAAATGGATAAAAAAAGAAAAAAAGAATTCTAAAAGTCGCAGAGCTTTTACTGTTGCGGCTGCTGTCTCTGATGGATGACTTAATCACCCAGAAAAGCGCCACACAAATCAACAAGCAAACAGCGCCGCCAAAGCGCTTGTCACAGAAGTTTAACGAGCGACCAGCTCGACTCCAGCGACAGGACTACAGCGGCTCAAAAAAAAAAGGACCAACGGGCAGACAAACCAAACCACTCAAAATTAATGGAGCAAATCAAACGAGCAAAAAGCAGACGGATCCTACTTCAGTTGCTCAGTTTTAGCTAGCAGCCGCAGTTACAGTTACAATTCCAGTGCCACTGCCACCGCCAGTTCCAGTAGCAGTTCCAGTTTCAGTTTCAGTTTTGGTTAATAATGACAAGATTTGTGTGTGTGCCGCATACAAAATTAGCTAAAGCGGACAGACAGAACATTTTGGTAATTCTTTTTCTAGCGTTTTCTTTTTTTTTTTTTTGTTCTGACGCTCATTAATTTTCGCACTGAAGCATCCTGAGGCGCGTCGTTATAGAGTTTGTTTTTAATTAAAGTCCAGCGAAAATTGCAAAAATATTAACTTCCGGCGCGAAAATGTATAAAGAAAAAACTGTAATAGGAAAGGATATATTCTCTACCAAAAAATACCTAGCTACTAAATACCCTCTAACGAAACCTTTACACATTCGATTAATGGCACTTAACTTAATCAACTTATAACAATAATTGGGAGCTAAACAAAAATATTTGCTTCTCTATCAATTATCTATCAATATTCAAACAGAATATACCCATTGAATTCTTATAGAATATAGGGTAGGGAAATATGTTTCGCTTTTGTGGTAGCAACTTAAGCATTTTTAAATTTATGCGCTTCATTCTTTGTTGGCTTTAATTAAGTACACTGAACAACGGAAATTACCTAACCAAGTAACTGAGGTTAAAGACACAGAGACCATGGCATATGCGAGGCATGTAAATATCCTATTAGTGGGAAATTGTGCCCCTTTCCTGCTGACCGCTATGTTGTTTGCAACCCACACCAACACACACACACACAGGCACACGGCAAAACTCGTTGAATTCGCATAAAACGTAATAATAATTTCGCAGAACGCGTTTTTGGGGTTTAGGTCAGAAAGTTGGTATAACGGAAACAGCTGTTTCCTGTAGCAGCTACCACAATCCTGATGCTTCTACAACAATTTACTATTCATTTGAATTTTAGCTGCTGACTTTTCAGTTCCTTATGCTACCGCAGTATCATAAAATGCAAAAGATTATTAAAAGTGTTACTGCTGTGGCTGCCACACAACCGGAGAGTCACGGAGAGAGACTTCATGCCAAACCCAAGCCCAAAACTCAAACCCAAAGCCAAGGCGAAAGCCATTGCTTTAACGTACACAAAAATAGTTCTGCCACATCATAATAATAATAATTCAAACAGCCGCATGCCACAATATAGTGTTCAGTGCCAGGCAGCAAAATATTCATGAGGAATTATAATATACTTTTTTATAAAGGTTCTTTAAAATGCATAATTAGAGTATCAAAAGGATCTTTGAGCAATAAGAGAATGATTAATGTATACTGATATTTTCCTTTTTTTACTTTTTTACTTTTTATTATAACTAAATTTTTAATATATATCTCTTATATCATGCAACAGCATAATGTTGCAACTGTTTTGATCTACTAACCCATATATAGCTTATATTTATAGCAAACACTAAGCTACAGGATACAAGGATAAAAAATATATATAATGTTATACATTTTACTGGATTTATCCTATTACAACTACTTACGACTAGTTGACCTAAAGGATTTTACTTAAGGCTCTTTTTTTTCTATTCTATTTATATGCTGCCAGCTGTGTGCTACATGCTGCATGCTACTTGCTGTTTGCTGCCAACTGGCACAGTTTATATTTTTTTTTCTATATTTTTATTTTAGTTGTATTTATGATCTGTGTCTAACACTGCTGCAGTGGGCATTAGTTTAAGGAATTTACAATTTTCAAAGTGAGAGAAAGTTTACCCTGTTGTAAGCACATAAGCAACCCATTTGGAACTTTATCCATTCCACAGTATGAAGTAGTGTGAGTATACAGTTTGCTAAGGATATATGAATATGGTAAGTTTTGTGTCACGTAGCTGCCATAACATATCGAATTACGGTCGACTAATGGGAATTAAGAAACTCTAACGAGCGTGACAAATGCAAATGAAGCAACCTACAGTATCCAGCCAATGGCAAAGGATTTCTCCTTTCTCTAGAAATTTTCGACACTTGGCATAAAATTGATTGCATTTGGTAAGTTGACTTATCGGATATGCAATAAACATCAATTTGTAATGGAAGCTTTGATAAATATATGCAATAAATATCTTCTAGACATGTGGGAATGCATTTTTTTTGTTGTCTCTAAAAATAAGAATTAAACAAAACATTTTATTTGAATTTCTTATAATTTGATTTATGATATTGGAAAAATAAATCCATTTTCAGTAATAAAATAAATTTTAATTAAAACAATGTTCATTCTTAGCTTGTCAATTGTAGTCGAAGTTAGAAAACAAGCCAGAAAAAGTCATAGATATTTATTTTTAATAAATTTTCATTTAATATAAATATAAACTCTTCTTCATAACTTGACAGAGAAATTTGTTTATTTAGTATAAATAAATAACTTAAATTTAAATATTTTAAATAGTCACAAACATAATACGCTTTGAGCATTTTTTTTTTCGGAATCAGGAAAAACTTTAAAAGCATTCGCAATTTTCCACATGCCAGTTTTTTGTTGGTAATTTTACCCTGAGGGAAATAAGAAGAGCGTTGGAGGTAGAGAAAAGTACGACGGCAGTTGAAAGTGGCTCAAATTACATTTTCCATATTAATAAAATAAAAAATAAAATGAAATAAAATAAAAAGCTGTAAACTGAATTGTTGCCTTGGCTGCTGTTTCTGCTGTTGCACGAACTATGCAAATGTGCCGCGTGCAGCGCTGCAGATAAAACTGGTTAGAGGACACATGTGCCTTTTGCTGTTGTCGTTGTTGTTATTGTTGGTGTTGCCTGTACGACAGCCTCTGGAGTGCTGCTGTTTTTTTGGACTGGGATCGGGTTGGATAAGGGTATCAATTTGTATCTGTGTGTGTGTATGTGTGTGTGCTAGTTAGCTGTGGCAGGTATGTTACAGTATAGTAGAAAAGTTAACAGTTTACCCGTAGTCAGACATAATGTGCAGCAGCTGTTGCTGCCACTGCCAAAAGTCACAATAAATTTTTGCATTAGTTGCTAACGCAGTGGTGTTGCTGGAACCCTTTGATGTTACTGCGAAAATAATAGAAAATACTGAGGAAATAAATTGAAAATCATTGAAAAGAAAACTAAACAATGCTGCATTAGGGCACATTAAATTCAAGACGCGGAAGTCGGAGAGAACGTAAGAAAGAAGAAATGGAAGATAAAATCAAAATATGCCGTTGGCTATTTGTGCTATTTAATGAGAAAATTAATTAGTTGCTAATTTTTGTGTACGTTCTAACCAAGAAAAACAGCTAAATATGCTGCTGGCTAATATCAGGCTTTAAGCCAGCAAAACTCTGCAACTTTTATGGAGGCTTGTGGTTAGCATTCTTTGCCTTCATTTAAGCTCTGTAAATATTTGTAAATTTGTAAATTATTTTTAATTATTTTGTATAATAATAGCATTAGCTATTCCTTAAATTAAACATACTTAATCATTGCCTTAATTTTTATAAAAATCTTTGCGGTTTATTTATGAAGTAAAAGCCATTAACTGAATTCTCTTAGTTGACATGTTAAATGCTGTGTCCATATCCTAGATCTTTGAATATTTGGCTATGAAATGTTTCTAGTGCTTTTTTTTGTGTTTTGATTGTTTTGCCAAATGTAGGCTTAACTCTGTTGGCAGTCTGTACAATGAGTTTTCTTTTTTCTACTGGGTTTCCCCATTGGGTCTCAAGTTTTATGTTAGAACTGGGAGCTGTGCAAGTTTTTGTTGTAGTTACTCAAGCTTTTTATTGTTGTTTCAAGTGTTGTGTTGTTCAAGTAGTTGTTGTTCTTGTTGTTGGTCTACAGATAACTACGTGCTAAGAAATGTGTGGTGCAAACTACATACTCACATACACTCTGAAACATATACAGACACACAGTATGAGTGTATAGACGAAACAAGAGCCCAAAACCAGACAATGGCAGGCGCCCACGTCTCCATGGACACATTCTAATAAAAAGGAAGCATTGAGAACGCCATTTTGTGTTGCCATTTTTGTGCTACTTCCTGCCACACTAGCAATCCCTACAATTCTGTCAGTGATGCCAAATCCTGCTAAATAAAATATTTCCATGCCAAGTCACATTTATAACAATTTAATTGGCTATACCAAGAGTTGGAACTTGCTGCATAGAACTTCTTTAAGTGATCTCTAATCACTGTAACATATGATTGTCCACTGTACTGTCCTTTGTACAACACTGATTCTTTGAAGTTGCCTCTGGCAGTTTGTTTTTGGTCTTTCACTATTCAACTTGCAGTACATATACGTCTCCCCTTAGGCATTCAGCAGCTTGTGCAACATTTTCTGTTATAAATGCCGCACTACTTGAATGATTCTCATGGGTGTAATAGTTTTCAAATAGCTTTTATCTAGCTCAAACTCTTGATTTTGCGTGTGCAATAGTTGCTTTCTGTAGAAGAATCACACACACTCACACACACACACACACATAGAGTAGTGACTGTTGTGCTCTCCTACCCTTTAATTGGCCAATTCCGTTGGTAAAACTGCTTGCCAATGCACAAAATGCCACAACAAAACTTTCTATGAATGTGTACGCTTCTCTCTATGTGTCTTTCTGTGTGTGTGCTTGTGTGTTAGTTAAGTAAAGCAACAAATTGCCTTTATAAGCAATTTGTGGAGCAAAATAGAATATACGCGCATTTTGCTTTGAGAGATTGGCATGCTTTAGAGGAAGAATTTTATCGCATTCATCCCATTCATGGCATTCATGGCATTCCTTGTATATCTGGAATTCAGCTGCTAAAAGGCATTTCTGCTGGATAACTGCAGCCAGGCCAGGTGTCAATTACACTAGACAACAAAATAGAAAATAATATATAAGAGTATTAAGTTCAAGTCTCAACTTTAAATTGAGCTGTTAAATATCATTGAGACACAAATTAAATCGTTCAACTTAAAGTTATTCTAGTTAAATTTAGATTTTATTTTATTTAAGCAACAAGTTAAACAATTTTTTTGGAATTATGCATTAAGTTTGCTGCATAGTGTCGAGTCTAACGCACTTTTCTACTGAGTTTTAGGTGCAACCATTTGTACAGTAATTTCTCTATGCTACAAAATAAAATAAAATACTTGCTTAATTGTAGCAAAGTAACTGAGTTGAAACAATTTACGTATCCACTGAGCAGGAATAGATTTCTAGATTTCTAGACTTCTAGAGGCAACAACGTTTAAAAGTAGTTTATATCAAAGCGCATATTATGGCTAATCAAAGTAAATCCAATCAAATTTAGCGCACCAAAACGTGACGTATACGTAATCAGAACTGATGATGCTATATAGAAATTTTAGTATGTCCTTTGAGGCATTTGCTTAAATTAAGCAGACTTAATTTAAATTAATGTGCTTGCTGTTTTTAGTACATTGTCTTTTAATAGTAGTTAGCCTTCAGTTCAATGTTACATTTCTTGAACCAAATGCCAATCAAACTGTAAGCCAACAGCATGAAATTTATTACAATGATTTACTTTGTTGTTATTGTTTATTTTCTTGCTTTCCCTTAATAGCCTTGGCCTGCATAGAGTAATCAATTTTTTTCTCTTTCGCTTCTGGTCAATTAGTGACACTGGCACAAAGTGATAGGGGAAGTAGAGAGCAAGCAGCAAGCAGTAAGCAGCAACTGCAATAAATATAAAATGAAATAATGCAAAATGTATCCTTTGAGTATAACACAAAAAGGGTTCATTGTTAACAATGCAGAAGAGCACCCTCCAAAGGATACTCTACAATGCATTCTATACAATGAAATTGTAAAATATAATTCTATTGAATTGAATTGAATTTGAAGATGTTTCAAGCACGACTTGAACTGCTGCATAAATAGAGGCTGAATAAGTTTCATTAATATATTGTACTGAATATATAATATAGTATGAAATTAAAGAAAGTATATCTAATAGTCTTCCTTTATAGTGAAACTCAACTTTCGTGCAACTCAATTTAATTTGTGTGCTAATGCCTTGTGCTTTTTATAATAATTGCATAAATCTACTTTATAGAGCTGGAAATGATTTAAATTTCTTTTATATATATATATATACATACATATATTATATATATATATATGTATTTGCGATTTATAAATAACTGAAAAGCTGGCATATTAGCAATTTTAATGCACTACGCCTTATGGCGCATACTCGTAATAAATGCTAATTTCGCATACGCTATGTGGCATGCAGCATAAGGCATATGGCCCAAACCTTAAAGCCAAGCTCAAGTGAAAGTAAACCCAAAGTGGAGCATAGCTGGGATCGACAATTTCTATATGGTGTGATAAGGAAGGGGGAGACTACACATACTACATGACATTTTACAAGTTATTATTATGCAAAGGACACGCGTTGCCGTTTGCCATCTACTCTTGCTTTTTATCCTGTTGCAAAATCTGCGCTTGTGTTGGTGAAATTTGCATTTATTCATGGCATAAATAAAGCATAGACCCAAATGCGTTTCAACATCCAAAAATAAAAATGGAAAGAAGAACAAAAATAGAATAAAACGAATGGAAAACAAAAATCACAAAATCCCCACAGAAACTGTGTAAAAACAATAGATGCCATCCAATGTGGCTGTGTGGTAGTCTCTACTCTAATCATATGTGAGTGCCTGTAGCCCACCCCCTCTCTCCCCAACACACTCGCAGCCATCATTTTACAAGCATTATTTCTGAATTATTTGCAATGCTCAACACCTGCCAATGGCAGTTGCAGAGCACCACAAAATGTTGTTTACGCAAATTAGGAGCAAAGCAATTACATGCTCTACCATATTTAACATTTGGTTAAACTAAAACTCGTATTCACATTTCTATTCGTATTCGTATTCGCATTCGTATATATATTTGTATTCGTATTCGTTTCTGTCAGCTGTTTGTGGTTATATCTGTACTTCCATTATATAAATTGTCAGTCGATTTCAAAGTTGTGGCTGCTATTTTGATTCCGCATGAGGGCTTCAATTATGCCCATAGAGTTTGTATTTTATTCCAAATTAAGAGCAAATTCCAAAGCAACCGAAATATATATAATTAAATATTATATAAAATTTAATGCAATAAGAATTTTATTTATTCTATATAATTTAAATTATATTGTTCTAGCTTCTGCATTAATTTAATAGAAATTGATCCTTGTAACCGCAGCTTTTATGATGCATAACTTTTTTTAATTGCGTATCAAATTGAAATTTTGGAAACTTAACCACAAATTAATAACATGTCTGCAACCACGATTACCACACTCTCTCACACACACACACACACCCATATACAGCACATACACAAAAAGGGTTACTGTTGTTCTATGTGGAAAAGTGTTAACAAAACAACCGCAAGTTATGTAAAAACAGTTGGGGCAATTATTTTATATATAGTTGATTTGAAACTAATCTTAAAGCTAGGCATTGAGCAACATAACCTCAAAATATAAGCTTACATAACCTCAAAAACCAAGTGTTACTTTATTCTTGGGGCATTGGACCATATAATTTTGAATTAGAAATGCGTTAAATTAGTCCAAATATTTAGCCAACGAGCGTTTATCATAAACAAAACATATCCTTAAGACAGCCATTGTCTCTCTCTCTTCTGATATCTTAAGCTACAGTTCGGGGATCTGTTATAATTTTATGCACCACAGGGTAGTGTTAACCTTTGCGTTGTATAAAATAATAAAAATTAAAATTAAACAGCAAAACAAATATGAAAATGTCATAAAATTTCCCTCGAGTCGTCGCCAGGAAATCGCGTGCAAATTTAAGACGCAGTTTGTCTCCGAGTTGAGCAACAAGCACAGACGCAAGTGCTTCACTGTGTATGTGTGTGTGTGTGTGTATGTATTTGTGGTAACTTTGGCATATGCCACGCCCACACATTCTCACCATCTTCTGGCACAAAGACAACTTGGCAAATGGTGGCCACACCAAGATATGCATATAAAGCACATATGGCATATGGATATGAAGCCATGTGGATACAATGCGCATAGAAGAAGGTGAACGGATAGGCAGACAAACACTCGTGTATTGAATATAGAAGATAAAATACCCTATAATAATATATATAGAAATATATGCTGTTATATAATAAACTCATAATGGTATATGTATTGCGACTGTTAACAGTTATCTTTAGCAGAAAAGTATTTTCCTTTTATGATTAGTTAAATGCTTTTCATTTCTGAGTGAAAAGTGTTTTTCAAGGGTATAGGAAGTGGCGAGTAAACAGCTTGAAAGTAGTTTGCTATTTCTATTTCTTTTACTTATTCCTTTTCTTGGTAGAGTCAGGTATCATGGTAGAGCGTAAACAAAGAGATAGAACTTCGTGGAGTCCTTCTGCTGTTGACTGTTATTTTTGTTGTTCTAGCCATTAATTTGACTGTATTTTAAGTGTCTGGCCGTTCCGGAACCGCAAGCAATTTGCCTACATTTACAGACAGCACCACCCTCCCCCCCCTCCCTCGAACACCATCACCCAATCCGCAATATCATCCTTCAACAACATCAACTTCTCTGGCTGTTGTATGTCCTTTCAGTTTTGACGGCATTTGCTGCTTTGAGTTGAAAGCATGAAAGATTCTTATCCTTGCTGCCTTTTGTAGTCGTATTGTATATTCCTTTTGCATTAGCACTTTAATATTTAATGATTGCTGTTTATCGCACATAATTGAATTCAGTTGCTTCATCTTTTTGCTCATTATATTATTATCTTTTGTTTGTAATATCCGCAATATTGTTAATCTGCTGGCATTTTGTTTGTGCCACTTTTATAAGGCTATATTATTTGGTTTGTTGGTAAGTGATAAATAATGCAGGCATTGACTTTACTTTTGGTTTTGCAGCTTGTCTTTAATGGACGCAGAGCTCGTCTCCATAGCTTCTCTCTATACATAATTCTTAATCAAATGTCTACTGGCCCACACATGTCCTGAAAACTGAAAGCATTTTGGAACGTGCAGCACGAAACATGATTTTCTTTCTGTATTTCCTATATTCTCTCTTTCTATATATATATATATATATATATATATATATATATATGTATGTATGCCAGCAATTGCCTTTTCTACCATTTGGTTTACTTTCTTTCTTTTGGCGCCGTAAATAAGAGTTACGTATTTTTTGGGATGCCTTTTGAATTTGCGTTGGTCTTAACGCAAAATTTAATTAATGTGTTTCCTTCGTGTTTTCGCATATTCATGTTACCAAATTTTAGGCCATGGCCCAAATCAGAGCCACTGCCAGGGCTCCCATGCATGTGTGGCACGTTTTGGTCATTAGCCTGAAGGTGTTATAAATATGCGTTAAACTGCGCTAATATGCATGGCAATGAGCGAATCCCTGGCCAACACACACACACACATACACATATGTATACTGTGTAAGAGAGAGAGAGAGAGAGATAGTGAACGCTAAAGAGAGATAGTATTATGTAGATGTTGAACACAATTTATGGCTGGCACATGAGACAGGATAACCCGTCGGACAGCTTGTCTCTCCGGTCAAATATGAGCATCAACAAGGATAACCGCGCAGCAACAGATTCTTTTTTTAGCTAACCTTTGCTTTGGGTGTATCTCTTCGGGGCTGCATTTTCAATTGCTCTTAAATTTCAAAAAATAACAAAAACAAAACACCAAAAAGAAAAAAAACCAAAAACAAAAAACCAAAAAAATAAAGTAGAGGTTTACCCACCCACATACACACACACACATACATACACCTTATACCCAAGAGTTCGTTTCAACCTGCATAAATTACGCAACAAAATATCCACAATTATTTATTATGTCACGGGCAAGGAGCGAGTTTTGCGTTGAAAGGATGTCTGAAGAATCAGCCAAGTTAAGAAAAAAAAAGGTTTAAACGCAAATGAATTTATACATTTCGCTTGTAGTCAAAAGGGAAATAAAAATAGAAAAAAAAAATAAATAAAAAACAGAAAAAAGAAAAACGAAAAAAGAAAACATATACCCAAACGATCCGTTTAACTTTACCGTTAAACATCAATTGGCAACAAAAACAGCAAATGGAGTACATTTTATGCTTCTTTAAGCAGACCTTCAACAAAATTCAGCTATTAAATGTTGCTATCGTATCCTTGAAACTTTGCCTATTAGCGAAGTCCTGACAATCAATCAAGCATCAAACCAACTGAAGAGTGACGCTGACTGACTCAGACTGACGTCGACTGACGTTGATTGGCCCAAGGGAAAGAGCCAGTTTCAGCCACAATTCTCACAAACGCATATTCTTCATGGAAAATTGGTTAATTTTATACCCTTACAGCAGCAGCAGTTGCAATCTATCTATGAATAAACTGTAAAGTTGGAAAGGAATAGATATATATATATTTTAATATTACTTCATACTACTTTCATTAATATATATATAAGAAATAAAGTTCAGCTTCAAATGTTGCAGCCATATATCTATATATGTATATAGTATATACAGAATCCGGCCAGATTTTTTTATCCGAATTTCATTTGTGGTTGACAATCGAACAGTTTCATTTTTTGTTTCTGCTTTCTCTTACATTCCATTGCCGCATCGTTTTGATTTTCAGTGCACAGGCAACGCGTCGTATACGTAATCTAGCTAGACTTAAATGTATGCTACAGTTTTAGTACTGTTACTTTTTTTGCTTTCGTTATTGACTTAATCAAAATGCCAGCTGCCACACGTGGCTTTCGTTCTCTTATTTTTTTTTTTGGGCCATAAAGCGAACACGTGCATAGAGCGAATTTGAGTAAGGTTGTAAGAAACTAACACATGACAGAAGAACATAGATAGACAGATAGAGAGATAGATAGATAGAGATATAGACAATTTGAAGTCAACTTCAATGTTTAGCATTTTCTAACAATTTGCATAAATTTGTAGCACTTTCAATACGAAATATCAAAATTCCTATATTCCCTTGAGTCTTGCAATGTATTACTATGTTAAGCTATGGAAATTATATACATATTTCTTTTTTGCACATTTTTTGCCTTGGTTTGCAATTAATGCAAGCCACTTACAGCCTTTCATATATCTTATGACTTTTAATGAAATTATGCAACTTATTTGCCAACTGACAGCTCAATTTATGACCTCAGCCTGCACTTAAAGGCATTTTCATAGTATTGCTGCCTCTTCACTGACCTCTGCCCACAGTCCATTACCCATTGCCCATTGCCGATTGCCCATTGCCCATTGCCCACTGCCCTTTACCCAGTTCCCAGTGCCGTTGCATTCATTCAGTGCACAGCTGGTACCATAAATAAGCAGCGTCCATGCAATTATGCGCTTGAGCTGTCATTGCAGTTTCCTGTTGGTGTGAAAATTGCATATTGGCATAAATTAATCAGCAAGCAGAGCGCCAGCTTGCCATGATTGGGCCAATTGGCCAACTATGCAATCGACTGTATGCATAAAGCACAGTTAACGGCTTAACGGTTTATTTACCTTTGCATGTAAGAAATTTGCTGTTAGTGATTGCTATTAGATTATAGGTTAATTAAAAATTAAATGGGTCTCTTTCTAATCAACTTAAATAAGGACATATATTATGTTGTTCGTAAAGGTTTCCGTAAGCCATTTTATATACTGTTGATATTTCATATAAAAAAATAGAAAATTTTCTTACTACAATTATAGTTTGAAAGATTATTTGCCGACCAATTGAATGACAGTCAATTCAGTTACCAAAGTAACTCTGCTAAAACAAACAAAACCGAAGACCACTTTAAATCCCTTCTAGAGTAAAGCCACTTTGATGGGTTTGTTGTGCCCTTTGCTGTTCCTCGTTTACTTGTGGGTACAGTTTAATTGATTTGCTTTAAGGCTCAGGCTCAAACTTGATGCAATACCCAAGCTGGTAAAAAGAGAAAAAAAAAACGAAGAACAAAAATCAAAAACAAAAAATAAAAGAAGAAAAACCATAACAAACAAGTAAAAACTTTACCCAGCAGCTGAAAAGAAAACTGCAGACAATTAAGCAAAATGTAGCTACCCATCAGAGAGCTCAAGTTGAGAATATAAAACCTTCAGAAACACTACCAATGCTGCCTCAAAGAGTGGCAAGTAGCGAGTGGCAAGTGAAAACTGATGCTGTAGGTATGAGTATGAAAACTGTAGCAATTACTTACTCGAAATCTGTTGCCCTGGCACAGGGCCTTAGCTGAGTCTTGACTCTTGCGGCGTGAAAGTGAAATACTTTTGCCAAGGACTTTCATTGTTGCGGTTTAGATTCTGGTTAGTTGCCATCGTTGTGGTCCCTTTCTGATGGTTGTTTGAGTAAAAGATTGAAATAGGCAAGAGGCAGAAAATAGTTAGATCTAAGGTAAAAATCGAAAGGATTTGTGTCAAGCGTTTGCTTGCACTTTGAACTGTATTCATAATGATTCACAGATTGAAAACGAGCAAACATTTTATTGTTTATTAATCAATCTAAACACATAAATAAACATTAAACATTGAGCAGAAAGTAAACACAACATGTTTAATTATAAGGCTATTTAAATCCATTAAATGTCTTAAATCTGTTAGTAGACCAAAAATGAAACCACAATTAACATTTTTAATTTACAACACGGATGTTGCATGCAACAAAGTAATAGTGTAAAAGACCGACAATTGCCAGTGGCTATAACAAAAGGCACTTAAAAATGTGTAAGAAATTAATTGCAACTGTAACCAAATTGGATAACCGCAAATAAATTCGCATAATAGCTACACTTTATCAGCGTCGTGCCAGAGGCATGAAAAACGCGGGCGCGTTTTGTGCGCGACTTTAAACGCGTCCCTTGTCTGTTATGAATAGAGATAGCAAATGAGAGATACTGAATATAGCACAAATAATTAACTACATAGATTAATAAAAATATATTTTATATTTTTATTATTGATTTGCTACTTTTAAATGTTATTTTATAATGTGTTATAAATTGAAAATAAACTCTATATGTTGTTTCTTATATTATCGAAGAGTGTCTCTATTATATTTATGTTTATTATTTATATTTTATGCCTTGACCATACGCAAAAAATATTTATAAATAAATATTTACAATATACACATTTTATATATACATTTTTTATATATTTGTATTTTATTAATTGATATTTTTATATGAATAAGAAATAAAGCAACATAATCTACATTTGATTTAAATCTATAATAAAGTCAAGAACAATTTGTTTTATATTAGTTTTAACTATTATGAGTACACTTAACCGATACGTAGCTGAAATGAAATTAGTATTTTATAATTAAAATTTTCTTATATATTTATTCTATTTATAGAAGAGAGTGTTAATTTATTTTAAATTTTATGTAAAATTGTACATCTAAAAAAATAAACTACCAAAAATTATGAATGAGTATCAAAGGTTATCATTTTCGAAATAAACATAGCACAATATAATCTCTGTTATTCTCTCACTTATGCATATAAATATATTTTATATTAGAAATAACCTGCTGTCTCTTCAATATATATTTTTTAGTTGTTAAAGTATTTGCGATGGAAACACAACGCATTTTAGTCTATAAAGTAATAGTGCTGTTGCTGGCTCTATCATTCGACTGTAATGGAATAACCCTTGAAGAGTGTAAAAGAAGTGAAAACTACATAAATGTGAGAAAATGCGAGGAGTTCAGGAACGAGATATTTGAGAAGTGCTGCATTGAAATAAGGCAATATAATGCTACAAATAATTGCAATGATTGCAATTCATATTCTCTATTAAATACTAAAAAGAATTATAATCTTCAGCAAAACTGTTTAGAATTGTGTTCGTTCATATCATTTAGGAATATATTTAACGTAGGCTGTCCAACTATAAATGGAGTATGTATCCAAGTACCCAAAAAAAGGGAATAAAAGGAAAAAAGTTCTAATTGTATTTCAACAATTTTAAAATAAAGTGTTTAAGCTAAGCGATAAAACTATATAAAAAAAATACATTTTTTAATATAACCAAATTGTGTTTTATATATATATATTATATACATATGGAAAGTGTTTTTTTTACTTATTTAATTAAAAAATGTCAAACAAGCGTTAATTAAAAATATTAGTTTATGACCTTAAGCAAAAGTTTCTGTTAACAATTCAAAATGTTGTGAAGTAGAAACGTTTCTTTTAGATTTAAATGGTCGCATGCTTTAGGTGCTATTCACATTGCAGCTGAGTTAACTTCTAGGTTCTCAAACACCCGCCAGGCAATCACTCAAAGTTGTCCGCATTTGCATAAACACTTCTAATCCTAATGCCTTACAGGCTGCAGCAAAGGCAAGAGAGAAAGAGAGAGAGAGAGAGAGAGAAGCTACAGAGTTAGAATGCTGCTTCAAGCTACTTACAGTCAATTGCCTTCATTGCAGGGACATCGTTACAAAACTTGGTTTGGACCCAATCCAAACCTATCAACATCGTCACTTGACAAGAGCAAGAGCAGCAATCCAATTGATATTTGTTGGATTTGGGTGGGTAGCTGTTGCCATTTCTATTGCCATTACCACTCAGCATGGTGCCTTCACTTTTGCGTTTTGCACCACTTGCCTGCGATTACGTTTTACATCAAAGAAACGTTGGACCAGCGGATCACGCACACACACACACACACACACACACACAAACCCAACTCGTGTGTCATTCAAGACAGCATTGTGGTCCGTGTTACCATCAGATGTAGCTGCAACCTTCCACCATCCGGCTTCCCCCATTCAACAGCCGCACCGCTTAGGCCGTCACTCATCTGTCACTTGCTTGCCGTCTAAGCTGCTTCAGCTGTATTCCTTTAACTTTTAGATACCCTGTACTGTACTCTACTGTATGCCCTTATTTGATGTGCCTTTTGGACACAATGAAGATAAGAATTCGTATTTATAAACTAGATGTTCTATATTCCAAAGTAATCTGACTTATAAGATAGATGCTGAAGAGCACAATAATACAGTAGAACCCCGTATTAAAAGGATATTGAGACAGCTGAGTAAAAAATGATTCATTTTATAAAAATATATTCATCTGCATCTTTGTTCTAGAGTATATTTTAACTATAGTAAAGCTTAGCTTGTAGTCGAGCATGCTCTATTCTACTACTTTCAGGGTTTACCTAGATTTTTTACTGCTTCGTCGAAGAATTTGAATAGTTGCGGTGTACGATAACCTCAAGTTCTTTTGAGATTTGTGTAATCTCTTTTGGGGAATTCCGTTTATTCATAATAAATTGAAAATTCGTGATATTTTTTCTTATATAATAGCGGTACATTTGTGGTTCTATTAAAAGTTTGTCGACCGAAAAATAAAATTTTGATTAACTTAACCAAAGTGCAAGCAGTGGAATTGCAGCAATCATACTCTATCTGTTACAGGGTATTATGGCACTTACATCAAAGATTTATTTTATAGCAAATATAAATTTGAATATATTTTAAATATATATATATGTATATATATATTGTAGCACATAAGTTTTAAATTTGTTTAATAGATAAGAGTTTAAGCGTTTAAAGTATTTGTAATTCGGTTTGAAAAATACAACTTTTTTTTATAGATTTATTTACTTTTTTTTATATAATGCCGCTTTAAGTTTGCTATACAATTTCATTTAGTGCTCGAGAATTTGCGCAATTCCATTGAAATTACAATATACTTGAAAGTCTGAGCTCTCTCTTTCTACCTTCTCTTGCCCAAACTAGCGCACTTTACATAAATTTGAGCTGAAGCATTGCACTTACTTGACACATTTTGTTTGGCTGACGATGCCAGTTGCCAGTTGCCAGTTACCAGTTACCAGTTACCAGTTACCAGTTGCCATTCCCATGGTGCTCAATCTCCGTTGGTTTGTAGCTGTATAAGCAACCCTTGGCTATTTCATTGTTGTTGTTGCTGTTCATTTGCAAGAGAAAAGTTTTGTCTCTGGCACAACAATTTAGCGTTAAGAGCTCAACATTGTAACACTGGTTTTTCACTTTTCACTAAGTACCAGGTTAGTGTGTAACACATAAAAAACGCAGCCACATTCTAGGAAGTCAGCATAGGTATGGGCTCATGGGATTATAGTAAGAGGGGGGGGGGGAAGGGGGATTAAATGAGAAACGATCGTAACGAAGGAGTATGTCGAGAGAGGGGAGGGGAAGCTGTGCTCCTAAGCAATCTGTAAAAAAGTTTTGTCGCCTTTCTTTTGCGCAATGTGCAAAGTTTGTCATTCCGTCAAAGAAATGTTAACGGCAACGGTTACTTTAGTGTCTGTGTAATGCATTCACCTTGTAATCCACTTTCTACAGCCAAGGCAAGTATGTTGAGTGTACCTGGTGTATCTGTTGGGGTATTCCGGTATGCCGGGAGCAGGTTAAGGGCATTGGAATAGAGTGAAACAGGCGTCTAGATGTCGTGTCAACACAAGTTTTGCATTTTGCAATGTGTTTTTCTTTTGTTTTACTCGCATATCCCTGCACCTTGCACGTCCTTTAAGTAGTTAAATTAGTTTTCATAGTTTGGCACCATTTTGAGACCAAGCAGCTCCATTCTCCATTCCCCATTCCCCAATGCCTTTGCCACAATCCACAATCCTTTCATGCTGCGTGTAAATTAATTTTTTTCCTTTCTTCCATTTTTTGCCCCCCTCCCCAGCCCATCCACCATTTTGCGCTTTTTTTTTTTGTTGTTTATAAACTCGCCGTTGTAGCGCTTTTGGTACGCAAAAGTTTTGGCATTCTGCGTTAGCTGATTTTATTAAAATTTACAACCAGACACAGTTGCAATTTAGCTCAACAAACTTTGCATTATAATGGTGTAAAAAAAAAGGGAAACAAACTAAGTAAAAACTAAAGAAATACTCAAAGTAAAAGCTGAAAACAGTACAATAATCTTCCTATATATATCTATAGATATATATTTGATAAATCATTTTGAATTTGCTATTAGTTTATGCAGTTTCAACTATTTTAAAGAGCAAAGGCTTCATTAAAGTTAGAATCGAAATTGAAATGAAATTCAATGAAATTTCTAACAATTGTTAGATGCAAAATAGTAATTCATATGCAATGCACACATATATATATATACTCTAACTAACACATGAACATATATAAATCACACAGATAGTCACATGTATACATACAGTTTTAGAACGCGTCATGAAATTCAACTGCAATTGCATTTGCGCATTTCCGGTCAGCGCACGGATGTTCCGGTGATCAATTTTCAAATGCGCTGTGTCAGTTTCTATGTTGTTCGACTTGGGCACATTGCTGCTTGTTCAATGCAATGTCCACAAGCAGGCGGAAGATGTGTGTTAAAGTAGTGGCAGGAGAGAGGGAGGAAAGGAAAAAGAAGCAGTTGTAGCTGTAATCGAGCTGTCGCCCGCTCATTCACTTGGCTAACATTTTGTGGACCTTTTGCAAAATTGAATACAAGTTCACAGTTTTTGCATATTTGGTTACAACTTTGTAGCTTTTGCTTTAAACAAACAGCTATAGAGACACACACACACACACACACACACACATACACACACACAGAATATTATCTTCTGAATATTAAGTACAGAATTTTTTCATCTTTTTTTTTGTGCTTTTCGTTTTGCTTCATTTCTGTTTACCTCTACGCTTTGTCAGCAATTTGTGCGCTCTTTGAAAAACAATTTTGTCTGCACAATTTGTTGCCATAATAATCTCCCTATACAAGTTTGTATATATATATATATATATATATATGTATGTTTAATGACCATTCTTGGAATCGGTGGCAAAAAGCTAAACCGCAGGCATTAGAGCAGTGTCAGTTTTTGAAAAATTAATACATCAGAATTGTGTTTGCTTTGCGGTTGATTCGCAAATAACAGAAAAATAGAAATGTATTAACAAATATTTCAATTTATGCATATTGTTTACATAATTGTTCGACATATTTGTTTGACACATTTGATTAAATATAAACAAAATTTTAGTATAGGAATTTGTGGTTCATAAACAATATCAATTAAATGCAGGATGTAGACAGGATGTTGGCTCTAACTACAGCTTTAAGCAGCCAATTTCAGACAATTTCAGTTAATTTCCGTGAACAGCTGTCAACAGTTTTCGAAGTAACTTTGAGTGAGTCTCAATTAATGAGATTAATTAGCAGCTAATCAAATTTGCAACTACTACTTGCCAGTTGCCATTGATGTTAGCCCATCTATACTCCTACACTTTCCCATTTACTCTCCATACTCTCTGCTATCTACTGTCTATCGTCTGTTGTCCTTTTGCTTGGCATCTTAGAAATGAATTTGGCCATGTTAAGTATCAGCTGCTTTCACTCTCTTGCCTGTCAATGTTGTCATGCCAAAGAAAATTACTTGACAGAATCTAATTAGCTTCATTTGGTTAGATACTTTTAGTCGCTCTTAGAATGTTTTTAGCGAATTTTTGGTTACCAATTAAATTGGCTTGCTTCTTTGCTATTTGCTACTAACTGAACTTACTTTTGCTTTGCACATGCAATCAAGCAAATATAGCGTATACGCTCTGTAAACTATAACATTTTACAGTGCTATTTACCTTCATATACTTTAAATTAACACCACAAAGACACAGAAAGAGACACAGATACAGACACAGACATAGACACCAAGCAGGTGTCTGAGTGTATACGCTTCAACCAATTTGTTCTACACAAATTGCAATTTGCCATTGCAACGGCAACACTGCATGGTGGGACCTTATTCAGTATTTCATTATTTTTAATTAACACGTTATAAATTTGTTAAATGTTTTCAACTGTAATAGTTATTTAGAAATAGTTAATTAATAAATTTAATTGTTATAATAGTTTAAGTATTTTTTAAAAGTATTTTTAACATTTTAAAATTTATTTTTCTTTGCATTCCCTTGTAGAGTTTTGTCCATAGTACTGTGATTAGTTGTGGCGTTGGCACTGCCAAATACTTGACTGTAGTTTTGCTAGAGAAGTCAAAGCCAACCAGCTGCAGTTGGTCAGTTTACTAAGTTATTTATAAGCAAGGTTCAAAGCAAAACAAGTCTTAGTCCCTTACAGCATGCTGCGTCTATTTTGTGGTATGTCCTTCGACGCACGTGGCTTAATCTATATAATGGAAAATGATGTCGTTAGAAGTGAAGGCAATTTGTGCTCTAGATTTGGCTTATACTGTCTGGTGTCTAGAATTTATGTTGGTCCAAATGATTTTTCCGTTTCGTTTCGTTTTTTTTTCTCCTCTTTTTTTTATTTTACTTTCCGATTTTTCATAGTTTTTCTCTTCTTCTTTAACATTTCTAGTGTTGACTTTATGTTTACAGCATTTGACAGTTTCACTTGGGATTTGTCAGTGCGCAAAAAAGTTTTCAATATGTTTTCCAATATTTTTACTGCTGTGCGCAATGGCTTGAAAGCTATAGAAAAGTTAATACTAATACCTGATAACTGACAACTGAGTGCACATTGTATTTAAAATTTAATTACATTGATGTTAACTGTAAGCTATCAATACTCATTTCAACTGACATGCAAGTAGCACAAAACTAGTCAATGCCATTAGCAGTTATATATATAATTTTCATTTTCATTGAAAATTGTGCGTGGAAAACAATTGGTAATTGCATTTATGAATTAATTATGTAGAATATTCCGTTTCAGTAGATATAACCAATATTCATATGCTGCTCATAATTAGGGTTAATTAGAATTTTAACTGATTATCAGTTATAATTAAGTTATACAATACATTTCCATTGTCTTAGCTTGATTGAAATTTGTTGATTTGGTCACAAATATCTTGTAATTTGGCATGACTTTAAATGGACGCTTGGTAAATACAATTGATAGAGTTTTTATGACATATTCCTTACTGCAAAACGCTGACAATTCAACTGAAATGTTGAAAACCAAAAAAGGAAAATAATTTGTTAGCTGCAATTTTGCAGCGTTGTCATCGTTGCAGCAACCAATCAAGCGACAAAATGAAACCAAAAAAACAAAAATTGCCAACAAAACGAAATTAAAACATGCCAAGGGACGCGAGCACAATGTATGTGCGAGGGGTGTTTAAGAACTTGCCACAAAAAAAATGGTAGGAAAAAAAAAGAGAAAAGGATAAACAAATGCAAATATGTATGCCAATGTAAAACAGAAGCTCCAGCCAGCACCCAAACTCATCAACTGCAGAGTACGTGTGCTCCAGTGCTGGAAAACAATAAAAACGCAGAAAAAAAAGAAGAAGAATATAACCCAACGAGGAGAAAAAAAGGAAAAAAGCAATAAAAAAGAAAACAGTGAAAGAAACAAATAGACAAGGGTAAAATGTGCGAAACGTTTCGAGGGTTGAGAAAAGGACAAAAGCAAAAAAAGAAAAAAAAAGGAATGTTAAGTATAAGAGCTTTGGACTGAGCGAAGATGCAATGCTCTGCAGTTCAAAATAAGCGCGAAGGATAATGCCATAGCAATGAAAATTGAATTGAACAGGATAATAAAGCTGAGCAGCAAAGGGTTAGCACTAAGTCGGACTGAGCTCCATGAAAACTCAATTAAAAATACAAATTATTATACATAATGATAATAGCTTATATAATAGGTAATAATGCTTTAAAAATCATATGTAAAAATATATTAATTATATTTAATTAATTATTAGTATATAAAAATATATATTTTTTTAAAGTAATATAGTTAATTAGTTGGCGAATTAATAATATTATATTAAATATTAAATGTATTATATATTCATTTTATATTAAATATTAGTTACTTTGCTTCACAAGTTATTTGTGGACTAAGTTGCTTGAGACTGACAAACCTCAAAGCATAAATTTAGATCCAAGGCAATAATTGTTATACTTTTCTTTATATTCTTTTTATCTAACTGATAATACTATATCTAATATAATTTATGTAGAATTTATTGCACTTTTATATTGATTAGAGAAATGCATAACCTATTTCTGCATTGGTTGTATAAAAGTGAGTCTGAAGCATATTTGTGTGTTGCATTTTCAAATGATTAAAAGCAAGTCAAGAGTCATTAGTAGATCAATGCATGGACTCTTATAATGCATTCAGAGCCTTTATGCATCATTGATTAACGCGTATTGGCAATAAAGCAAGTATATATAAAATGTTTACCTGAGTAAAGATATACACACCGATATATATATATATATATATATCTGTGTTTACATATTCTTTTTATTGGCTTGACGTAAATTAAATTGTGCATTTCTGCAACTGTGTATGTTTTAACCTGCGGTTGTATGTATATATATGTGATTGTTCACAAAGTGTAAAGTGGCCAATAAAATATTGACAGGCAAGCAGCAAGCGGCGCAAGGATCATTATGTAAACAGAACAGAACACGCTGCGTATGAGTAATTTGTAAGGCCAAAAGAAAAGCATAAAACGTGCATTTATTGTATTTATATTGTAATGTTAATATTAAGTGTTAAACAAAACTTAGTTAGTAATTGTATATTTAAAGCTCTCTCTCTCTGTCTCTAAGTAGTTGAATTTGGCGCGGCTTTTGTATAAGCTCCAAGCTTTGTTCACTCGAATTTATTACTCTTGAAGGAAATCTGCCCCTCTACATCAATTCTAGACACCAACCACAATCATTATTCTTTGCAGGTGAGCTTGGCTGTTAGCCACCATATACACACCCCAGTACAAACTAATACTCACCCATACACACCTACACACCTGCGGCGCAATTTTCTACACTTTAGCGTGAAATTTTTTTTATTTTTCCGCTGTCTGGCGTTTGGGGGCCAACACCTTATCATTTATCAGACCTTTAGAAAGATCAAAAGCAATGCCAGCAATGCCAGCAAGCCATCAAAAACAGAAAATGCTCGTTGAGCAAGAGGGGAAATTGAATAGAAGAGCAACAGCAGCAGCAGTACCACCAGCAGCAGCATACTGCCACTGGCAATACACAGAAAGATAACTGGGCTTTAAGCGCAGTCTGTTATGGTTGGCTCGATTCGATTGGCGTGGATGGCGGGGGGAAAGTGGTGGACTGAGTGTCATGCCATTTGCTTGAAATGAAACTAATTTTGTTGATTGTGGCATTGCAACCATCGACAGCTGATATATGGCCACCAAATGAAGCTTTTTATCTTTGTGTGTCTCTTGGCAATTGCTACTGTTATTCTAAGAGAATTTTTTTTTTTAAAAAAAAGTAAGTATCTAAAAAAATATAAGAAAAAAGTAAAATCAATTTGATGTATCATTTACTTTGATATACTGTCTATAGAGTAAAATATATAAAATTTGCATTTAAATTCATTTTAATGATATATATCTTTGAATAAGTATTATGTTAACAGTCTCTATATAAAGTTTATTAAACATGTTCAAAAAAAACATTTATCAGTTGGCAATTTACAAGCAATTTTATTTTTCGTATGTTATTGACAAATATCTATATATTTAATTAAAAGTCATTTTCAGAATGTATCCTTTGGGCTTACATAACCAATACATTTTTGTGTTCGCCTTTCTATTTCATATTTGACTGGTCAATGGGCAAATGCTGTTTTCTTTTATGACATTTTATTATAGCAATTAGAGTTGTGCCTTAGGTCAACCATTGTTCTCATTCTCATTCAGTTAGTCCTTTTGTATGCTAATGTATGCTCTATATGGATGCTTCCTTTTTCTATACTTTTTCACACTTATTTCACCTGCTGGCTAGATGGAATTTATGGGTCTCAATTGTATGTTTTTTAAACATTTATTCATATGCTGACAGCAGGAGCAAAAACAGAAGCAAAAATAGGAGCTACAGTTGCCATTTTTGGTTGAATTCTCATGGTTTCTCTGTGTATTTTTTGGGGGTATTCTGGGAGCTCTTGTTTGCTTGGGCTCTACTTGTGGCACTTCACATGAAGCACATATTTCAAATGTGCAACATTTGCTGGCAGTTGTTGTTGCTATTGTTTTTGTTGTTGCTGCCATGCTGCTGCAAAATGACATTTACATTTTGAGCACATAATTCTGTTGTTGTTGTAGCTGTTGCTGTTAGTTGTTGTTGTTGTTTTTAGCCGTGCTCGTGTACGTATAGCTGTAGGTGATAATTGCACACGGTGTCGAGCACACAACAAGAACAACAATAACAACAACAAGTACAACGGCGACAACAGGCACTTCAATTGCAAGTGAATGTTGCTGCTGTTGAGAATTTTGCAAACTAACAACTTCCGGCACTTGTTGGCAAAACTTGTACATGTAACTTTAATTTTGTTGCTACAAAAAAAAAAAGAAAAGATAAAAAACAATTTGCTATAAATGACAGAAGTGTAGTGCCTTACCGATTCAAATTAAAGCCTAAATCTCTAACTTCAGACTTAAAGCCAGCCATTTAGTCGTATATCAATAGAATTGACCATCAGCCGCGCCCTTTTAACAAACCAATTGGCTTGGACAGGCAATAAATTAAATGTACGAAGGCTAGGGATAACATTCAGCTCAAGGATTCCCTCCTATATATAAAGTATAAGGGGAGAAATTTTAGCAAAGCCCACATCAAAGGTGCATCTAAAATACAGTAAATCTGCTTAATATTATATAGCTATAGCTTACTGAAAAGTACCCACAAAATGCCAATAAATGTTAAAAGAGAATCTCATTTTATATACAGTCACTGATCAAAGTAAGCTGACGCTTTGTTAACAGCATATTTGAAATGGTTCAAATGAGTTTGGCATGAGGTAAAAGGTAGAAAAAGAAATCAAATTAAATCATAAGCCAAAATAAAATACTTTTAGTTAATTAACTATTAACTAAAGCAATCTACTAAAGGAAGTTGTAATAAAAATATGTTTACGCATTTCTCTGCATATATACATTTAGTTACGCATTAGTTTGATTATATATAAGTAAAGAGCACAGCTTTATATTAGAGCTCTCTATTTAAAGTAGTAAATAAGCAAGAAACCAATATTCCGTTGCTTTAGATTAGATACACAGCCGTATGTGTAGAATTACACATAGTTCAAAATACACTATCAGCCATATGCAATGCCTACGCACAGTTTTAGACGAACTGTACCGTCATCTACATAATCATAGCCACAGTTTGAGGCGCATTGTGCATTCCAATTTAGGTTACTCTAGCTCTTAGAGCTTGTTCTCTGAGAAACAGACTTTCATATAAACGGGTAGACATATACACAACAGACGCATAGTGCAGCTACTGATGTTGATCAGGAATATATATACTTTATAGAAAATGTTTGTTTGTTTGACATGTTGTACTTAAGGAATAGTACAATTTTTTAAGGGCAATTGGATAAGCAATACAAATGTTGTCAGCATCTCCCACCTTTCACATTTATTCAATATAAGGTTAAGCTAATTCTTCAGATTACAAAAATTGTTATAAATAATAATAATAGTTAGTCAAGATATGTATTGTTATTATTAACTACAAGAAGCAGTATTACTATAATATAGAATATTAAAGTATTCTTTAATTTCAAAATTCTTTCTAATAACTAAGAATGTATGCAAAGTATTCCACATAGAAAAGAAGATCAATTTTCTATGGTAACAACGATAATATTATACAGTTAGAGTACAGTTTCTTGCCAATAAACTAATCAAGCATAACTGTTAAAAATCAATTAAATAGTAGAGGGTATAAAAGGGAATTTAAATTTAGTTTATTTCTTATTAATTTCTATAGCGAAATGCAACGTTTAACTGTGGCATTGATTCTGTTGGTTACATTGGTGGCATGCTGCCAGTTGACGACAGGTAATTATATATATATGTAATGATATTTGAATAGAAAAAAAAACTAATTATATATATATCGATTTTTAGTGGAAAGTTCTTGTAGCGTAAGCGATAAAAGTAACTTGGGTGGAACATGTCCTCGAATTGCAGATAAGAATAATATTAATTATGGGGCCATCACAGAGCTGCTTAATGAAGAGAACATAAAACTGTTAATGCAATTGCTACCATTTGGTATGAAACTTTGGGAAATGTTAGTTAAAGCATTCTTACAGCAATAAAAATCATTGTGTGTGTGTGTGTGTATTGTGTATAAACAATGCTTCAATAGTGCAATGTTAATTGGCATTTCTTGACCCAGAATCTATTTATCTGACCCAAGTCAGCCATAGTAGATTGTTGTTGTTGTTGGTTTTCCTTTTGTGTTGATTTTCCAGTCAGTCGCACTTTGTGCATTGTGCAATTTAAGTTATGAAAAACCTTTCATTTCGTTTTGTTTTGTTTTGTTTCGTTTCGTTTCGTTTTGCTTTGTTAGACTCTTTCTGAGCTTGGGTAGAATTGATTTACTATTGAGTTTGGGGAGTAAGCCAAACAGTTGGGAAAATGAAAAGAAAGTTTAAAGTTTGGAAATCTTCAATTTGGTTACGTAACCAACAGGCAGTTTTATGGAAAAGTTAAAGGTAAAGGAGATTAGCTTAAAAATGGAAGTGTATTAAATTGTTGGTAATAACTTTTCACTTACAACGTTTTTCATGCATTTTCTGTATTGTTTTTCTGTGCTGTTGCTCAGTGGCTTTTGTTTTTGCTTTGTTTGCCATTGCTTGCATTTCACATGAGCCAGCAGCATTTCCTCATTTCCATTTCTGGTGCCGCTTTCCATTTGGTTTATTGCGAATTTTATTGTTTTGCGGTGGTTTATGGCACTCGCACTGTGGCAGTGGCTGTGGCAGTGGCACTAGCAACGTTGTATATAAATATTTGCACATCTCCTGATGCTGCAAAGCGTCTCTTAGACATTGCAACCGAGCAATTTACACTTATGCAGAGAAGTGCAATATTTGCTTTCCCCCATGTCAATCAGCTAGTATGATATGAAGATGATCATGATTATGATCATGATGATGATGCTGGTCATATTTTAAATTCAACTATAAGCAAAGCTTTATACCGGCAGTTTATTGCAAGTATTTTTTAGGTATGTTTAGCAAATAGCAACATGATAAAATTTTATTAATTTCAAAAACAAAACTTAATTACAATACACAAGCTGCGACTGGCCCATTAAGTAAATGGACGTACATAAAACTTTTCCAGCCCTAAGTGTGTTCAGTGAAAGAGACAGAGATAAAGAGAGACAGAGAGAGAGAGACAGAGAGAGAGAGAGAGAGAGAGAGAGGGAAGGATATAACGAGGCGGAGCCAACAAACCTAACAACTGCAGTAAAACAAAGCGTGTAGAAATAATGTGCTAAACGAATAAAGCCTTGCCAAGGACCTTGGGCGTTGGACTGTGGGCGTTTTCTGGTAAATACAAATAAAATTAACTAAACTCAAAACAAATACCAACTCACTGCTCATAGCATTACTTGGCATGGGGTTCAACAAAAGCAAAATTATCAAAAAAAAAAAAAAAAAAATTGAGAGAAAAAAATCTGCAAAATAATTAAAAAGTAATTAAATGGGCTGGTCGAAAGAGGCGACAGCAGCCACTATGCAATGAGTATAGGATGGCGCTTAATGGGCACACACAAAACGTTTGTCGACTTTCTGTAAAACTTAATTAACTAAATGTAAAACAAAAGCAAAAGCAAAAACAAAAAACTAAAGCTAAAACAATAACAATAACAATAACTCTTAAAATGTTGTCCATACGCTTACCACATGCTCCCAACCCACAAAGCCAACCCCCCAAGGCGCACGGAGCGTATGAGTAATACAGAGAGCAACTTTCTACAGAGATTAAAGCTTTTGTTGTCATCCACAAATGCAATTTGTGTCATAAGCAAACAAAAACAAAAAAGGAAAAACCCAAACTCATATAAGGCTCATATCAACGAAAGGATTTTCATACAAATATCAACAAATGTTAAGGGCTATAGCTGTGTGTGCTTAAAGCTGCAATTATATTATATAGCAGCACTATAAAAAATTCAAATTATGTTCTTAAATATATGTATATATTGCAGACAAATCAATTCGATACAAGAAATAGAAATTATATATTTATTTTAAGCTACTTAAAATGATTCAAATATAATACTCTATTAGTACAGATATGAATAGTATTAAGTGGTTGTCGATATTTGTTTTGCTGCTCAGCCAACAGCTCATAGAGGCTGGTAAGTACTATGATTATTTAATAGCTTAGAATTAACAAATTATTTATTAAATACTAATGTCAGATGAGTCAATTGGACAGAAAATAGAACAGTGGATTAATAAGGGACGTAGTGTATTGACTGTAATGGAAAAAGCTGAAAGTATATTTAAACTACCAACTAAATCAACTACTGATATGTACGAGACAACTGTAATCAATGTATTGAATCTGCATAATCGTTAAATAAATTTAACTGATTAATGCATTAATATCTGCATTTAATTTTTAACTACATTATTTTTCATTTCACTTAAAGCGAATTATAATAACAGCTTGCTGCAACCCGCTGTTGCTGCAGGCTTTTGCCTTTGGCTGCATGCAATATCTTTGTGCCTTTTGTGCCCAAAAGGGTTTGTTTGGGGATTGAAAGTCAACGCATGTGACGTGCTTTTATGGCTTTATGCCAGGCTTATTGTATGTTGGCTCAATCCACTGTTCACTGGAAAACAAGAATATCTTAACTGAATCTGAGTGCTTGTGCTGTAAGCTGGCCTTTCAATTTTTAGCATGTTGGAAATTGGGAGCTATTGCATAGAGCAGATTTTCAATCAACGGCCGGCAACAGCTTGTTTATATGCATGTTGCCAAAGGACTTTTACATACTACCCAAACTCAACAATAAGCCAAATTTTCATACAAAAGGAGCTCACTCAGTTCGAGCTGATTGCTTCGTGCCCCAGGGCTAAACTTGTATACGACTATCATTTCCGGTTGCAATGTCGCATATACAACGGAATGAGGCACAAAAGCGCATAGTGAAAAGTCTCTGCTCCAATGAAAAGTATCTCGCTCTCTCTCTGTGGCCATATTATGATGGAATTGCTTTGCCTTTGCTGTGGCGCACTGACAATGAATGCAACTGACTGATAGCAGCCAATACCCAATGCTGCAGCATCGCTCAGTTAATTGTATTTGAGTGGCATATTGTGTGGCAAACGTTGCATTCATATGCTTAATTGAAACTGCCAATAAGGGCCAATATAGATAGAGTATGCTCAATACCAACCTTGAGCTACTACCTCAAAGTAAAGTATAAATACTCGAGGGATAAATTTTTATAAAATTTTTTGCTTTTGGTGAAATTTTTAAGCTCCTTTAGGTATTTTTTTCTTGCCACCTTTTAAGATCCTGCTTTTTTTAACATTTGGCCATTAACTTTAATGCACAAAGCTTAAATTTCACAATTTACATAATTTCAGGGTATAACCAGAAAATTGCTTTAGCATCAACTTGGCCTGGCTAAAAGCAACAGCAACAACAACAACAACAGCAACACACAAGCTTAGAAAGTGTAGGAGCAACAATACGAAATAGCAAATGTTGCTAATGAGAAGCAAATGCAGCAAACAGACTCAACCTCTTCTATTTACCACAAATAAGCTGGCTTGTATCTCTCTGCATGGATTATAATTAGGTAATGGCCTGGCTTACAGTTTAGGTCTAAATGTTGCATAAAGCTTACACCATTAACCATACTGTTAGAGTCTGGCATTCAACCGAGATACTATGCAATATGGAAACAGGACTCTAAAAGGATATTGAATGCTTACAAACATTTGCATACATGTTCTACATGCATAATCGATAATTAATATATAACTAAATATAATATTTTAATCGGAAACTAAATCAACTTTGCTTTTAAACTCAGTTTTAGACATATTTTTTTACCAATTTATTCAATGTCAACAATTCTTGCTAAACTGTACACATTTTGATACCAGTGTAATATATTTATATACAGTTAATCGGTTTATACTTCAAACGTCTAATTTAACAAGATGGATGATTATGAATTTATGACACCGCCACCGGAGGAGCGCATAATCCGTACGAATACCTTAAATCCCGAAGAGGAGGCGGATCTGACGGAAGCATTTTCATTGTTCGATGTGAATAAGTTGGGTGTTATACCGATGAAACAGTTAAAGGATATAATGCATGCTGTGGCACACGATCCGCCCGAGCATGAATTGCAGGACTACTATGCAGAATATGATCCAGAAGGTAGCGATGAGTTGTACCTAAGCGACTTTTTACATCTGATGTCGGTGCGGTATAAGGAGCAGACGCCTGAGGATGAAATTATATTGGCATTTAAGGTCTTCGATAAGGCTGATAATGGTTACATTCATGAGAATCAATTTCGTCAAATTATGACCACATTTGGTGATCCATTGGATGAGGATGAAATAGAGCAAATTATTTTGGATGCGAATTCAAATACTGAGGGCAACATTATTTATAGAGATTTTGTTGCTATGATGAGCACAAAGTAGGCTATGCCAATATTACAGTGCTTATTATTTTCGGATCAAAATTTTTAGTTCAGTCAACCACAACCAGAGCGTTCGTATAGATCATTTTCAACATCAAAATATTTAAGTCATCTGCTTCAAGCCGTTTATCATATAACATCTAAAAATGGTTCATGATTTATCTGAGGAGACAATCGCCGAGTATAAGGAGGCCTTCGCCCTTTTCGATAAAAGTGGCTCGGGTTTAATTAGTACTCGGGAGTTGGGTACTCTAATGAGATCGCTTGGTCAAAATCCAACTGAAGCGGAGCTTAGAGATCTTGTCAATGAAGTGGATATCAATGGCGATGGTTCAATTGATTTTACCGAATTTCTCAATCTAATGTGCCGACAATCGCATGAAAATGATAACGATGAGGAGCTACGTGAAGCATTCAAAATTTTTGATAAGGATGAGGATGGTTTTATATCACCAGCTGAGCTGCGCTTCGTTATGGTAAATCTTGGTGAGAAACTAACTGATGAGGAAATCGATGATATGATACGTGAGGCAGACTTTGATGGGGATGGAAAAATTAATTACGAGGAATTTGTCTATATGATAACGCAAAAGTAAAATTTCAATTACACATACATATACACATACATATTCATATTACGATTAAAATTTAGATGACTGAGCATTGACTAACCATAGTTTATCATTATATAACACTCTACTCTCATCTCTCAACCACAGGTGCTTCTATCTCCCCTCTCTTTCTAACTTATTTCTGTGAAAATTCCAGGCTTCTATGTATTTTGTGGTCAGTTGCTTAAAGCCATTCACTTTTCATTCAATTTGCCACATAGCTAGTGGGCGTGTCAATCACCTAAGCTGTACGCATATAGCCTTGTGGCATGTAAGCCATTTTCCTGTTGCTTAAATTCGATTTGCTTATGAATTAGAATCAAATTATATAAGGGTTCGAAGAGAACTTAATAACTTTTCTGCTTTTTTTTTTATCAATTTTGCTGTGACCTTTGCTCTCAACTCAAGGGCTTTTCATATTGAAAACTTTTATAAAATTTGTGATAGTTTTTAAAATGCCAGCTTTGCTTAATTGAAAATTTACAATATTGTAAGAACGAAGCCGATAGAGTTGCAGTTATTCAACGAAAAATAAATACATGAAAACCTGCAGATTTCAATTTCAGATGCAACATCAATAAGCACTTGCAATGTCATAAATATAGTATGCATACACACTCACAGTCGACATTCACCCACCCACACACACACATATATATATATATATATATATATATATATATAAATGTAGCTATACATTCAGTTGAAGCAGTTGGTGCATTTGTAGCAGAGCTTGTTCCAGGCTCAGGACGAGCACAGATGCCGTTTGGATGGTCCAGTGGCTGCAAAGGAAATTGAATTTGTATGTGGTTTGCCATTGTTGTTTTACTTTTGAGGATAGGTACAGGATATAAATGAACTACAGTGTCATAATGTTTTGATACTTACACAAACTTAGGAAATTATTTTAGACAAAATATTGTTTATTATCATTATTATAACACTTGTAATATACAAATATATAGCACAACTATTTATAGGAATATTTTCTAGAGCATTAGAAATTCGTTTTGAATCTTTTTGGTTACAAAATCTACCATGCACATCGATTTTGTCTACGATTTTTATTTTTTTTTCTTTTTGAGGTTACTCTTGATATACAGAGACCAAGGTCCATGCCCACATTTACGCCCATACAGAGTGTCATTTGGGACACTTCTGCATATATACTTGGCCACGCAAAAAGGCGCATGCAAGTGACATGGTAGGAGGATGTCCAGGAGAGTGTACAGCACGATGAGGATATGACCAAGGACGGTGGTGTAGCAGGCAGTAGGAAAGCATACGACAAATGTGCAAATGCCACACAGCAGCAACAACAGCAACAACAAAAACTAAAAGGAATGTGTAGTCAAATGAGTTTGGTCTGACTTGGGACCAAGGACACGGGCAGCATAAGAGCAGAGCAATTTAAGCTCATGCCAGCTGCGGTTATTCAGTGTCCATTTCTAGTAACTCAACTCTTAAATAATTTTCGACTCTGTTAATTGCTATTAAAACGTGTTAAATTAAAGCTACAGACTCGAAATTCCTTGAAAGACTCTCTACTGTATAATACTTTAAACTCAAAATTCCACGTATCCTTAAGTCTTGCATATTTTACAAACAATAAAACAACCAATCAAATACAGCAGCCAAACCCAAGTCCATAACCAAACCGAAAAGTCAGTGGAAAACCCTTTTGGATTAACAGCTCAACATACAAGTAACCCAAGACATTGTCTAGAGTCCTGCCAAGTTAACAATGCGGTCAATTTGCTAAGGCTAAAAGCAAAGGACCTGTCTGCAGTATTTTTCTTGTTTTTAACAAGAACAAAGGATAAGCCTTTAACTACTTATAGGAGCCACAATCATTTTTGTTGGATTTTTTAATGTATCATTGGTAAATACATTTATTTTAAAATTTTTCCACTTTTAATTTTATGGATTTTAAGTATTTTCATAATTCAAATATCTGGTCATACTGTGTATGCTTATGACATACAGAATTTATAAAGTTTAAATGAAACTTAAAGCAAAACGATATTTATATATATATTAATAACTCATAATACATATTAGAGTGCAGAAGGACATGAAGCATATAATGAAGAAGAAGAAAAGGAATCACTATCGCAGGTTGATAATTTGAAGTCATTTCAAGTACTCTTTTAGCCCATTAGCTGCACATGCAACAAGAAGTTTGCTCTCTTCTTTTTCCTCCCACTTCGAGTGTTCAGTGAGCCTCTTATAAAAGTCCTGAGCATGTTTGAAAAACTCTAGTTAATATAATTGATATATACATATATATATACATATATATAATCTGTTGGAGTAGTAGCATGATATGGCAATAAGGACTTAAGAATTTAAGTTTCATCTGAAAAGCAGCATCAAATTGCTTGGAAAAGTTATGCGTGAAAACTGGTCTTTATTCTGCATTTTGTTGGCCTACACTTGGAGCAGTTTATTTTTCTTCATTTTTCACTGTAGAGAAGTTGACTTAGCAAACTGTTTATAATGTTAAAAATGTTTGAGAGGCAACTAGAAGGAAATACTTTGAGAAACTTTAAGGGTCCATGTAATTATGTGCATTGGACTGGCATACAACCCGTTCATAGTTCTCCTGGCACTGAGTATACCACTTCAGCTAATCGCGAAGCCAATATTGCATAAACAGCGCAACACACCAATACATGCACAACGTAACCACCTGCACCACAATCTATTCAGCAGAATGCAGCGTTCACATAATGCGGGCTGCGAGGACATTGAATGCAGCAGAGCTGCAGACAACTTTAGCCGAATGAACAATAAGAATTCGAAGCAAACGGCTACCTGCATAGCACAGAAGGCTGCACAGGAGGCCGAACAGGCATATGGCAACCAACAGACAGCTGCAGCAGAAGTGGCCAGAATGGTGAAGAAGGAGCTCGCGGACAAGGCATATGCAGCAGCGAAAGCGGCAGAGGCGGCACTTGCTGGCAAACAACAGCTCGTCCAACAGCTGGAGTCAGAGTTATGTGAGGCTGAACAATCCTTGCAGGAGGGTGACAGTTCGGTTACTGATGGTACAGACTATAGCTGTCAATTAGTGAAAGAAGCACAAAGTCTGCTTTTGGCTTTGCAGAATACAGTGAAGCTTGCACAGGAGAATTTAAATTTGGCCAAATCTACTGCAAATTGTGCCCAGCTACAACTGAAAGACAAGGCACAACTCATCAATTCATCTAAAAAGCGTATAGAATGCTATAAGCGAAAACTCTGTATTGCTCGTAAGGAACTGGATATAATTAAGAGATGGGCCTATAAGGCGGCCTGTGCAGCTGCTGAGGCTCGGCAAAAAGCGAACAGGGATCGTCGCAGGACATCTTTAAGCAGCAGTTAATATCAATTTGTAAATTATATTTTTATTATAAATTCAAATAATAATCATAAATTTTTCTACTGAATACTGAAAATCAAATTGTAGTAAAATTTGACTTAACTATTAATTTTTTTCATTTTAAGGATATCAAATATATTTTTATAACCTGATTATTCAGTTCATAGTTTTATAGCAACATTAACAATTCAAGTTTGTTGCTTTTTATATATTTAAATTAATTTTTATAGATACTAGATTTCTAGCATCTGTTTGCATCAATGTATCTGCTTCAAAATTGCTCGTTGATTATAAAGTCTATCCTTATATTCTTTATGAGACCCAAATGTCTTGGCTTTGGCAGCAAACTATTGACGGATAGCATGTGACAGTGTCAGGATGAGAGGATAAAAAGGACAATAAAGCAATTTGAACAAAGCCATTTCGTTATAAGTTGTTACTGACTTATTGTCAGCTTTTGGGGTTTTTTTTTTTCTATTCCCAAAATGGGAATAGGATTCATATTCGAATGGCACTGTGAGCCTGTGACTGGGAGTAGAACACAGCACACAAAACTCTTTGAATTAGTTATACTTTTATTGTAGGCTGGGTGGACTGGTGATAAATATTTGAAATAAAAGTAGAGATGAAGAAGAGGGAGAAAGTCAAAAATATATTAATTTTGTTTTTAAAGTTTTCTTGTTCAAAGTTTTTGCGTGTGAAATGGCAATAAATAAATTTTTTGAAAGCCATTAATTGGGTCATCAACAGCATTGGAAGAATAAAATAAAGAAAAAAGAGAAAAAGTCTTGAATAACTTGTTCTAAGATGGTCCCAAAAGTTGTTGGCAACACTTAGTGGAAAGTGCTGCAGAGACCCTTAAGGAGAGATTGGGTCAGTTGAAGCTGCTGATCTTTTAATCCCCAGACATGGTACGAAAAGGGTTGCTAAAAGACGTTTTGGATTTAGCATTTGATTGAGAGGCAACTTTTGTTTTGGCCTTGTTTTGGTTGAGAGGACTTAACGCGTGGCACAATAAGCCGCATGGCGGCCTAAATCACTGAGTCCTTTGACTACTTTCACATGCCTAAAATATTTTTGCTGACACTTTAATGCCAACACAGCTGCCAAGTGTTGATCGCTCAATTGGCAAACAGTAAAAGAAGCAATAGTAGCAGCAGATACAACAAATACAGATAGTCTAACAAAAACTACTAAAAGTTAGACAAGAGCAAGAGCAAATAGTGTATTGGGTTTCTGGGCTAACACCCGATTGTCAGTCAAAAGTATCAACATAAAACCGCAACGCCCCTCATCAACGCCCCCAACTCAACGACATCGCTTGAATCTCGACAGTTTGACCAAAATGTATTCATTTCAGCAATGGCAACGCACCCATTATGTTTGTGGTATTGGTGTGGTGTGTTATGAAGTGGTGTTTGTGTGTGTGTGTGTGTGTGTGTGTGTGTCGAGTTTTGGTTTCGTATCCAATTTGCGTATTTTCGGGAAACAAATCAAAACAAATGAAATCAATTCGATGAAGCAAATCTAATTTCATGCGTATTTCCTCGCTTTTTGCTGGACAATAAAAATTTTGGGCCCACAAAAATGAAACCCGACACTGAAAACCAACACTCTTTATATATATATATATATATTGTAGTTGTTGTTATTGTTTTTGCTGTTTATATTAACTTGAACAACAAGAAGAAAGAAAACAAAAGCAAAAGAAAAATACATACTTATTTACGAGTTAAGATGAAATTCAAGCAAACTGGCGCCAATTGTTTGGCCTTGTGGTTGAGGAAGCAAAAAATCAAATTTTGAATATGTGTATGTATATGTGTAAGTACTGTATGTATGTGTATGTATTTGTGTGTGAATTTATTTACTTATACATATTTACTGGGAATTCGCTTTTTATACAATGGCAACGGATCGACGAATATTACGTATGCGCAACGTTGTCATAAATGAACTCATTTCTGTCATTAACATTCCCCCCACTGGGAAGTTAGCCAAGAGATGGCAGTGAAATTGGGAAATTGGCATCATTGTTTCGTTGTCGATGATATTTGCACATTAATTTCATATCATTAAACATTTGTCCGACTGAAACAATTCCCTTGGCCCTTACTTACCGCAACATGCCCTATGAGATTGCCCTCAAATTGCAAATGCAAGTATGTATAACAGGTGCGAATATTAAAGGGGCTTAGGGGGATTGGGTGTTGTTGTGCTAATGCTTGCTGTTGTGCTAGACATATTGAAATTTATGTAGTATCCCAAATGGTGAATGGCGAATGGCGATGGCGAATGGCGATGGCGAATGCCAACGCTAACACATCAAATTGTATAGTATGTTTGTTCAGTTTAATGGAGGTTATTACATAATAGTCAGGTTAATTATTGATGCTATTGCAAGTCTGATATGGAAATTATTTCCATTATTGTTTTGCCCACATTGTATTGTGTTAAGCCTAATTAGTGGCAAATTAGCTATTGCAATAATAATAATGGCCACAAGAGTAACTGTAATAACTGCTTGAAATATTGAAATTCCTTGAGAGATTTACAAGAATGTTAAATAATTTGCTGAAATTTCTGTTCTAATCATTAATTCTAATCATAAGAATTTTGTGTTTGTCATTTTCATATTTATATAATTCAGTTTTCAGTTTGTTTCATTTATCAACTGTAACTGTAAGTTGCATTTAGGTTGCAAAGTTGCAAAAATTTTGCTAGACAATTGTTTAATTATGCTGCATAAACATTGAGCAACTGTTGCCATTAGGAAACCTACTTTTAAAGTATATATACGCAGAGAATTTGTAGTGTAACAAACCGAAGGTAAATCTAAGTCAACCCATCTATGGCGTTGGTAGCAAACCTTTGTAACATTCGAGGTAACAAAAAGGAAAGGTAAATAACACTTTGGCCAGCCAACGTTGTTGCCACAGGCAAGACGCATGCAGCAGCAGCACAGTGTCTTGGCCTCTTGCCTTCGACTGCTCCTGCCAACGACTCTTTTGGCAAAGTTTACACTAAAGGAGCGACTCAGATTTATTTCAATGCACCGACTGCCGTAGGTGCTGTAAGAGCCAACAGACTTTCAACCAAGACAAGTTAACCGACTGCTGCTCAGCAAACTTGGCAGCAGTCAACTGTCTCAGTCAGTTGCAGTTGTTGTATGCTTACTGTTTTTGTTCTTGTTGTTGCTGTTGTTGTTTAGTAACACAGAGAAAAAAAACATATTATAAGCAAAGTATTTGTGGGGTAATGGGATGCAAGCAGAAATTTATGTTATTTTTGCCAAAGTGCTTGAAAATTTTTTAAGCAAAACACCAAAAATATAAAAAAAAAATCAAGTCAGAAAGGAAAAAAAAGTTAAGCAAAGTTTGCAGCCAAAGCCAAGTTATTTACATAGCTAAAAAATTAAGTTAAAGTTGTTTGTTATGTCAGTGCTGGCAACTGTATGTGGCATACAATCTGTTACTTGCTACTCATCACACATCTCATTTGCATGCAACATGAGACTAAGGCGGAGACTGCTATACAAATTATGCTTTTTGTCAACTAAATTATTCCAACCCACTCTTCATTACTATGTACTCTCTCTCTCTGTCTTTCTTTCTCTCTCTGTGTCTTTTATGCCTCCCAATTTTCAGCAGCCCTCACCTTGTGCAGCTACCCTTTGTATAGCTTTATAGATATTGCTGTGCAATCAATCAGTTAGGTTGTAAAGAAAATATGGACTTCAATCATATTACCTGTAAGCACACACACACTCACATACTCATACATACTTTTCTTATACAAGCTATCATTTTGCATCTAACATTAACTTTTTTTGCTCAAGACTTTTAAATTTTATTACAATTCTCTTTTATTTATAGTTGTTTTTCTTTTTGTCTCTCTCTCTCTCTGTCTCTTGTTACTTTGTTACTTTGCTTCATATGCAACCTCAAACATTGATTCTGTTTTCATTGTCCAAACATTCCTTGAAATGTTTCATAATTGAAATGGATTATACTGCTCCACTCTGTAAATTCCCTACTCTCCTGTAAGCCTTTCCATAGAGTTTCAGTATGTAATTCAAATTAAACATCAGTTGACACTCTTAATAATATATCTTTAAATTTTATAAATTGGAAAATGCAAAGCAATACTGCAAGCTGAATATAACTTTATATATCAAATGAAAGAGCAGAAAACTTTTCAGACTTTTTGATATTTAGATAACAGTTTGAGCCTCGAACTTTGACTTTCATACGATGGCCTCAGGTAAATATTTTGAACAAAGACCCTAATTAGCTGCTGTCTGTGACACAATTGAAGTTCGTTTACCTTGCCACATATATTGTTTAAAAAAATAACACTAAATTATGATGTAGTTTTTAGTCTGTATTTTATATTCTCACTTAATTGCAATATTAGGGAAATGCTCAAAAAATTGCCTTAATTAGTCAACTCCTTCAGTTGGTTAATAAATGTGCCCTGGGGCAAAGGATTTAATAAATAAATTTTATGTTTATTCCGTCTATGTGTTTTTATAAGATATATTTCATTTTGCTTTACAGTTTCGAATTGTCTTCGCCGGAATTTAATATAAGCTATTAAGATACTCGTTAAAATTTAAAATAGATGCCTGCCATTTTGGCATTGTTGTGGTTCTTCTCAGAAAAAATAGAACTCAAATTCAACTGGCTCTCTTCTCTCTATCTCTCTCTCTCTCTCTCTCTCATCTTTCTCTCTGTTTCGACTCTCAGCGAGTGTCTGTAACGTAATTTTTATTATGCGAAACGAAATTAAAAATTAAATTTTGCCTGCTCGCCTGTGGGAACTGCTGATTTTGATGCTGATCTTGCGGCACCTTGTGGGCCTGGCCCCCTAACTACACACAGTAAACAACAGCAGCAGCAGCAGCAACAGTAGTAACAACAACAACAATAACATAAGAGGCCATGGCATCCCCTTGAGGTCTGCGCAATTTGTGAGCCGCAAAATGCCTAAGGTAATCACTTGCCACAAATTGTTGCTGTTGTTTTTGTTGCTACTGTTGCTGCTGGTGGTTCTGCTGCAGCAGAGCTTACCCTCAGTATCTTAGTATTTTTAGATTCAAGTTCAACTTCAGTTGTATGTATGTGTTCATCTTAAACTTTTTCATATTATTATTGTGCATTTTACGGTAAATTGACAAAGAAACTTTTTTGGTTGGAAAATAGCAAAGAAAACAAATTGAGAAATGGCAACGAGCAGTAGCAACATTTGCCTTCGAATGCCACTTGAGAATTTAATAAAATACAGAAGGAGAAAAAAGAAATGTATATACATACAGAACAAAAAAAAGGAAAGGGGAAGGAGACCAAATGGCAACTGGAATTGTTGTGCACAAGTGCCGGTTAAATATTTTAGGCAAATGCCAGGTCCTTCCTTGACTTGCCAAGGCAAATATAAATCAGCTGGGGCGTAGGCACTTGAGTTGATTTATGGGCCAAGGGAATGGCATAGGCATGAGCAATGGTAAAAGGTAAAAGGTAAACGCAATGGCAATGGGAGTGGCAATGTCAGGTAAAAACCATTCCAATGACAGTATTTCCTTTTGCATAATACAAAACCAAATTGCTTGAGCTGAGCTCTGGAGACTGGCTCTGGGCGACAGCAATTGACAGCAATCACAATGGCAAAGGGAGGCTCAAGTTGTTTTGAAGTTTGATACCAGAAGAGTGCTCGACGAATTCTAAGATATACTTTTACACCAGCAGCAACGGTTCATCATTCAGTCAGCCGTTCTCGACAGTTAGCCAATTCAACAATGTGACATTTAGTCAATTGGCACTCTTAAAGACACTTTAAGTCAAAATGCATGGAAATCTAATATAATTTGGTCGCAGCTTAAAATTATTTTTTTGATACTTGTACGGACACATATTCTCACTCCCACTTTCATTTTAACACTCACCGTTACCTGTATTCTCTTTTCTATCTTACATTACCCGCATTTTAATTACAAAGCCATTCAAAAGCCAATTTAATTCCATAGCGAAGCACAATAGGTGGCCAAACGTATCTGCCAAGCTGCTGCCAGCACGTGTCTGCCAACTAAAGTCAAGGATATAAAAAAGGAAATTATTTTATATGCCCTATATCGAATAGATTTCTACACTTCTAAATGCTCAAATAAAGTAAGCCATATAAATAATATATATACTTTGTAATATTCAGTAATTGAAATAAATTTTCAATTAATATAATTTTGCCTTTAAGCTTTCCTTTATTTGTTAGAATAATGCGATTTAATCCTTATTATTAGCCTTGGTATATTTGTCAGTATAGTCTACTACAATCAAATTTTATGTTGGTGCATATAATAGCATATACTCTATTGCAGTTTTAGGGTATAGAATGTATTTATGTACGTAATTAAAGTTAAATGTTTCCTCTTACTGACTTTTGCCTAGAAGTAGGCAACACATTTTAATGAGCAATGCGCTAGACAGTAAAAGTGGAAAATTTAAATTGGTTTTTATAATACTGAGACTGTCAATTGCCTATTGTTATTAACTATGGTAAGCCGCTTGACAGGACTTCACATGAGATGACAAGGATAACCACATTGATTGACATGACTGAAGTAAACATAGCATTGCCTGAAAAGCAGAGGAGAATGAAAAAAAAAACTAGTAAAGGGTTAAAGAAATTTTCATTAGACTAATGTGTTGCATGTCACATCAACGTCAGACATAGCACACGAGTAGCAAGCGTATAGTAAAATCCCAAACAAGCAAATGCAGCTGCCCAGGATACACAGAGTTATCATCAGGACATTGCACATATACAGCAAGTACAGCAGCAGTTGTGGCATACAGAATGAGCTTCAAATATCTGTTTGAATTAATGTATGTATGTGTGTGTGTTTGTGTGTGCATGTGTATGCTTTTTCCGGCTTGTTGTCACTGCAACATGCCTCCATCTCTATGTGTTTTCTGTGTGTTGCCAGTCATGCATCTTCGTCATTTCACAGCACTTGTCAGCTTGCCACTGCAATGCAATGCAAAATGGCTACCCAAGTTCCAGCTACGAGTCCCTGATAGATTCTCCCTTAAACATACCACTCAGCAGTAACTAAAGTGATGCATTGCCAGCTACTTTTGAATCATTTGTAATCGAATGAAAAATTATTCACATCAACGAACAAAACTTACACTTTATCCATTCAACTACCATTGTACATTATTCTATTCAATTTATGTTGTTATATATCGAATATAACCATATATATTGCAATATAACCCAATTTTAGCTACTGTAAATTTTTTATGTTTTTAATTGAATTTTTTATTAATTTTGCTTATCACAAGCTTCACAGTAGGAAAGAAAAATCCTTTTTCAATTATTATTTTCCTTTTGCTCACAATGAAAGAGCTAGTGATGGTTATTTGATAGGTCAAAGGTATGCTTTTTTTATAAAAAGTGAATTGTTATTAAAAGTATACAAACATGTGCATTTTTAGCAATAAAAGTTGCAGTTAGTTTATTAACAATTCGACAGGAGTTTGTACCTTTAAATTAATTTAAGCAAAATGTGTTACTAAATATAAATATTCATTTAAATTTGATAGCATTCGGATGTTTAGAATATCATGCATTTACCATATAATATGATACAAGGATAATTGCACAAAATTCAAAAATATTATATGAATCCTGTCAGTAATTAGTGGCTAAACTTCAAACTTTATTTAAAATTTTCAATTGCAAACTAAAACATCTCGTAATAACCACATGCTACACTATTTTCATCAACATATGAACAGCTCCTATTTCTGTGCTTTCCCTTAACCCAAAACTGACCAATTAAAAATTAAAGCAAAACTGACTGCCAGCAGCATTGGACCAACAGTAACAACAACCACAACAACAATTGCAACTGTTGGTTTCAAGGCGGTCTTGTGGTGCATGAATGGAGAGTCTCTTCAAGCCACGTACACATGTTTCCTGGCCAAGCTCTAAATTTAAGCTGCTGCTCAGCCAGCGTGCCAGTTTGGCTGTTTGTCTATTTGGCTGTTTGACTGTTCGACTGCTCACTGGATGGTAAATTCATGGCCACTTAAATACTATAAAATAGACCAAAAGGTTGATACTAAAATTCAAAAGTTGCGCCACGCTTAAAAACTTTACCTTCTGCTTTATTCACTCTTTCGCCACTCTGCTATATTTTTTTTTTTTTTTGGTTAATGTTAAAACTCTTGTCTCTTCTGAGCACATAGAGATACAGAAGCACCTTGCACGCTTTTATAGCTCATCATTTTTGGGTCAGTAATAAAAAAGCATCAAAGTTAAAGTTAAAACTTTTATTTTGGCATTCTTTGCGAGCTGTAAATCAGTTTTTATTATGCATAAATTAAAAATGTTCAATTAAAAGGGTTGCAGTTGCAGTAAACGATGAAGAATTTTTGTGTATAAAACATTTTGTTCTCCTTCAAAACACTAACACACAATTTCAGTTTTGTGTTCTCTTGTTTTCTAACAATAGACTAAAATTTTTAATTAAAAATATCAGCGAAAGCTTGAAGCCCGACTAGTGCATATATATATATATATACCAAGCCTGATTAAATGTTATACTGTATACTTGGTTTAGCAGCCTCGCTGCTTAACTGCATCGGCAAGTTATCTGATTCTGCATTTATGGCTTCATTAGTATAAAAATAATTTCATTTGCTGCGTGCAAGTTAGCTTCTGCTGCACCTAAGCGCCTCGTATGGACAGAATTTAATCGCCATATTCAGCGTATTTGATCCAAAATAGCTGCTAGCGCCATCTAGGTAAACAATATGCAAGCAGAAAGAAAACAAGTGCTGCCATTTACCGAATAAACACAAAATTTTTTTTTTCTATTCACTGAAGATGGTCACTCATGCACTTCGTGTCGTTCGTATGTAGCTATTTATAGATATCGTTAAAAACGAGTGCAATTAAGTTCGTAAAAACTGTTTAATGGAATTAATTCTTATATAATTATAATAAAAACGTTAAATTTATAAAATTTAGTTTGATTTCATAAGCCAGCTGCCTTTTAAAGAAAGCTGCCTTGAAAGTCTTGGGAATCGGCTAATAGCTGCTGCATTATACTGTATATAATGGAAAGGAATTTATTATAATAAGCTGGATCAACAGAAATTGATAAAGAAGCATTTATATCATTTGCAGTGCTTAATGCAAACACTTCTTAATCCATTAACAATTACATATAGATATTTGGATGTAATTATTTATGAATTGTGTATTGTAGTTTTTTATATTTGTCATTGTGCATCAATCAATTAACATTGTTAATTATTAATGCAATGAAAATGAAATGAAAAACAAACCAATGTATATTTCAGTTGAGTTTGTTTTGTCTCGTTTTTTATTTTACTTGTTTTATTTTTTATGCTTTGTTAAGTGCTTATAAACAAGAATTAAGTACTACAATTGAATTATATCCGTGAAACATATTCATTATTAATTTATGGGTGTTGTTAAACTGCAGAAAATAATTAAAATATATCTGATATTTTTTTTTTGCTGTCGCTGTAATGGATTTTCTGTTTTCTGTTTATTAATTGGTAAATGTGTGATATACAAATATTGATGCAAATTATGCATTAACATTCATTCGTTCAACAACATCTGAGCTATTTTTATATTCAATATTATTAAAACCCGTCGGTATAATATATTCATTTGAATTGTTGACAGATTGCCAAGTAATAAAAGGGAAAACGACATAATAATTCATAAATCTCACATTACAATTGATTGTTGAGAACAAAAGTATACTTTTTACAAGGTTAATGAACATTTCATGGTAACTTTATAAATCCAACATACAATTATATCATCTTAATTAATTAAAAGTTGCAAAGCATGAAAAATACAACAATTTAATTAGGGTTTTGGCAGTGACCAATTGCGGTTACTTTGAGCCCTAGAATTTAAATAAAGTTTTGAGTTTTTCTTTTTTAGCCTTTGGAAATAAGTAAACTAAAAGCTGACAGCTCAATAGTTATGACCACATAGAAAAGTTTTTACAGTTTTATGACAAAAACAGCATCAAAGCCAACAGCCAAAAACCAGAAGCTAAAAACTTGAAATTAAAGCGAATGTCAGTCAAACGCATGTGTCCCCAGGCAATAAAAATCAATTTTCCTATCGCAGACATGCAAATAGAAGCAATGACAACACAGATAACACAGCAGAAGAGAAGTGGGAAGAGTGTGATAAATTAAGAGACACATGCCAAGACGCACCCAAAGTGCATTCAATCGAGTGCTACGACATCGACAACGAAATCGACAGCGACAGCGACGGCGACATGACAGGCACATGGAAAAACAGGATGCGCTGCAGGAGCTGCCGTAGAGACGAAAGGCAAACCTTGAGTTCTAGGAATGCAATGCAAATAATTTTAAATGCATTTGACGATGCTGTGATTTGATTTCGATATTTCTACAACTGCTCCTTCGGATGCATCTTCTGTTGTACAACCTTTTCTAGTTTCAGCTGTACCTTCTCTGTCTCTCCATGTTGACTTTAAATTTCTGTTTGCGCGGAGTTTTCTGATTATAATTCCAATGTCGACGATGCTGTTGGCATCAGAGAAATTTTCTCGCAGCATTTTCTTATTTTTTTTTTCGAATTTTATATCCATTACCACTAAAACCTATAGGGTATAACAGAAATATGTTACAAGAAATGAATTATTATATGAATGCCACAAGAAGTGTGTACGGAATCCTCTTAGTTGTTTTATATTCAAATTGCAGCATTTATTTTATTATATATAATTGTAGAAGACAACACATTAAACTGTTGCCATGTACTTAAAATAAAGCTGCTTAAGCGGCTTAAAGGCAAGTATTACTAGCATAACTTGTCTATATAGCAGCTGCCTTCAATAAGAGATGTATGAAAAGCGTCATTGGAATGGGTATGAAATATGTATTTGAGCACAAAATATGGTAGGCTTTACTTTCCGGGAAGTACACAGGAGTATAGGGTATCTTTACTGTCGACTAGCTAAGTAAAGCTATTATTTTTTTAGCATTTCCTCCAAATCGATTTCGAGTTGACAAAATACTTGTCATGAATTGAGGCATTAGAGCTCTAGGCTCACATACAATTTTTTTACCTATCGCTCTGTCCTTGAATGTTGCCAAGCCTTCAGCCTGATTGCTGTCTGAAAAATGTGAGGTTAATGCATCTTACTGATTGCAGTGGGCAATGTGGCGTATACGTTATGTTCTGTTGCATCCATCGTATGCAATTTGAAACATCTTAATGCATATTTGCCAGTTCACGTTCTGTGTCAGAGACAAATGTAAGATACTTGTAGGTAGAAAGTGGAACTTTGTTAATTTTCGCCTTTGCACGCAATAAAGCAACGTAGGCAGCGTCACGTGCGCATTTAAGTTGCAAGTTACAACGGCATCGTATAGCATATATATATACATACATATATATATATATAGACTGCCACACACTCACATATAGCTAGTTAGCGCATGTCAGCGTAAATTTAACACACAACGAAACCTGACACCGCATACAAAGTAGGGAAAGAGCAAAAGAAACTACGGGAAACATATAGTCAGAGGGTAACAGAGGCAGGTGGCAATATACCATTCACTACGTTTCATATTTTCAGCTCATTTTGTGGTTTATTTTTGCACGCGAGTGCAATAAAAAGATATACATATATCTAGGTGAAATGGAGAAAGTCGAGCCAACTTTTTGGCATCTACCAGCCAACCAACCAACGACATGGCATAACTGACTGCGCCAGCTTCACCTTCAGCTCTAACTCCACTAACTGCGTAACCAACTGCGAATGTAGCCCTGGCTGCGCTGCATAATCAACGTGGTGAAAGCGGCAAAAGCGACAACGATACCAATATCGACTCTAACACAAACAACAACAACTAAAACAACAACACCGACAACGTTTATCATATGAAATGCACGTTCTAAGCTTTTGCCAGGCTGTGCGTTTGCCGTCGCTCCAACATGAACTGGATGCTCGATAAGTCAGGTGGCGCTGAGTTATATTCTAGTGCTTATTTATACACGAGATAAGTTTTATAATTTCCTGACACCTACCACAACATGATTGCATTTAAAAGCAACTATATAATAAATAAAATAAATATTTTAATTCCTTAATATCAGTTGCCAGATTTATTCTAAATTAATAATAATATTTAAGCTTAAGTATTGAATATGTTGAAAATATATCACAATATCTTTTACCTTATATACAAACATTTATATATTATATTTATATCGTTATACTGCAACTCTGAGTATTCTTTGATACAACTCTCGCTGATGCTGGTGCACACACTTAATATACGCCATATAGAGAGCGCCAGCTGTGTCTGCCACTGCATAATTAGAGAAGTTGTATTGATTTGAGTTAGAGCGTAGTTTATATTTCAATAGATTTACTACTGAAATCCAAATACAATTTCTAATTATTTTTGTTCAGTTGATTTTAGTTATGAATATGAAGAGATAGGAAGATATATAGACGTTTGAGGAAGAGTTTAAATAGTTCTTAAGCTGGTAGCTGGAGTAGAAACTATTTTATATTGTTGGCTTAGACTGATTGCACAAATACTCTGTGTTGGTTGCAACTGATGGTTGCAAGTAAATGCTGCATAAACTTTCTCAAACACATACAAATTGCATTCTGTTGTCATGGGAGCTGCTGCACCTTTCAACCAAATGCCAGTCAAATGCTGCTCTACTGTTACTCTTGTTGTTTTTGTTGTTGTTGCTGTTGCTTGAGCTGCTTAAGTGCCATATATTGAGTTGTTTTCCTTATATACACACACACACACACACACACACGTACATAAGTAAACATAGAGCAGTCCTTGGTTTTCGCATCCCTTTCTCTAGTTCACTTAAGAAAATCGATGTTTCCTTCGCATTGTTTTTCCAGCCGCACTTCAACTTGAAAGTGTTTTGATAAACTAAAACTACTGGCTTGATATGCAAAGTAGCAAAATAGTAAAAATGAAAAGCAAAAAGCAAAAAGAGCAAGCATCATCTAAGCCCAAGGCGAACTTTAAGCCAAATACCAGTCAGAATACCAACAGCAACAACAATTGCAACAGTTGCAACGAGCAGTTGTCAAAATACTTGTGTAACAAGTATAAAATAACTAAAGAAAATAAATACTAAACAATTACCGAATATTAAATACTCTTTAATATAATTATAATATATTTTAAAATAAATTGTCTATTAAATTAAACGATTATTAACTTATTATTTAAAAGTTTTCAAAGACAACGATTGATATAAAAGTTTCTTGTTATTATATTAAAAGCAAAGCTAGCTGAGAGACTCTGTGTACTTACACAGGATTACAAGTACCTAATGCAATTGGAATTGCGTCTCTTCAATAAATAAACAGTGAAGTATCCTTGAAAAAAACTTGTGCCACTTCTGCAAAGGACAACAGTTGATAAACAAGTGAAATGCAATTGGTAAAACAATTGTCGATACGTCAATTTAAATAGTTTTAGTTGAACAAACGGCAAAATCAAATAACAAAAAATGAAACGTATAAAAAATTGCCAACAGAAACGAAAACTATCGAAAGTTCTTTGAAAAACTTGTCAGAAAAAGTACAGAAAATAAGAGAAATAAAGAAAAGAAAATAATACGATACAGAACTTGATACTAGAAACAACTCAGAAATCAAAACAGAAATTTTTATCAAAAACATTCATTCAAATCATCAAATCAATGGAACTCTCTATATATTGGCCCACCGTTTGCTTGGGTAAGTAAAGAGTGAAACATAGATCCTAAGTATACTTAACATTAAGTTACCATTTAATAGTATTGCAGCTATTTGGACTCTGTGCCGGGACAACAACAATTAGCAACGGCACAAGCAACATGTGGCAGCCAACACATGCCACTCACCCGACTGCCAACGTTGTCAGCTGCAAACAGCTGCCAAATTGTTGGTCAGCACATGACAGTTATGTGTCAGCAACTCAAAAGTGTGCAAATGCAAGTAGCCATGCAATATGTGCAACACCTACACTGAACTTGTCAAATTATTTTCATCAATATGCAGAAAACAGTCAGTGCAACGTAACAAAGGATCCTGTCAAGGAAAATAAAGATCTAAATGTGTTCTTCTTTGGTCCACATGCACAAATTTCATTTCTCATACATGCAATCAAAGCTTGGCATGATGCTTCAATACAAAGCAAGATATTACTGTTTATATATATACTGTGCTTCTATAGGGTAATGATGGTTGTCGTTGAACACTATGTTCTCAATTAATAGGAATTGAACGAAAAAAAGAAATTCACCAATTATAACTTTATTTTTATCAAAGAAATTCTGAACTGTTTCATAAGTGCAATTACACCATTACTTATACAACTTTAAACTATTTAAAGAAATCGAAATAAAATTGATAAAAAAAATGTCAGTGTATCAATAAAATTAACTGCTAACCTAGTGAAAGTAACAGTAAAACAGAATTCTCAATGACAAGTATCGAAAACTCGTTGAAAAAGGCACAAAAGAAAACAAAAACTTTATAGAAACTTTTCAACAATAACAGTTAAAGTACGCCTTGAAATAATTGTATTACATTGAAGAGTCTTTAAACTGAGAGATTTAAAAATATTGCTAAAGAAACTGTACATGAAATTGTTGCTATAATGAAGTTAACTATATGCATTTTGTTGCTCGTCAGCTGCTTGAGTAAGTGTTGCATTAATGTGTTGCCAACAGCTGATTACTAATATGCCACTCAATATCTCTTAGTGTGGCAAGCTGTCGGCAATTGCCTTAGAGGAACGCCCGTAACTTCAAGTACAATGGCAAGTAGCAGCAGGTTGCATATGTGGCAGCCGCGGCATACCACCGATTTGTTGACTAATACAGGCAGCTGCAATCGACCAACAAATGACAACAATGTGCCAGCTACCCTACCCATAGGCAATTTAAATAGCCAAGTAGTAGCAACAGGTGGCAACTCCGCTGTAACCTTACCCTCTTATGTCTATGAATGTGCCGCAAAGCGTATGACAAGAGCTGCAAATAAGACGCAGAAACCAAAGGAGTTGTCCATAGATGAGAGTTAAGAAAACTTTTGTATAATGGCCTAAGAGCTGATTGAGATTGTTTTAAGTTTTCTTTTTATTTTTTATTGCCAATTTATAAATATTTTCTTTATCCTTTTTTGAGTTAAATCCGTTAATAATGGCTTCTTTCATTATTTCTATAGAGCAATATAAATTAATAGCTTAAATAGAATTTTAGTAAAATTTGCATAAATATCTTTTGATTTGTATTTGATAATTTATACTCAGTTTTCACTGCAACATCAAAGCAAAGATTTCTTGGAAAAATTTAAAGCACTAAAAGGATTTATAGACAAACTTTGTGTCACTGATTATAATTTAAGAGAAAAGCTAGCTTAAAATATAAGAAGAATTCATTCACTTTGTCAGATTGATGCTAAAAGATTATTATTTCTAGATTCTAAAGGCATTTTTATTGACTATAAAAAATATTCGAGTTAATTATATAGAAACATGCGCAATGAAATTATATTTTAATTGACTCAATTTCTACTGCATGTCAATGTTTTATGAGCTGCTCACATACTTCAATTAGACAAGCTAATAAAACATAAAAGTTATCTGGATGCTTGGCCGCAGGCATTTGAAGTTGGCAGCAAACCGCGGCAGCAGCAGTAGCATTAGTAGTACCAGCAGCAGCAGCAGCAAACCCACAGCAGCTGCCCTTTGAAATATTAACAGAGCAAAGCGTGGTGGAAAATAATTCCACAACACATTCAGCGGGGCAAAACAAAAGCACACACATTTAGCCAATGTGCCTTTTGACCCAGCTAGAAAAGGGATAGAAGGAAAGGGAAGGATGACGAGTGCGAGAGTGAAAGGCAAGCGTAGTAGTAGAGAAGGTGAGAAAATGGTAGGGAAATGTATGAAAAGGGGAAAAATTGTAACACATTTTTAGAATTGTTTGGCATTTTGAATGAATGAAAAGCCAACTGGGAACACGATATGAATAGAAAAATTTGCTGATGTGTTGTTGTTAGCTGTATGTTTTATATATAGAGTGTATATATGAGTATACATACACACATTCGCACACAAACTAACGAGCTTTCGGCTTTAGCTTAATTAAAACTTTGGCGTGCGCAAAATATGCGCAAAGCAGTTGGAAAATTAACTAAATTGCCAACCAGAGAGTTGCCAAAGCAACCTTTAGTAGGTTTTTGCATTGAAATTGCATCTAAAGTCATTAGGGCTCAGGTTAAATGGCGTTTTCCAATTGACTTCTCCTTGCACCTAAAAGTAGGCAACATTTTGTGCCATTGTAACTAAAGCGAAGTAAATGAGCAGCAAAGTACGTAGTCATAATATATATATACCAAATCGCAACTAAGCTTTATATACATTATATAAGTATGATGTCTGTGTATGTATATGTGCTTGAGTGTGTACTGTTGTCAATAGGTATGTTTGAGTATGTGTTAGTAAGTGTGAGTATAGCCATGTTAATTCAATGCGACAAAGGTGTCTCGCCCTAAAAGCATCACCCAACAGCCTAACGTTTTATTGTCAGCTTTGCTTCTCTTTACATTTTACTTCCACTCACTGTGTGTATATTGTTGCTAAGACTCATACACATAGCACAACAATAACACACACATACACTTTTATTATATACTCACACACTCAACATCATATTGTGCTCAGAGCTTGCAAAAAAATATAATAAATTCAGCAAAAATTTCTTATTCATATGGAATATAAATTTCACTTTTGATGCTTTTGTTATTTTGTAAATATTTCTGTACAATTTTTAGAAGCTGAAAATATAAATTTTCTATAAAAATTAAAGTTCTACTAGTGAATATTTAAATTATAAAAATAATAAAAATAATAAAAATAATAAAAAAAATAAAAAAAATAAAAAAAATAAATGGAGCAACATGTCAATTTAAATAATATTTTTAGTTCTTGTTCTTTTTTCATTGTTTTTATTAAAATAACAATTTTGATCTTCAATTATAGCAGTAGATGAGAATCTATTGTTGTTTACTTTTTCACATAAAATTTCAAAATGGAAACAACAATAAAAAAAAGTTTTAAATATTTGTAAGGGCTTGCAGAGTCGTGAATAAGATTTATTTTCCTTAATCCAAATAATGTCAAAAAGCCACAAACAAGCGACAGGCGCATAAAACAACTTAGCAAATGAGCGCACACACACACCACACACACACACACACATATATATAAACAAACGTAAAGAGAGAAAACAGTCTAACAGTAAAAACCAAAGAAAAATGTTATTTATTGTTATTACGAAAATAAATAAGCAGCTACAGCAGAGCACGAGGCATGCCACACCCACGCCCACACCCACACATCTAGAAATGCAGCAACAAAATGTGGCAAAATAAAAACGTAGAAATTAAAGAACTGGACACTCGCAAATAAACCAAAAAAAAAACCCAAAAAAATATAAAAATAAACAAAAACAAGCACCCAAGCATACACACACACACACACACACACACTCAAGCTAAAGGCAGCAGCAACGGCAGCCATTTTATATGCCATTACAGTGTAAATAAAGTAATTTTTATGAGAGTATATGTATGTGTCGATTTGTGTGCTTATGTATGTTTGTGTGTGTGTGTGAGTGTGTGTGTGTGTTTGTGTATATTGGCAAGCTGTGCCAGTTACATTTACTTAATAACCTGTGTCAAAGTTGTACTTTTGTAGGTCAACAGTGTGGGAAACCTCTCACTTACTGGCATTAAGCATTGTTCGCATAACCTAGAGAGAAGGTTGCTTGATGGACTCACGAAGAGGGGGGCGTGGGTTAGATGATGGGAAAGAAAGGACAATACTTTATCACTATATCAATGGGTTACAATAAAAGTGTCCCTAAAATATTTATTGACTTGATTTTGTGGTCATACTAAAACGTAAAATGTCATTTAAAAGCCACCAAAAACTAATTAAGAATTAGTAATTGTGTTTGAGCTTATAAAAAGATTTGTGGGGCTAGTAATGGTTATAAAGTAAACTACTATAAAGTATTTTCTTTTGTTTTTTTTAAATACCTTTCAATTAACATTAAGGAACATAACTTTGCAGGCAACAGCAAAAGGAAATGAATGCAAAGTTAAAATGAAACGCAGCTGTAATCACTCAATTGAACATAAAAGAATGTTAATTGCAGAAATATATTTAAAATATGTTTTTGTATGCATTTTCTCTGCTCTTTTGTTATTGATTTCCCTACCCTATTATTTATTTATTGATAATTTATATCAATTTAAAGCAACGCAAAAATTTATCTTAAATTTTCAATTTATAACTTTTTGTTGCATACTTTAGTGGGCAGCGGTGGTAATGAAGGTTACATAAGTATGCGCTGTGTGCTTAGGCGATCTACTGGCCAGCAAGCTGCAAAAATTGCAATTTATCTACCCCAGAGCAAGTCCGGGTAGAGCCACAGAGTTGGCTATTAAACCGAGGCCTCGGTCAAGTGTGAGTAATTGCGGTAGTTAGAGAACTGGAAACCTGAGTAGAGAGTGAAAGAATGATGAAGTGAGGGGTCGAGGCAGGTCTATGAAATTTCCATGAGCGTAGTGGCCAGATTCTATAGCAATTCCTAAAAATAGCAGTCATACCAGTTCTTATTTTTGATTTTTCTGTTGCTGTTGCTCGTGCTATTGCTGTTGTTGCCACACAGTTGAAAGAGGTGGCAAGAAGGCAAGAGCCAAGCTGCCACTAAGCTGCCGGCGATGCTTGGTGAGGTCAGCTACAGTTGACTAAACATTTTCATTTCGCTTAAGTGAGGGTGTTGTGTGTATACATGTGTGTACGTTTTTTGTACTGGATAAATGTATGTGTATGTGTGTGTGTATATATATATATATATATATAAATAAATATCTACGAACAGCCAGAAGTCAATGAGTTTTGCCACATGCCGTATACTTGATATTAGCCAAGCGTGTTGCGTGCTTGCTTCAACATTTACAAAATGATTTCATTAAGTGCGCGTCCAATGTCCAAGCAAAACATCGATGTTCCAACATAGTAAACAATCGATAATCTTATCGAGTGTTCGGTAAACTTTTCAATCAACCCACAGCCATTATTAAGACCTATGTAACTGGCATAATTAGCTTTCATCCGATGAGTTATGCGCGTTCATTAATGTTTGCATTAAGTTCTAATTGAAAACAGATATTTGCATTTTAATTAATGCCGCCAGCTGTCACAACTTCAGTCCAGAGTGCCACAATGTAAAGTCAAACAATGCCACAACCTACTGTCAGCCTCCATGCTGCCGCTGTCACTGTGTAGCATCAATGACATAAAATATATATAAATATATATATAAAAAAACAAAAAAATTATAATAAAAAATAAAAGAAAAGTAAACTGAATAATACTGAATTATATGCAGTGGTAGACAAAAGCAAGAGACATGAGCAAAGACTAAACAAAAGCAGTAAACAAACTGAGGGATGACGCAGAGACCTAAAGACGGAGAAAAAGGCTGAGGTCAAGTCTTTAGCACGCTGACATCTAATGAAAAACAAACAAAAAAAATTCTTTTAGGCACTGTCTAAGTGTGTGCGTAGTATATGTATGTGTGTGTGTAAGTGTGTTGTGTGTACTTGTGTATTCATATATATATATATACATATACATATATATGTATATGTAACGTGTGTGTGAAGGAATACGTCCAACAGCTGCAAAGTTCAAAGAACGCTGTAGAAAATTAAAACGGATTTGTCTGGGGACATGAGGCAACTGTTACCAGACATGCCCAAAGCATGAAAGAGTACAGAAAGGCTACTAGATGAGGCATGAGGCATAACACACGAGGCACGAGATACGACACATGAGGCATGTGGCATGTGGCATGAAATGCGCATTAGATAAAACCATTTGATGTGCCTGCCACGCGTATTATTGAACATTTATTACACTTAAATAAAAAAATATATTTTATTATCAAAAATAAAATAAAATAATATTTTATTATTATTTTTTTATTAACATACATTTAAATTAAGTAAATAATAATTTAAAATAGATGTTTAAAATTAAGTTTATATTAAAATTAATTTAGCAATATATTAACGTATATAATAATAGCTCTATTTAGCTGAGCACTGAAAACAATTACTTAGTTCTTCTTATTATATTAAAAGCTTAAGAGAAAGTTAAACCTAAAGTCAAGAGATAGGCTCAGCTTTGAGTATGTTTGGCTTTCATATATTTAATTTAATTAATATATATATAACATATATATATATATATATATTTTAGTTTCAGTTTTATAGGCAATTACTTATTTAAATAAACAAAAGGACTCAACGAATTTTGAAGAGAAAGTGGCTAAGAGTTTGCTGCAGCCCTTAATTCCTTATAGCAAAGAGAGTAGCTCTCTCCGCAGCATCCTATTTTATGCTCAGAAAAGCTTCGTATTGAGCTTTACGCTCAGCACTCAAAAGGATGCTGAGTGAGTTTTGTGTTTGCAGATTTGAGCGCAAACTCAAACTTTAAATGACTCATACAGGCACTCATTCTAGCTTTCTCTCTCTCTCGCTCTCTCTTTCTATGTTTATCTCGCTTATCTACATTTCTATTGCAATCGCTCAAACCTAGTTGAGTTTGTCGCATTGAGTGGCCATCGAGTCAAGTGTTCGCACTTGATTTGCCTTTGCCTCTTCTACTTAGGCATTGCTTTGCTGGTTGTTTCTCATCCGATTTTTGCTTTGCTTTCCTTTCCTTTCTTTTTTTTTTTGTTTTTTTTTTTATTTTTTATTGTTATTGCTTTGTGCAATTCCACTTGATTTTGAGGCACATACATAGAAGCGTATAGGGTCGCTGTGTCCATAATATTAGCTCACACGTTTTCTTTGCTGATACTCTATGTATGTCTCTGTGTGTGTGCGAGTGTTCCTTATACATTTTTTTTTTGCTTTTTGCCACTTCATTTTGCTTGCACACTTTCCATTTCCATTTTTTGCTTTGTTTTTATCATTTGGCATTACCCTCTTTCGGCCTGCCTTTGCCTTTTGCTTATCTGCGGCGCCTTTTTTATTGAACAGAATTTCCATTGTTTGATTTTTGTCAACGCTTCTTCCTTCGCTTTTGCTTTGCTCTTATTTGTTTTTTCTTTTTTATTTTTTGCTCTTTATTTTTGTCTTTTTTATTTATTTATCTAGTGCTTCCCCCCTTTTTTTTTTGCTGTGCTTCTTTGTTTAGCTGGTCGCTTCATCTTACTTACATAAGTGCCTTTGGGATAGTATAGATGAAAGACAGAGGACGAAAGCTACAGCGTTTGTCTCTCCATTTTGCGTGTTTGATTTTTATTTTTATTTGCCATTGTTCATTTTTCGGTTAGTTGGTCTTTTAATCGTCTTTGCTCCAAGCTGCTTCTACTTTCTATTCCCCGGTTGTGTTTGTTGATTCCCATGTTGATATTGTTGCTATTACTTATTGTTCTTGTTGTTGTTGGTGTTGTTGTTGTTGTTGTTACTTCTTGTGTTTCCAAGCTTCTACTTTGGCTTTACAGCTATGCCTTGGCTCTCAGTTTCAATTAGTTGAGCGTTGTTTAAGTGCTTCCACAGTCCGTCGGGCTGTACTAGTTAAGCGCTTTGTACTCCACTGATCAATTGGATAGTCATTTAATTGACATTTTGCCATACGATATGTACATGTGTGTGTGTATGTGTGTATGTGGGCGGTACTTGTATCAACTCTCAAATGGTTTACATGTAGTTAATACAAAAGTAAACGTTGTTCATTAAGCGCCTTGGCTTACGCTTCATAAATTATCTATCTAAGTTACACTTAAGCTACTTTAACTCCTTATAAAAATACTGTTATTCAATATAATTCTATTGTATTAAGAAATAATCATTCACCTCTATAGATATGTTTAACTTGTGCTTTAGATTGAAAATAAAACTGACATTAATTGCACTTTAACAAAAAACTTTCCAACTAATCTGTTTAATACATCAACTTCTTCCTATGTGAGCAAAGCCCTCTCTACCCTTCCTTAGTTTTATAGCTATTGATACGCTAATTAGCTGCGATAATTTATCAAATGCACACACCTGCATACACGTACATACAACAAGCAGCACGTTTACACACGCATACCTCTACATATATATATATAAATATATATATATATATATATATATATATACACGTATCGTTATCTACTAAAAATTCAGCTGCAGTAGCAAAAATTGCTACTTAATTACACGGCATTGGCATCCATAGCAGCAGCAGCAGCAGTTCCTCATCCTGCGCATCGACATCTTCATCATCACCTTCATCTATATATACACCTTCATTCATGCTACTCTTGCGCAATGTACCCGCATTTTCCATTCGCAAGCATCGTCAATGTCACAAGTGTGCTGCAGTGTGGCAACTTTCATTTCCTGGCACCGCCTCGGGCAACTTCACAATTAACTACTAATTGCTCATACGCGACGTTGGCTGGCGACACTAAAACAAAGTCAGTCAGGGCGTTCAATGCCTTTCCCTTATTACGTTTCTATACCCTTGAGAAGTTGTTTTTCTTTTTATCAAGTCATGCTGTCCCCTTCCACTCTCCGCTTTCCACTTTGGCTTCTGCTGTAATTATCCACGTTGTCAGCCAACTGCTGCTACTGCTGCTGTTGTTGTTGTTGTCCTCGTCAGGTATTTACTGAATTAAGTTTTAAATTTTTATTAAATGCTTTGCGCATTTTTGTGCTCACCTCACCTTGCCTCTCTTTTACTGTGGGTACTTATGTGGGGGATACTGTAATTAGTTTTTAATTGCTTTTCAGTTTCAAACTATGCGACCTGAGTCCTGTAAATAGTTGCGAGGCCTTTGTAAGCTTTCATTTTGCCAACTCTATTCTATTTTTGCATTTTTTTTTTCACATTTACCAATGCCATTTTCCATTTACCATTTTCCCTTTAAACCTTTATTTCAAACCAGCTGTGCCAAAGCTCATAGTCAATCAGCAATTGGCTATGCCACCATCAGTGGCATATTAAATATGCTCTCGATATTCATGCAGAAAAAAGTAATCATAAAACTTTTGCAATAAATCTATAAATATTATGGAAATCTAAAATGTTTCCGCCAATCGACCCACTCACACATTTACTATGAAAGCATCAAATCTACAAACATGTGTAGCTATATATATATTTGGATAAATCGGAAGTTTATGTTAACACGAAAATAAGCGTCATTTAAACGCGTCGAGTTTTCATATCGAAAAATAAAACATTAAAAAAAAAGTTGTTAGAAATGATTATTTAATGATCAAATGCAGAAAACAGTTAAATAAATAAATATATTAGAAAATTTTTTGTTAACATATTTTTGCTTTTTTTCATAGAGTTAATATAAATCATATAACATAAATACAAATATATATATGAACTCTTCTATGCCAATAGCAACCCTATCTAGCTCACAGCTTAGGGTTCACTTTAACAAATAATACCATTTAAGGTCTTCATTTTGATATCAATCAACTGCAGTCCCAGTCCCAGTCCCAGTCCCAATCCTTTGTTGCCTTTGGAAATGCTTCCGGTAATGCTGCTACAGCCCATACAAATGTCAAACACATGTCGATGGCGCAAAACATTGACAAACAAAATGAAAAATTTATGAATATATATATGTATAATATTTACATATATACAAAAAAAAAACATCAAAAATATGCTGCCAAGCGAGAAAAATATGTCGCACCCAAAAAAAAAAAAAATAAAATAAAATATAAGAATAAGAAAAAAATAAACAATTCTGAAGTGTTGAGCCGACAGGAAAGTTCCAGTTCATTTTACACAAATGACGAACCATTTTGTATGCCAAGTGCCAAATATTTAACATGGCTAACATATTTTTTTCAGTCAAAAGAAACTGCTTATGAAACAGCAGATGGTTACCATAGAAAATCACTCATACGCAACGTTGACGCTGCTTCCAATTGCTCCATGTTGCTACATTTAAATTATATAGCAACCATTATCTATTGATACCCAGCAGAGATTAGCTCAACACTATAAATCTAACACAGGTGGTAAACATTTATATAAATGCTTTTTAGTTTTTTTAGTTAACTGTTGCCAAGGATTTTCGGTGCAGGTTTCATATCAAATTGATGTCTGCCGCATGGCTTAGTTAATTCTACTATAAATTTATACATATTAAGAGCTTTCTCATTTGTTTGTTGGACTTCAATCTGTGTGCTCTACTCTGCTTTAATTACCAACTAACGATGTATTATTTATACCTTAAGGTTATAATATAATAATTACAGTGTAATTATTTTATCTTTTATTTGTAGTTAAATATGAGAGAGCAAACCTCTTAAATTTATTCTATGAATTTGTTATATATATTTTATATATTGATTTTACAGTCATATACATTCGATAAGCTATGAAATTTGATATCCTTACATACAGTTCATGTTACAAAAAATGCTTATTTGGTATCTCTTAGTCGAGTATTATATATTGTTTTTTTTTTTATTAATTTATATGTCGTACACGCAGCAGCGGCGTCTGTTTGCTTGATATTTAATTTAAAACATTTTTAAAACTCAATTACATGAGGAGCAGCTGCCCCTCGGGAACAACTCGCCAGGTAATTGGTTGGAAATGCGAATGAGATAGGCACCAATGTAAATGGAGCTGTAGCTAAAGACTAAAAGAGATGAAAAGAGAGAGAAAGAGAATGAGAGAGGTGGAAATATTTACAGAGCTCTGATAAAATGAAAACTTTTAGATTTGGTATGTTTTGCGTCTTATATAAGACAGGTTAATGAAATCAAATAAAGACAGAGTAAAAAATGCGTCAACGGAGTTTACCTTAATTTTAGCAAAGAAAGTTGGACTGCTTTTGGCCAACAAAGTTTCTTTGAGTGAATGGTAATGACTTGAAGTGGCACACAAAAGTCATGCCAAAGAATGCAAACTCAAGCCACAGGTTGACAAACAACGCTTCAAGTTCTGACTTTCAACTCAATTTGAGTGGCAGCTACTCTCCTTCTTTCAATCTCTCTCTGTGTTCACTTTCAACTGCCGGAAATAGCAAGGCAACGCACAAGGTGCCAGCTAAAATGGCTGTTTGTTTGCATCCGGTGTGTGTGTTTGTGTGTGTGTGTGTGTGTGTGTGTGTGTGTGTAAAGAACGCAAACACATTACCCAGCAAGTGGGCATACAGCCACTTTTTTTTGAGCTCTTACCTTTTCTAGTCTTTCCACCGTTTGCCGCACTCCACCCCCATACACTCCGCACTTGTATCCAAAACAACGCAAATATGTACGTAATGCAGCAGGTGAAAACCACACCCACCTACACACATCTGAACGAGGCAGGAATTGGCACCACAATGTCAAATGGTGAACCGCGTACTCCGCATACCACCAAATGCTTAGTTCAACTTAATAATTCATACAAATTTATGCGAAATAGACAACAATTTTGTCGGTGTGTCAGTTACAACAAGCGACTCCGACCTCCTCTGCCCCACGCGTTGTGTTGCCACAAATGTGTTGCATGTCTCTAGCAGCTGTTACAATTTCTTCTACAATTTCTTTTCTTTTTTCCTATATTTTTATTTATTTCCTTTATACAAAATGAAAAGTAAAATATTCACAGTATGCACACACACATAAACATACAGCATGTGCCGTTATGTTACATAATATATATATGACTAGTAAATAATAAATATATACACATATATATATATGGATATATAACAATTTGTTTTGACATTTGTTTTTAAAAATACTTTTCAGTAATATGAATTTATGGCATTGCATAATGCAATTTTTACACTATTCAACTGGGTTTAGTTTCTACTACTAACCACTGGACTAGCCAAATATCTTGTAGTTGGTTTTTAGTTATAAATCTTTAGTATATATAAAATAAATTCTTTTTTCTCTATATATATATATTCTGTTTCTATTATTCTCTAGAATTTTCTATGAGCAATAATATGAAATAGTAAAAATGTTAAAGCTATGAATGTTGCAAGGAATTATATGTGAATTGCTGAATAGAATTTAGTATTAGGCTTGAAAGAAATAAAAATAAATAAAAAATATATATAAAAGATAATAGAAACAATAAAAAATCAATTAAATTCACTTGGTATTAAATTGTATTGTGAAAAGCTTCTTTCAATTTAAATCTGTTCGCCCTGTAAGCGGCTTAATAATAATTGGAATCAATTTCGCTTAGACAAAAGGTCGAGTGATTTCGCATTATATTTTCTATTTAACTGAATGATGCGATTAACAAAGCAACCCTTACAAACACATACACAAAAGTAACAAATAACACAAATAGGAAAAACAAAAAAAAAAGGTTTAAAAATTATATTAAAATAATAAAAAATTTGAACAGAAGAAAATGGGTAAATTCTTTGTCATATTCCGTAGAACGTTGCGCCGTCTTTTGCTTTGCATGGACTCAATTATATCGTATTGTCTATCTCGGCATCGGTATAAGATTAGATATTGTATTCAACCGTTAACTACCATATTCTTGGTAACAAGCATTTTGCTATTTACCTACTATGAATTTTGGTATATATTTCCGGAACTATTTGGTGTATATAGCAAATTGTATGCGCTGCACGTTGTTTTGGCCATATTCACACTACACAATATCTTTGGAAATTTGTACTATTTATGTATAACAGATACAAGCATATTATCATTACCCATGGAGGAACAGCATCCCCTTCCTGAGGAGGCACATTTGTGGCATCTGTGTACGCATTGCCAGATGATAGTGCCACCAAGAGCATGGCATTGTGTGATCTGTAACTGTTGCATGTTGAAGCGGGATCATCATTGCAATGTGGCCTCCAATTGCATTGGTTATGCCAATCAACGTTATTTTCTTATGATGCTTATCCATATAACTGTATCTAGTGCTGTAACCAGTGTATATAATAGTAAACATTTATGGGGAGTACGGGAATTGTTAATGAGCGAACCGTTGATGATTATATCCGGCATAGTTAGTCCAATACATATGCTAGATAGCTCGGATCCAGAATATGACTCCATAACCTGGATAATCATCAGCGGTGGCATCCTTAAGATAAACTTACTCGGTCTAGTTATTGCAGCCGGACATTTGGCCTTGCAACTGTTTATGATCTATCGCGGCACTTGCATGTTTTCCATCTGGGATCGGAGCTATGACTTTGGTTTCATGAATAATCTAAGGTTAGTGCTGGGCAAAAAAATGTTTTGGACACTGCTTTCGCCTCTAATAACCAGTCGATTGCCTCATAATGGTACCCATTGGAATATGGCTCCCTATTGGAAAACAAGAAAGCCTGCCTAAAAGAAAAACGTGATTTCCCCTTTTGATTTTACTGATTGAAACAAAATTAAGTTTAACGCTTCATTTAATCAAGCAATTTCGGCTCTTGCTTGAAGCTGTTTCAACTGGTTAATTACACTCACTGTGATGGATAGTAGATAAAGCAAGTGATGCAGCCACGTGTTAACATATTATCGACTAATGGCAAAACTTTTGTATGTAGTAACCAATAAGAGTATGAACTAGCTTAGTATTAACATGATATACAAACAAATAAATTAAAGAAAACTTTTATCAATTTATACTCTGAATGAAGTCAGTTAAACTTAAGCGATTCGGGTAAGACTTAACTTGCTTTTGATAAGGATATAGAGAAAAGGAATGGACAGTATGTAGTGCCCTTATCCTTATTTATTTAGATACAATTAGAAACAAAATGAAACCTTTTTTAAGCATATTCCATAATCTGCATAAGATTTAATTTTAAGTCAAGAGAGAGTGGGTGATAGAGAGAGAGAAAGGGGGGGAAGAGTTGATTGAAGAGTCTTTTGCCTGTTATTGCTACAATAGCCTGAGGCTGAGTTCACCTTTTGCCACCTTTTACCGCAGTCAAGGAACACTTGTCAAATGTCAAAAAAATGACAAAATCGGTTGAAAAATGACAACAGCAGTTGGGATCTGTTCTTTGGCCATTGGGAGAAAACGGTTGTAACGTTGGAATTAATGACACTCCATGTCAGTGACAAGCCTTAAAACATGAAATCAAAGTCCTCGCTGGGCATTGCGGAGAGTTGCTTTGAAAAATGTTCGAGGTGTGAAATCTGTGCGAACTCTAAACAACATAATTGCCAAATAAAAAAGTCGCCGACGGCTGTGGTATCCACGCGGCTTTAAGCTCTATCATTAATCAAAATTCCGTGCAAAATGCCAACAAAAAAAACAAAAAAAAATGTAAAAATTGTGCCCCAAAAAAATGTGTGAAAAAAAACAAAGAAGCTGCCGCCAGTTTCAAGCCAAACAGCCGGAGGCTTCCGGTAAATAGAGCTGGAAAATGCGATGTCAACACTTTTGGCCAATCAGCAATACGCTGCTGGGAGTGGCTATCGACCATCTGCTCACGTTGCCATGTTCAAGTCTTAGCAGAGTTTAACTTTCATTACCGGTTTAAACTACGGCAAACACCTACTTCTCCGTCTGATAGACTCCGAAATAGTGAACGTTGATTGCAGCGATGTCAATTGAATGACTTCCGTTCAATGTTCAATGTTGGCGTTTCCGATGTGTCTCTCTCTCTCTCTCTCTCTCTCTCACTTCCTTGGTCAACTACGTATGGCATCAAAGTATTTCTTTAAAGCAATAGGAGAACTCATGGAATGTAGCACTAAAGATTTGTCTGTTGCAAAGGATTGACCACTATACGAAACTAACCACAAAACAAACGTGAAATGCCCTCACATTAGCAACCAAATAATCATACGCCGCATTGTTCCAGGCCTTCTTTTAGTTGAGGTTGAAAGCTGGAATGGGTGTGGCAGCTGTTGTGTGTTTCAATGGGTCGACAACAAAGTTGATGTCAAAAAGAAACACGTTGCATATCAGAAATGAAAATGAAAATGAGTATGAGCTGCAAAAAACGAAAAATTGTAAACTGCGGGCCTTTTCCTCTTTCTACACAAAAGAGCACAAAATTTCAGCCCGGACAGATAGCCGGCAACTGCTACGTGAAGTGAGGCATGACAATGCCTGGATGATTGTCTGTTTTTATTAGGAGCCAGGCTAAAAACCTGCACTCGCTTGTTTTTGGTCGACTGTGTAAAGCTTACCGCTGAGCTTTATCCAACAGTGGTGACTTCACAAAGGATATGACAGGAACTAACAGAGACTGAGACCGCGATGTTATACAATGACGAGATCATGGGGGTCATTGTAATCATAGCGGCAATGTTAAATTTACCTCCACTGTGACTGTAATTATTATTATTTTTTTTGTTTTAATTTTCATTGGTTCATGAGTTCATTTTCAAATGCATTTCAAACTCTATAGCAGCAGTCTCTGCTGCTAACTCAGTTGCTATAATTGCAGCTACTGAAATCAAATGAAATTGTCAACTGTTTCCAAAATAATGTCAATCCTTATAGCCCATTTGCCTCTTACTTAGTTTCAGCCCAGCAAATTTGGCAGTCAAACAAAAGAAATTGAATGAAGTCGTTGCTTGCTTGCTGTTGGTCTGCAACGCAAACTGCGCTGCTGCGTCGCTGCCACGCTCGTGCTCTGCCATGCGGGGCGGCAGAATTCTGCTGTTGATGGACAAATGGCAGCAACTAAGCAGCTCGCGACAGTTTTTATGATTGTTTCTTTTTCTTTTTCTTTTGTTTGTTTTGAAATTATTTCCCCAGTTGTGTTTGATGTGGATTGTAGCTGTAACAGTTAACTGTTACTGTAACAGTGAGCTGTTATTTAACAGTTTATGTTATTTAGCGGTTGCTTGTTGTTAACAGCTAACACTCAACTCACACTTAAGAAACCAATTTGGCATTCAAACAGTTCTCTTATGTTGAAACTCAATACATTTTATGCACTTAAAAATTTGCATAAATATTTATGCATATTTATTCTGTGTAACAGTTATATTAACATATATAGTAATATATATCTTTTGTTAAAAGAAGAAGCAATCATATAGGTATAATATTATTGAGAGCATATGTTGCAACTTCCCGGAAGTAAACATCAAAGTACATATATAGTATACCCTGTCAAATGGGTTTATGGGGTTGCAACAGCTAAGTAGTGTATATATAATATATATTCTTGTTCCTTAACAAAATTGTGCGAAAAATGCATTCATATATATTTGTGTTTATAAAGCGTATAAAATCGAAACTATTCAATAGATCTAGCTTTTGGTTTCAGTGATATAGTTCATTATTTTAATGGCTATTTGGTAGTCAAATAAATTGTAGATAATTTCTACTTATTATATTATCATTTAACTGCATTGGTATGTTTGTATGTGTGTTGTGTGTGTGTGTGAATAGGTTACACCCTAAGTAAGTGCTTGCCAAACATCAATTGGTTTTATTTTATTCTTTTCGTTTCACTTCACAGGCCGTCGCACTTAGTAAGCCTTTTGCTGGCACCATTACCATCAATGTCACACTTACCCCTACCCCTACTCTTGCCCTTACCTTTGTATTTACCCTAACCATTATCTTTATGCTCATCACTACCACTACTACCCACACCCACACTCATATGCGTAGCTCAACCCTTATCGTACAGAACGGCTTGTCTTTGCGGTCATTTAACTGATGTTTCTATCCAACTGAGGTCCTTCTGCACCAGCTACAATTCCGCTGTATGTGGTGTGTCCTGTCCTGTCCTGTCCTGTGCTGTATTTGACCTGACCGTAGGCACTGTGCACTGAAATCGTGCGAAAAATTAAATAAATGACCGACTCAATGCACGTTTGACTTTGCCTGAAACATTTTCCATTCGATTTGCTACTGTTACTCAGTAGCTGTACGCTTTTCACTCTACCGTTTAATGATTTTCCTTTAATGTGCTATAATTTTTGCATTGATTTGCATTGGGTTTTTCCCAACTTTAACATTTTTCAGTGTTTCCATGCTCTCTCTCTTCTGCATTCTTTTTGAATGAAAATGCCTTTCATAACGTCAATTCCATTCGCAATTTCCTGGCAATTAAAAAATTTTCTTGATTCGAGGCATTCTGCATGCGCGTCACGCACAACAACCGCTGCAAGTGTGTTGGGTTGTGGAGCTGGACTGTGTGTATATATGTGGGAGATGGGTGTTGGGAAGAGGAGTTGGAGTTGGTGTTGGCGTGGTCATTGCTCATCATAAATAAATACTGTTAATTTTTCAATTGTCCACTGAGCGTTTAACGGCCTTGCTGCATGTCCTGCGGGGATGGGAGATGGGGGATGGTTGAACGTGCCGCATTCTTGGTAGGGACGAGGTCAACGACAGTTGGAACGCGCTAGCGCCACACAAAATTGATTGACAGAGGATTGGGAAATGGATGCACGTACTCCATATGCTGGCGAAAGTAAAAAATATGTTAGCCGGAACTTTTTTCGGCTATATGTACGTGTAGCAAAGATTGACAGACGAACAGGCAACAGCCGCTGGGCCAATAAAGTTGACAGCATACCAAAAGGCGAACGTGACAGTTGCGTGTCGGGAACTGGATCTGGGTCTAGTTCTGGGCTCTTGTTTCTCTGCTCTCGCTGACTGTATGCCGCACGTGTCATCGTCTAGCCGACAAACTTGGCACCGGCGTCATACCGGATATCAAACTGTTGGCAGTTTGTTAGTAACAAAAAGTCAACATCGCCCAATATACAAATACGAATGGTAAGTTGTCGCGCGACTTTACCACAAGTTACACACACACACACACACATAGGCATACAAGCAAAGCAGCAAACAGCTGCTGTCAGTGTCTGTGGCGGAACTTGATGAGCAGCAGCCATTTTAATTTTGGGTTAGAGTCCTTACCATACTTACTTCCATAAATCTGTCACGAATGACAAAGCTCGTGCAAGGCCTTGCCTCATCTTCAACTTCATTTTGCATCCCTGGCCTTATCCTTATTCAGACTGGCAATTGGAATTTCTAATCGAAGCAAATTGAATCACATGTCCTTCTAAAGCGATAAGACGCTACAGGGAGCAACAAACAATGACAGCAACAGCAGGATACCAACCGAAAAAGGATCTATTGTGCTACATACGAGTGTGGGTTAAGCACCATATGAAAATTAAACAGCCAGTCAAGCATATATCAGCTTTCCGCCTAGCGACTGCCCAAAAGTCCTTAAGTTGCCCCGGCAGAAAAGGACAACGAAAATGTGCAAAGATAAACGATATTTGCAAATGGTTTGACTTTAAATAAGTTAATGCCTAACAACAGATATGCAAAAATATGTTATATACATATTTTATATAAATAAATATTGAACAAAATCTTTAAGCTGCTCTTAACTTTAATATCCTGCATAAGTCTCTTAGTGCGAGGCTCAATAATTTATACAAATAAAGCAATTTAATAAGCGAAAGTAAACCTGACAATATTCCGAATATTTTTTAATAAAAGTTTATAAAAAATAGCAGTGAATATTCTTAAATAAATTGCAATTGTTTTTTTTTAATATTAATATTTATTAATTTATTATCTCTTTTAATCCTTTTATCGTGCAGACATACAAAATCCGCTACGGAAAAATGTGTCAAACAATTTACCAGTTAATCCCGGACAATATCGATTGAACTTTGGTGTCAATAATCCGCATTGATAAATAATAAATAAATATAACTATTTTTTTTTATTATTCTTGTTTAAATAAACACAAAAACTTGCACTGAATTATATATAAAAATGCAATAAATGTTCAGTTTGAGTTCAGTTTGTTTGTAACAGAAATGTATGGGAATATACCTATGGTAGAGTTTTTTTTAGGAGTAAAGAGAAACTTTAAGGAAAATTCACATTCATTAATAACAATTCTAATTGAAACTAAGCACTCTTAGCTCTCAATTAAATGTAGATGAAATGTTTAATCCTTGAAATATTTCGACTGCGTGTGTTAATCAGGAAAAGGCAACAGTTGCTGCCGAAAGCTGCATGAAATTTTAGTGCCGAAAAAAAACTCATTTTCTAATGTATTAATGCGAGTGCATCTACATAATATCACAGATATATATAACATTCTAAACCCCATTCTACCACATTCTAATAAACAAATTTAAAACCCCCAGAAATAAAAATTGCAGCTTAAATTGTGTGTTAAAAGTATAAGCACTAAATTTAAGTATATAGATTAGAGTGAATTGTAAATCAAAAGGATTAACAGTATATTAGAAACACAGAGCAAAGCTGTTGATATATATAAATCCATTAAATTATTGGAATTTTTAAATGGAATTGTATTGGTTGCTGGTGGGAAAATGAATTTTATTAATTTATTGGAGTATAATGAAAAATGTATTTAGCAATTTATAAATGAACTGTATAGGTGCGGGGTAGAGTGGGAAGGAACTGAATTTGAAATTAAATAATTAATTTTAATTAGAAAACAATTGTGATTTAGATTTGTGGCGAATTTATTTGTTAGTATTAAATTTTATTATTTTATTATTTTATTATTTTGCAATTGTTGCAAATGAAAGCCAGCTTTTATTCATTTGAACTTTTAACCTTTATAGGAAAGTTATGTTCTGTACAGACTAACAAATAACCAGATAGCTTTAACCACCTTCTCCATTCCCACAATGGAACAGAGTACTCGTAATTTGTATCTTGTGTATTTTGGGCGAATGAAATTAATTTACGAGGTGAAACTTATTTGCGCAGAACCCTTTTGCGCTCGGTCAGGCCGAGTCCATTGAAGCGTTAAAATTGCTGTCAACAAAAGGCAAACAAATAAATAAAGGACCAAGAATATAGTGGTGTGGGTGTGCACAACAAATGTGTCTACAAATGTCGCAAGGAGTAACGGCATAGCTGTGGCTGTGGCACTGGGGCAGTGTGGCACTTTTAGGGGTTTGAGGAGCCATCAAATGACCCATGGCAAACCAGAACGAAACGTGCGCCAAGGCCAAATGATTAACACGTTTTTGGAATGGTTTTGAGCTGCTTGAGATAAGTCGAAAATATGCAGAATACAAAACCACAATGCTAAGCATACTAAGGATACTAAGGATGCTAAGGAACGCTTTAATTATTAGACCATAGCTGATAAGAACCGAGAATATTCAGCGAATCCTGTTGGAAATCTTTTAGTAGAAGCACGCGCCACAGCATGTTCATGACATTGACGTGGCAGGCACACAAATTGCCACACAAGCAGCCAAATCAACGATAGGTAAGCCAACGAATCCTCTGAAAATTGCAAACAAAAAAAAAAAGAGAAAAAACAAAAAATAAAATAGGATAAACAAAAATGAAATCAAAAAAGGGAAGAGCAGAACAACCTGACAAAATGGCAAAACAGGTTACAAGCTGATTTTGAAAGCTCTTGCAAAATCCCTTTGGCCTGGTCAATTCAAATGAGTGAACCTTGGCCATAAATAGCCTGGCCTTTCTATGCATGCAAATGGCCAATAATGTAAATGATGGCCAGCTCTCTGCCTGTCATCATTTATAATGCATTTAAAAGCCGCAGGCAGAAAACCAGATTGAGTTTCACACACAAATACAAATTCAAATACAAATAGAGATATAGATACAACTAAAGATACAGCTATAGATACAGTTACAGTTACAGATAGAGATACAGATACAACAACAGATACAGATACAGGACTATAATACAGATAGCTTTTCATATGACAGCTAATCCGTCAGCACTTTGCTGCTGGTCGAGTCATACTCCTGCCATCAGTTGCCGGTGTCTCTGCAACAATTGAGTGGCAGCAGGATGTAATCGCTTGTTGATCCTTTATATATACTTAAGAGCGAAAGGCAAGGCAAATTCTTTTACCAAACAGCTGCTGCCCACAGGCCCACAGACCTGCCATACGGGTGACATAATCAAATCAATAATTTATGAGTTCACTTTGCTTTAAGCGGATTTACATTGCCTGCACTTCAGTAGCCAACACATACACCAACACACACACCCAGCTTATGAGTAAGGACGAGGCTAAGAAGACAGCAAAGTTTTTGCAACTGAAACTGAAACAGAAACTGAAACTGAAACTGATATCAATTAGGTGGAAAGTGATAAGTTGTACGCCTGTCGTCAGACGCTTGGGACAGTCAGTCTGTTGTTTGCCCAACTTTCGACTAACAACGGAAGTGCAAGTATTGGGTGTGAGATTAGCTTAAGTGGGGGTTGCTCTGTGTGTGTGTGTGTATTTGTGTATGTAAAGGTGGCAAATGGAAATGGGATATTTGTATCAGTATTCGTTAACGACGCGCACACTCCACGAGCTGTGGAAGCCGTTCGTACTGTGGATGATAATGCTCGTAACTAATGCGGCTCAGCGAAGCGTGGAATGTGCAAAAATTCTGCCAGCAGCTGGCAAAGGGGGATGGCAAGACAATACTATATACAATACAGCTACACTTAACAGCAACCCTCTAAACTACCCCTCATACAGTCCACAGGGGAAATAATTGCAAAAAAAAAGAACATATAAACTGTCGCGAGCTGCTTAGTTGTTGCCATTTGTGTTGCCATTTGTCCATCAACAGAATGCTGTAGGCTCACAGTTCCATTCCCAGCCGAGTAAAAAAACCAAGGCAGAGACGTAGCAGCGCAGTTGGCGTCGCAGCTGCTTAGACGGACCAACAGTAGCAACGACTTCATCCGATTCCTTTTGTTTGGCTGCCAAATTTGCTGGCTTGTACTTTGGGGTAAGAGGTAAACTGGTCAAAAGCAATGACGCTGTATACGAAACAGTTAATATTTCTTCTTTTTTTTGTATTGTACAGCAGCAGACACCCTGTATGGCAATATCACGATTTGACTAATTCCAGAGTTTTTTATGTTTTTTCTTTTTTTGGTTTCTAGATGCGTTTGCACTGCCACACGCACACAGCTAGAGGTAAGTTGAGCATTACTGTTATGATTACAATGACCCCTATGATCCCGGAATCGCATGGTGGCAGTGTCTGTCTGTGTGTCAAGTCCTTTGTGCAGCTGGAACATGTTTAGCGGTAAATTTTACTCTGCCAACCAAAGCTAACCGAGAGTATGCCAGGAACTTCAACCAACCAGACGAATAGGCAGTCCTCCTGGCACTCTCATGCCTCACTTAATGTGGTAGTTGCTATCTGCCAAGGGAAGGACTCGCTTTGCTTCTTTGTGGGGCAACAGCCAGAGACCCGCAGTTTACAATTTCTCTTCTCTTTCCCAAGCTCATTTTCATTGCTGATATGCAACGTGTACGTTCCTCATGTAGACTTTGTTGACGACCCATTCAAGTACACAACCGAGGCCACAGCAAACTCATGCCACACTATACGACCTGGAAGACGGCCTGTAACAATGCGGCGTATGATTATTTGGCTGGTAATGTGAGGGCAGTTTTCGGTCGGTCTGTGGTTAGTTTCGTATAGTGGTCAACCCTTTTGCATTAGACTAGCTTTCGATAAGTTCATTTAACTTTAAAGGCATGGCCCTGGTGGCCCACGTAGTGACCTAAAGTGCCAACGGAAGCGCCATCATTGAACAGTGAACGGAAGTCGTTCAATTGACATCGCTGCAATCAGCGTTCGCTATTTCGGATGTCCAACAAAAATCAGCCATCAGCCAACAGCCAACAACCAACAGCTAACAGCTAACAGCCAACAGTTTTGGAAGCATTCATAAGCCGGTAATGTAAGTTAAACGCTGCTAAGCCAACCAGGCGGTACAGTGACTCCCAAAAGGCAGCTACCAATTGGCCAAATGTGTTGACAACGCACTTCTTTGACAGCGGCAATACAAACAGTCAAGGATCGCACAGGATACAGGAGGATGTGGGCGGGACCTATTAATGTTTCAATATTTCATACTATAGCCATGGGGCCTATCCACAATTTCTTGATTAATGGACCATCCTTAAGCCGTCGGCGTATTTTGTTTATTGTGGTGACGACAAAAGCTAATTTACCATTTATTGTAATACAATTTTTTATGTACCTCGTTGACTACGAAGATTTAAGATTTATAAATGGCTGTTATTGACTTTAAATCACCCTGTACCATAAGCTAAAAGCAAGAGACTATAAAGTAATATAGAAAAAAAGCAGCTAAAACTGTCCTGTCGAAAGATACATAATGCCTCTGCCTGAGCTACTTGAGCTGAGTAATGGGAATACTCAATTTTAGAGAGACTTCTGTTTAAATATTTTAAATAAATCTTTTTATATAAAATATTAAGGTAAATTATGGAGAGAAGTTTAAGTAATATATAATAGAGTAATATTTACTTAATATTAACTGATCTATAATTGATTTAAGCAGTGAAAATTATAATGAAAATCCTGGAAAATCACTGATTTAAACGTTTACTTTACCACTTAAAAATAATAAAAATTGTTTTTAAATTTTTTGCACGTTTTAAAGTGTTGTCAGCCTATTCATTACTTCATTTGCATATACATATATATATATATATATATATATATGTGTGTGTGTGTGTGTGTGTGTAAATATGTCAAACTGAAGTGTATTAAGAGTTTTGCATACACACACACACACACTCACATATGCAACAACATCAAGTCGAAAATCTCAGTGAGAAGTAAAATCTGTGAGAAGAAAAACCTTTAGAAAAAATTCATCATACGCCGCATTTGCCGCAGTCGGCGGCAATCCCCAATCGCAGGCGCTGCTGGCGCAGCATGCGAGGTATGTGGCTGTGGCTGTGACTGTGGCATTTTGGGCACAGCACTTGGGGGCACAGCATGCCACTGACGACAGTTGAGTTACAGTATTTACTGATGTTACTGTTGTTGCTATTGTTCTTGCTATTGTTGTTGCTGTTGCTATAGTTGCTGCCACTTTTTGTGCACAATTGCCGATGTGGCCAGGCACGTTACATTTTCTGGCGATTTATAGTAGGAAATATTTTGTTGCTGCTCATTGAAATGCAGGCAAGGCAAACCAGCAAAACCCCTTTGGCTGCCCATACGCACATACACACACACACAAGCACACACATATATGCACACATAACCACTAGACCACACACTAGCCAGCATCACACAACAACAATAACAACAACAAATACAAATATGAACAGTAGTCAGAGCCGTTGGGCAAAACAAATACCAGCACTTGGAGCAGCTTCGTCTTCATCTTTAGTTACCCCAAAAACCAACACAAACAGTTCAGCGCAGCGTCATCTTCTGTTGCCCTGCAGCGACCGCAACGCCTCCTGCCACACTTTTGCTTGCCACACTATAAATATAACATTAATTTTTATGTTTTCATATTTAGCAACGCTTCACTAAACACACACACACACACACACACACACACGCACACATAGCGCCTTATTACTGTAGTTAGATAGAGCCATTGAATGACGTTTATGAGCGATATCGCTAACACTGGCGCCAACGTCGACGCCTGCGTTAACGTTGACGTAAGCGTCGCTCGCATAGTGTGCTCAAACGTTTGCTGTTAGATGCATTAACAGCGCTGTTAACGGCAGCATCCACAACTGTTAATCCTCTGCTGCTGGTGGCGTTGATATAGCTGCTGCGACGTCGACGTCGACGTAAACGTCAACCGCGTTGTCTGCCTTCTATTGTCATTTGCCACATGTGAAATTTACCGTTACTTCTTGGCCGGCGTTTCATTCATTCATTCGCTGTTTACATTTCGTTTGTGACCGTGCACATATTTTGATATAACGGTTTTCATCTATTGATTTACAAATTTTCCCACTGCCTATCAACTTTTCTTCTATTATGAGATCGTTTGCTAACGTTGTTGTTGTTGTTGTTGTAGAAGAGAAAAAAGTTGTCAAAGGTTTAAAGTTAAAGGCAGAAAGTGTAAAACAAATTAAAAATTAACATAAGACACAATGAGATATTTAAATAAATAAATAGAAAATAATTATTGTTGAAAAGAAATGACTTAAAAAATTAAAGAAAACTATTGATCAAAAAGAATTTTAAATATCGGTTAATCAATTATTTATTAAAAGTTAACAGTAATTTTATAAAATTAATTATCACAACAAAATAATTATTTATAATTTTTATTGTTATTACAAGTAAAATTAACAGAAAAAAAATTGTTTTAAGAGCGAAAGAGTTAAACTAACCTCAAAAGATCATTTCGAATGTAACTAAAGGGGAATCGTATATAAGTGAACTCTGTAATCGATTATAAATTGAAATACATTCAACGATCAATATTGATTCCATTATAAAATACTCAATAATCCTATATATTAGTTCAAATCTAATCTAATAGAAGAACACAACAAGTTGCTAATATAAAAACTATTTAAATCAATAATCCAACAATAATAATAATCAATAATATTTATAATAATAATATTTATTCAATATAGAATCTATTAATAATATACTTTATATTGTTAATCGAATAAGTTAATCACTCGAATAGGGTTATTGGAAAAACCCTTTTAATCAGATATATATATATAGCCTGTATAATACATTTTAAAAGCCAAATAGAACTTGTTCAATATATACTGCTGCATAGAAATCGCTTTCAATATGTCTATGCATAGATGTGATATGTGTGATAACCCTTGATAACTGTCAAGGACACTATTCTAATGGTATAGTAATAGGGATGAGAGAGCTAACAATGAGCACGCTTTCACAGCGATAAATTGCAGTTAAATGCTAAAATTACGGCTGGTTGGGGGAGGAGGTTAAGTCATTAATATGATTGTTGGCGATTTGCGAGCGATTTTTAACGCCTGCAATTAGCAACGCCTGCAAATTGAAAACTAAACATTGACAGGAGGGGGCGAGAATTGTTACTCGTAACTCGTACTCATACTCGTACCCGTATTCGTACGGTTAGTATATGTCTGTCATTGGCAAGCACACTCCGTAGCAGTGCTTGAAAAATGATTTACACACGTAAATCATAAATTATGCCTTTCAAGTGGTTCACAGACGACAAATGCAGATGACGTGGAAGGATGTAACGATGACGATGACGATGGCGTTGAGCAGAACGATGACGATAATTGAAATAATCGCTTTGACTTTTATACGTATTTACACACATACACACATACATTTGGTTTTAACTGCAATTTCTCCAACTGCTACTAATACGTTGGTTTTTACCCACTTTGCCTGTTATCAGTCTTAGTTCCCACAATATCATTCAATCAACTTAATTGAAGGCGACGGACAACGGCTACCTTCGATGTTAATGTTTTGGGTATAATTCAGTTAGTGTCGGTCATTGCTGGGCATCGCACCTAGAAAATAATTTCGCCAATAAACCAAACGGGAATCCATGGAGTTGGCTACTATATCTTAACTGAAATTATCACTTTAACGTTTTCGTGTCCGGCTAAAACGTGTTGTGCTTAATTAAAAAGTAGAATTTTGCACATCGATAAAAGAGATAGAGAAACCAGGAAAACCATTCGATATATATATATATTTTCATTATATATATAGGATTGGCTTATCGTTAACAATGTACTTAAGTGATTTTCATGTGCTCAAATTAATTTTTATTGTATTCTGTTATACCCTCTGGTATTGTCAAGGTTGGTATTACAAATAAAACTAATTTAGATCACATAATAGCCTAGGTTATTGACTCAAAGCACTTCAAAAGGATTGTGCGCAATTACAATTACGTCTTCATATTGCCATTACTTAACCTTTATCCTTTACATATCAGTTATTATCAATTAGATTAAACTACGGTAACAATAACTACATTGTATTAACCCGTTGGTTTTAGCCTTGTTTTTGATTCTAACAATATTTACTTAGTGAACATATTGCCAGCACGTGCCTAACACAATACTTTTTTGCTAAGGTTAAGTTTAACTATTTATTAAATATAGTTATCGATTTGATTATCAGTTATAAATTAAACATATTTTACTATTCGTCTTGTTGCTTATGCTTTTATTAAAGGAATCTTAACTTCAACGCATTCACCCTGCATTATCAGCACTTTATTCATGAATGAAAAGGTCTTCAAAATACGTCACGATTTTTATGATAATAAACTTTCCTTAGATATTTGTGATTTGTTTTAATTAAGACACTTTATGTAGTATATATATATTATAGTTGATAGTAATCTTTATTTCATCGTCGCTTTTAACTTTGCCTAATGTATTTAAATTATATTCTATACTTCTGAGAATTCCCATTAGTTACTATAAACCTGCTACTAGAAAATCATTCAGATGTTGCGATGCAACGATCAACATGTTTGTGCAACTGAATATTTTAGATTCAACACAGACATGATATTCACCACTCTTAAGAGCTTTAGATAAAATGATCTTTAAAGAGCAATCTCCCAAGCATCTCAAGAGACAGAGAGAGAGAGAGAAAGAGAAGCAGAGATAGCAATAGTTATCATACGCTCTTATTTTTGGACTGTTTTGTTCAGTTCCCGACAGTTTAAGTTGAAGCTAGTTCGATTATTGTGAGATTTTGATAAGCCGGTCTCAAGGTAGCGCAAAATATACACATATGGATAGACATATACATATGCATATATCTGTACATATACATATGGATAGGTGTACTTTATTGAGCACATTGTAAACAGCATACGGAGCTCGCTCACACCGTACCGATCCGTTCGGACCGACCGTGTTGATCGAAAGGTGCGGTGAACGGAGGCAAGGAAAACTTTTAAGTTGGATGACAATTTGCTTAAATGTACTGGCAAATTCTGACGAGGAATTCAGTTGAAAAACGCGCGTTGTACGAGGCGGCAGCGTTTTTGCGACCTGACCATAATATTTCAAAACTAAACAGATATCAACTATACTATCAGAAATAGAACTCTTAACTTCAAGTGTAAATATAGCAATAAAAAAAAGAAAAAACTGAGAGAACAACAACAATAACAGCAACAACAAATGTAACAGTAAAAGCACGTGCTAAAGAAAATTCTCAGACGATCGCCTTGAAATAGAGCAAAAGTTTTGATAAGGCAATCAGTTCCTATGTTGTTGTTTTGATTTTAGTTTTATTTTTATTTCTTATTTCTTAAAGACTTTATCAGAGTCTACATAAAACGCGTGCCAATAAATAAATATATATATATATATAAAAGTATATATATATAGATATATTTATTAATTAATTAATATGTGATAAAATGTATATAGAGCTATCGGCGATTATCAGACTATACGAAACGTAATGAAATCTGGTGTCGCGATCCACTTACTCGTTTCTTTCCCCTCTATTGATTTGAATATTTGCTACGTCAACCGATATTTTGTGTGTGTGTTTTATTATTTATTGTTGTTGTCTTTGATACCCACCTTCTTTGTGTTATTTCAATTTTATTTGCCTTTTCTTTTTAGTGAATTCGTTTTTGTTTTCGAATTTTGTGTGCATGGATCGAATGATATTTTTTTTTAACCAGTTTTATTTTTGTCTCATTTTATCTGATGTTTCTTCTTTTTCGGCATTTTGGCCTCTCGACGCGTTTATTGAAAGATCGCTCGCGCGCGTTTTTAGTCGCTCGTTTCATTTTTCTATATATGAGTGTATGTATGTGTCTGTGTGTGTGTGTGTGTGTGTGTGTATTTATTTTGGCAACAATTTTCAATGTTGTCGTGGCGGATTTTCTAGTTGTGGCGTTTAAATTAAAGCACCTCAGACACCGACTAACTGATTAGATAATGTGTTAGCAGATGAACACTTAGCTTCCTGCTTGAATAACAAAATCGAATGATAATTTCTATTCCATAGTATCTTTGGTGTATGCAAAGTGTGAAACTGTTTAAGAAAAAAAACCTAAAATAAGTGCAACTACAATTAACTAACTAAAACAAGAGAAATAAATAATCATTACAAAGATAAAGAAACCACACAAAAAGTAAAGTGAACAAAACTAGACAGAAATATCATACCATGGCCATAGAGTTACGCTCTACGAGCACTGTAAGTGATAGCACAACAACAACAACAACAACAACAACAGCAACAATAAAATCAACAACAACATCAGCAACAACAAGTGGCTTTTACAACAACAACAGCAGCAACAACAATAACAACATCAACTACCAACGTCGGGCACAGCAGCTGTTAAATTGCCTATGTGCCAATGCAAATCTTCTGCTTTTTACATTGATGTTAACTGTGGGCAAATGTTGCAGTGCCACGCCCACAACAGCATCCCTAACATCTAATCAACAGATAGTAACAGAAGGTGGCGCAACATTAAACAAACTATTCGATGGCAAAAGCATTCTTAATATGAACTTCAAGTTTCTCAATGTTTCTGGCAAAATTGGAACTCCATTGGGCATAGGTGAGCATTTGGCTAACAAAGCCTAAAGAGAGTTGGTAGACAACAGCTAAAGTTGTTCAACAAAAAGGTGTAAAACCAAAGCTGGCTTTAAGCCTATTTTTAGCTACAATGTGCTAAATTTAAACTGCATTCAAGTCTGCAAACGGGATAAAGCCACAGCTGCATTTGCAGTTGCAGCTGCAGTTGCACTCCAACTCTAACCCTAACAGATCTGACCACCTGCTATGCAGAACTACTAACAATTTTCAACTAACATATGCACTTAGCATAGGAAGAAGTAGGGGAAGTCAATTTGATCTGTGATTTTATATTTTTGGATATGTTTTGAATCAAAATTTATGATCGATCAGACTTGAATCTGTTCAGTACAATCAATTTCGTTTATTATTTAATCAATTCTATCAATAATATTTATATATATAAATATTATATACATATCAAAATTTGTATAATACATCTTCAACAAAAAGTTTCTTTTATTTTAAGCAAATCTTGTTTGATTTTCTTTTTATGCAAACTTTTGCTTAATCGAAGTTTTTTTTGCCTATTTTTTACCTATTTCCGGAATTTGAAATTTATTTTCAATCTTTATTTTTACGGCTTATCTACTTTTATAGTATAACGATAAGGAAGTTTGCTTCATGTGTGTTTTGTCCATTGCCTTGGGGATATTCCGGATCATAAATATCTTTCAATTGAAGCACCTATTTGCAGGGGATTTGCTGTATTAGGATTATCTTATCAATGGACTACTGTGTAATTTGTATAGAATATACTTTTAAATATAGTAAAATATGTATATAAAATTTATATATAAATAGGGAAAAAGACATAAAAAAATAGAAGAAGTCATGACATTGACTTTATATAGAGAGCAAGTTTTATAGTATAAATCTATAATACTAAATCAATTAATAGACAGAGTTTAAGTCTTGAAAAAAAGCAAATGTAATTTAAAATTTCTCTTATACCAAAAATATTATCTTTTAAAGTTGGGTTAACGATTTTATCCTTTATCTTTGGTTGAATTTGAACTAAAATTCGAGCAAATTGTTTCGTTTTTTATTGGGCTCTTTGAGTATGGCAAATTTTAGGCGGATACAAGGATAAATGGGTTATTTTTAGTTGAGGCAAAAAAAAAAAGGCAAAAATAAGAAGGAAAAAAATGACAAAATGTTTAAAAAATGCTGTTTTTTACTTGTACTTTGTTCTTGCATTTTTGGACTTTGCTCAAAATACTTTGAAACTCTGAAACGTAAATAAAATTCTTGACATATATCCAAACGGCGCATTTCAGAGATCTGTTGACAAAACACGTGGGAAGCTATTAAAAATATCCCTAATTGACGTAAATCATACCTCATGGAGCATTGCCTTCAAGTGCATAAATGGTAGCGGACAGAGGCAATGGCTAATGGCTAATGGATAATGTCTATGAACTGCATCCACCTGCACTTAATCATTTTACCTATGTAAAATATTTAGAAAGAGACGAGCCCCTTTTTTGGTAGCTCTTTAATGTGTGTCTCTCTCTTAATAAACATTAAAGTTCTAATTTTTCTTAAATGCTTTTCATACTGATTTATTGCCTATTCCTTTTTACAACCCATTCCGATAATATGTTGTTCTTTTAACACTCTGATGAATGCTGTCAGCTTAATTAACATGTGCTTTGTATATAAGTCCAATGCAAGGTCGCCATAGCAAAAATATTATTTTATTTTTTATCTCAGTTTTATTTTATTTTTAATTTTATTTTATTTTTTTTTAATTTGTTGCCTCATTTGATTTTCATGCCATTTCATTCTGATTTTAATTTATGCGCAGTGCCAACTTATTTTTCTAGATACTATATAAAAAACTTGTGTTTGTGCCAAGAAATAACTAACTACAACTAACAACAACAAATACTATAATAAATAGTGGGCGTGTCTTCTGTCTTGTGTCTAACCCTTTCGATATAAAAGTAAACAAGAAACTGTACTTTAGTGGCAACGACTACAAAATACCCTTAACCTAAGACAGAAGCAATCGTCTGCTAGCCTTATACACTAGTAAGTCGATTCTTGCAAGGGCATGGTGCAACTTTGAGAACTTGCAAGTACTGTAAAAATTTATTCTGACGCAAGTATCGAGTTGTGCAAGTATCTTGCTTTCACTGCAGTATCTTCTGTATGTTTAGAGTATAAAATAAAATAAATTAAGCTGACAACGTCGCTTTAATTGTTTTGTTTTTGACGAGACAGAAAAAAATCATCAACAACAACAACAATAGCAACAATGCAGCTATGAGCAAAAATAATAACAAATTTCAATTAATTTACTTTGATTGCTTACAACAAATTGTGAGCAAGTTCTACGCCTCTTTTCGAACGATTGAGTTCAAATTATTTACTCTATTCGATTTTATTCCACACATGCGTATCCATAATGTAAAAGATTTTATATATAAATATATATTTACGTATATATATGTGTAATCACAAACATTTAATTGACACTGAACTTGAAGTTGATAAGCAAAACACATTATAATATATTAATATTAATTAGCACCTTCAACAGCTGATTAAACACAATTATTTTCCCAGCACTTGAAACAACCAAATCAAAAATGATAATCCAATTCGTTCTACTTATGTGTGGACATGCTAATAAACCCGACACTGTAAACTTATCGCATATTTCATTTTAAAATAATTCTTTCTTATCAATAGTAGATTTATAATGCTATAATACTTTTATAGGTAGAATCAGTCTTTATCATTACAAGCTTAGTCATAAGTTGCTTATCAACAAATTTTGATTGAATTTTTTATATGCTTTTGCCCTATATCTGAAGTCAATCGAATAAATTTAAATCTTTTAATAAAAGAAAGAAACAACCTGTTTAAGCGTGAATCAAGTCTTATGACCAGATATTCAAATGTCACTCGATTTGCATTATACAAATCATTTAAAACTGTTCCCAGACAGAGGGGAGACACAAGAACTCTTTCACTATTCATTCAGTGTTGCTCCTATAGTATATAGTATTATATATAGTATGCATTATACACTTTATAATATATAATAGTTATATATGTATTTAGGTCCTCAACGGACAAACAACTAATGAACAAACAAGTTATTAATTAATAATATTATTGCTATCACTATAGCAATATTTTGTATTATCTTATCCAGTTTATACTGATAAGTTGCAAAAGAAGAGCAGAAACTTTTAAATGTTTAAATGAAAACAAAATCCTAAGGGAATATTACTATAATATTGATTTATTATAGCTTCAGCTTCGTTCCATTTCACTCAGTATAAGCTATAAAATATATAATATATATTTTTGATAGATAGATAGATTAGATAGATAAGACTATGACAGATTTGTTCTTATATAAAAAGTTATAGGAAATATTTGTAAATTTTCGATAATTATATAAAAATATATATATACTTATGATCTTTGTGTTTGGTAACATCATTCATAATTTAAAACAATTCTTAGGAAATTGAACATATCGAAATTGATTTGACCTTATTGATTGAGCTTGTAATTGTTGAACATATTTCTTCCCACATCTGATGTACTCAATGGTTGCTTCTGTTTCAATTTCAATTTCAATTACAACAATTGCAATATGCAATGTTATTGTTAAATTATTTATGCAAAAGTTTTGATTAAACGAAAAATTTAATGGGTTCTCTGTTTTGGAGCACAGCTGTCAACTGCAACAACAAAGACCTGCAAAACCCTACTCAAAGTGTATATGTATTCCTCTTTCTGTGTGTGTGTATATGTTGGTTGGTTGGGCAAGAGTGTGTGCGTTTGTTTATAAGTATTTACTCAGGACATTGGCAATCCATAACTTTTTCGCTTGTCACATTTTCTATTATGTACGAATATCAAGAGCTGTTGACATATTTTGGGTCCCTGTTTTTATTTCTAGTATAATATCTATATATTTATATATATATATCCATTTATATATTTATATGTATATATTTGTATATGTGTATATGTTGCATGTGGCTAGGCAGTCACAAGCATGCCACAAATTGGTTGAAGATAGTCAAGTTTGTCTTGCGCATCGTCAAAAGTTTTGCGGCATTCAACGCCACTTTGTTGGTTTGTATCTTATTTGAAGGCATTTTTGTTGATTAAAACCCCATGACAGAGTGAGTTGCCTCATATTTTGTCGTATGTTGTATGCAAATGATTTGAACAAGCAACCAAATTTACACACGCACATATACACACATGCTCTTTATGCTTGTGTGTCTGCTCTTGATTGTTTTGAAGTTTTAAGCCTTAATCAATTTGGGCTTTTGTGCCACCTACAAAACAGCTCTTTATCATCCTTTTTTTCTTGTTGTTGTTGTCTTTTTTGTGTTTTTTATTTTTTTTTATTTTTTTTTATTTCAGCTCCGTTTCATATTCCATATTTTTAATGAGAAAACTTTTAGCTGCCTAAGAACAGTAGCATTAACAACAACAGCGGAAATATAATTAGCTTTAATCATTTGTTTACTGTCATCTATTCTCTCGCCCACAGCTCAATCCTTATATGCAAAGTGTGATGAAAAGCAATTTCAATGTCAGAACGGAGATTGTATTCCCATACGGTTTGTTTGCGATTCGGAGCCCGACTGCAAGGATGACAGCGACGAGCAGGTCGCCGAGTGTAAATTTCGCGGTAAGTAATCAAACAAAAATTTTCATGTTGCATACTTTTAGGGTGTGCGCTAAGTGGAAGCTTAACACTGGCGTCCATTAGATTTGGTGATGCTTCACTTGCAGCACTTCGAATCAATCAAAAAGCGAAACTAGTTTGCCACAGTATACACGAGTGGGGTTAGGGTTGTTGTAGTATTGACTGGGATAGAAGCAGGCGTTGGAGGAGGCTGCCGAGGGGTTACAGAGTGCTGACCACAACTGTGCCAGGGCAGCTCGCTCATTAACTTGCTAAACATTGGAGCGCAAACTGTAAATGCAACGCAATTTTGCTGACTGTGGCATGCAACGTTGTTGCATCAGCCAAATTTATCAACGCGAATTCGTTGCTCACGAGACTTTTGCGTCGTTATTCGACATAAAAGGAAATTATGTGAGGTCGTCTGCTATATACTCATATCATATTATCACAATATTTGTGCCAGTCACAAAAATTAAATGAAATGCAATGAAAACTAAAAAAAAAAAACCCCAGATAAAAAGAGACTCTTAGCGTGAAAATGCGCACAATGCAGTTGCTTTTCTTATAGCTAAAATACCCTACAACAAATACAAAGTTGTTAAATGGGTTGTACTTGAGTTGTGCTTAACTGGTAACTATAGGAAAAATAAATTTCTGTCTGGTAAGATATATAGAACAAATATATAGAATGTTTCTCTTTAATAGATATATGTAATTATATTATATTTATGTATTATAAGTCATACAGGGTATTCTCTTCGTCGATCAATTTATATAACTGTATATTTTATCCTTTGTTGCTTGCACTGCTAGAGCTGCTATGCATAGTGTAATTCTTATGTAATCTTGCTCAAGGGTAAATTTCAAGCAGAAAATTTGTGAAATTGATAATGAGCCCTCCGAGGAAAAAAAGCAACCAGAAGATAAAAGAATATAAAAGAGTTGCAGGTGAAACAGTCAGCAAAAAGAGCTGAGGATGCTGTTGCTGCTGAATAATAAGTAAAAGGAAAAGAGATGCAAATATCTGCTTGAATATGTTAATGAAGAAAGCAAGTGCAAGGAATAAGAGATGAATGTAAATTTATAAAAAGTTAAGGATATATGAAAACCCTTTTTTGACTACTGTTGAAAAAGTAACCTATGCTTTGTGCTCACAGCAAACAATATCAATTGACTTATAGAAGTTTAAGCTATCAAATGTACTTAAACATTTAAAATTAAGTACGCAATAATCAATCCGAGTATTTAAACATTAAGAATTCAATCGCTTTCCATTTATTACCATACCAAAACTTGACTCAAATCTGAGTTGTAACTGCTGAGCATTATCTCTGTTGACACTCACAACAAAGCTCAAACTGTGTATAAACTCACTCAAATTAATGCTTATTTTGCACTCAACTCGCTTTGGTCAACTGCTGGTTTTTCTTTTGGAGTCAAAGCTTTAGCTGAGATTTACAGAGATGCTGTGAAAACAGCTCTTAGCAAGCGGTTTTTAAGGAACTCGCTCAGTTGGTGTCCACTCAGTTGGTGGCGAACTTTTCAAGTTAACGGACGGTTCGTGGAAAAGCGGTACATGGATTATATTGAGTGAAAAATAACAAAGATTGTTTAAAGCAACGTTGGTTTTATATATAGAAAGTTAAAGGCGAGAATTAAAACTAAAAACAAAAACAGAAATAGTGTGAAATGTAAGCAATGCAAAAAGTGTGCCAAGTGAAAGGATTATTAGCATCGCTGTAAAGCGCTCTAAGAAGAGAGAATATGTCATGAATAAATTGCCTGAGAAATTATATTAATATATCCTCGAAATGTTGACTGCTATTTAACAGCGGGAGTTTTGTATCTCTAGTTATTCAAAGAGTCCTTTGATGTTATGCAAAGTGCTTTGACAAAATGCCAACAACAGGATACAGGAACCCAAAAGTTTGCCAAGGCACCACACAACATACACCCAAAAATATACTATAGAAATTTATGTTGTCGTCCTTTTCCTCATTTTTATCATTTTATTTTTTTGTTGTGAAACATTTTGAAAAGTCGCCGCTGTCAGACTAATCGGCAATGTCCATCTTAGTCATTTTGTGAGCCAGGCTATTTAGAACACAAAATTCCAAGTCAAGAACTTAGTATGCTGTACACATAGTATCAACATACAGAGTATCCTCTATGATTTGCCGTTTCACTTATCATTTATCATTTAGTTTTCGGCAATAAAATGTGTTTCCTCAATTTCCCCCACATAATATTCTAAATTTTGTCTGCGTCTGGCTGTCAGTCACTTAGTTATTTACTCATATTTTTACTATGTTGTTGTTGGTATCCTGTTGACCATAATGAACTTGAAAATTACGTCTAACACTTAAGGATCTTATTGTATTAGAAATTATGCAATCAATTTGTGCAACTTGACTGCCTCAAATATGTCACAAAACCGTCACAATTGAGTTCACAAAATAGAAATTGACTTCAAAATGATTTGGCTTGTTTTTTAGACAGTCACATTTCATAGGAATATATATATTAAATATATAAGTGATAGCTGTCATGAATCTAAACAGATTCCTAATAAGTTGTTTTTTGTGTGTTTTATCTTTAAAAAGAAATATATAAAGCGTATATCAAGCTATTTATACAGACAAAATACTTGCAACATGGGAAACCTTTGGTGTTTATTATTTCTAACTACTTTGCTGCATATACAAATAAATTGTCTTGGCGTCACGAGCACAACGACTGGTATGCTATCATATGTTTATATATATAAATTTATATAAATTAAAATTAATATTAATTAATTGAAGTGTTTCTGATATAAATTTAAGCTTTAAAATGTTTATATTGCAATCTTAAAAACAAATCCTTTGTCCTTCGCCAACTTAAGTTTTAAAAGCAGAAACTTAGTTTGCATCCTTGAAAGTAAATAACAGTTTTTGAACTAGTTTAAAACTGAAGAGTATTGAGAGAAATAGCTGCAATTCTTTAACTGTTACTTACGAACTATAATATTATACTTTCTCTTGATTTATTTTTAAATTTTCTTCATTTTCTTCTGCTGCATATATAGCTTATATAGCTCTATATACAAAACTATATAAAAGTTTATATCAACTGATTACCTCACAGCTGATATTAATTTGTTCATTTAGCAGGCAGCCACTGGGGTTATCAAAATCCTGCAATAATATGACATTTATTATACTTAAAATGTAGATTAAACTTTTGCTTAAAGCAACACATTCACTCACTAAGTGTTATCCTTTGATGGATACAAGATCAAATTCCTTATGTTTATACAAATCCAAAGTAATTAAATCATTTGTTGATAGAAAGTTGATTTCATTTCTTGTATTTCTTAGCTTCAAAAAAGTTCAACAACTTGTTCAGAGACCTTACTGTGTTTTACTTCAATTTTGTTTTTCTTTGGAAAAGCAAAAGAAAAAAAAAACAAAATGTAAACAAAGAAAAGTTGTAAAAAACTTTCAAGTACTTCCAACTCATCAGCTTGGAATATAATAAGGTTTATTATTATGTTTGATATGTTAATTTAACTAAATTCAACTTCTACACTATACTACACAGTTAAGTCATACAGTTTTTACCTTTCAACAAGTTGCAAAACTTTATGCAGCTCAAACTAGTTTGTTGCTGGGTTTAACACCTTTTAGCTAGCATCAAACAAGCCAAAATACCAATGATGATATATATAGACGCATACATATATATATATATATATGTTTGTACTTTATGTTATGTACACAATGTGACATATACATACACTTGAAGCAACATTTACACCACTCACAAGTTTCCCCTTAGGGGTAGAGCGCTGCATTGCACGCTACAGAATATTTTACACACACACACACACAGGCAGATATACTGACAAACGCACACACACCGCTTGACATTTGCATACAAATTGCCAAACGCAACTGCATCGCACTGCAGCCAAAGGCCAAAGTTTTTTAATCAACTGAAAAGCCGTTTAAACTTAGTTAAAAAATACAAAATTATGCTGAAATGCAACTGGCTGCATGCCACACAATTGCAAATTCTTTCAACTGCAACATGCGTAAATACAATCAATTTTGAAAATCCCTTTTTCCCCAATTTTTTTTTTATTGTTATACTCCTCAATATACAAATTAAATTTGGTTACTTAATTATCGCTTGGGGAAACATTAAATTTAATTTGCATTCAATAAATAAATTAAAAGTAAAAAAGTAAAAAAAATCCATTGTGTAAACCTATACATATATATATTATTGAATATGTATACATATATATATGTACATATAAATATATATATATATATAATATATATATGAATGTCAAATATGTATGTTAAATTTGTCAAAGAAAATCAATTGAACTGCGGGCAATGACAAACATTAGGCACAAATGAAAATTACATAAAGGAAGGAATGCTAAAAGGGAACTAAACGATTTTTGAATACTCTTTTGACAATTTAATTATATTATTTTTTTTTAAATTAAATTTTAGCTTTAACTACAACATTATATGCTTTTGTTATGTATAAAATATAAATATATAAAATATTATCTCAATCATATAGTTTCCGTGTTAAAAAACAATTCTGATTTATCTTGTCTGTAAATATAAATGGTTTTCCGGGATTTTCTCTGTTATCAGCACTTTTCTGTACTATTAAATTTTACAACAATTCAATTTCATTTAGCTAAAAGCTAAGCAAATAATATATATACAGCTTAAGTCACAATTTATGACTTCATTAGGTTATAGCAAACTGATCCAAGCAGCTGTTACTTATATATATAAATAAATATTATTTATGATGTTTATGGCAACGTTACATATTTGCTGATAATATCATAATGCCCTATAGAAAGTGTACAATTTCAAGTCCTTGTTAGTCCTTGCACATGTGACCAGTTTTTTATTATACTACTACAGCGAATACGTATTTATATTTGTTTTTTTATTTTCCTTAACAAATATTGGTGTACATTGGTTTTATTTTCTTTATTTTCACATTTTTCTTTATTTTTGTTTTTTGGGTTTTCGTTTTATTCTTATACTTTTTTATTATTGGATTGTTTTGAGTGCTGTCCTTTATTTTTGCAATAGATTCATGTTGAACACAAGTTTTCCCTGTGCTTTTCTATTTCTCTTTTTTGTTTTTTGTTTTTTGTTTTTTGTTTTTGGTCTTCTTTTTTCATGCTACATTTCATTTGACTGAAGCGACAAAATGCGCACTGAGGCATTGAAGCAGAGAGTTGAATCCATAAAAAGTTTAGAAAAGTAATCATATAAAATGTTATTGATATGGCAAATTGTGACTGCCTTCAGTTTAGTTTAGTTTAGTTTAGTTTGGTTTCATATACCAAATAAATTAAATAATATTAAAGGATTATATTTTAAATATTGATTTAAAGGCAAAAAATTGCCAAGAAGAATTCCAATTCATAAACTGAAAGCAATTGATGTTGAAAACTGAAAAAGTGTACATGTTTTGTATAAAATAAAATAACAACAATTTAGATATGATAACTAATAATATCACAATTAATTAATAAATCATTTTCCAACACACTGACTAACATCAATAGCCATTTTTAGCTAATAATTTTCTGTATAATTTGAATAAAAGAAAAACATTTTTGTCATTTGTTTTTAAAGATGTAACTGCACATTAAATAATAAATATATTTTTTAAATTTAAATTTGAGGAAATTCTTCTAGTATTTAATATGTAAAATAAATAAATATTTAAAAAAAAAATGTTGTAAAAAATAGAAAATAAAAAATTTAACATAAAATATTTGTTGCAATTTGAAATTCAATGTTCACATGCATGCAACAAATAATTATTTCTGTTATATGTTGTGTATGTTTCCTTTGCACAGTACGTGCTCAAGTGGGTGTAAGCAAACACACTCATTTATGCACATATAAATATATACGAACATATATATATATTTATATATATAAATAAGTAACACAGACATATATAGTTTTTTGTTGAATTTTGTTTTTGATATGGGTCTAAAGCAAAAGTTGAAAGGGCAGCCAGAAACAGATATCTTCAACATGTTTGTCCATTTATACATTAAACATAAGCTATGTTGACTTTAATTGTTTTCTTTTTTACTTTTATTTATTTTTTAATCCTCTTTTTTTGGTCCTTACAGAAGCCACTTGTTCATCAGACCATTTCCGTTGCACCAATGGTAACTGCATACCAAACAAATGGCGTTGCGATCAGGAAAATGATTGTGCTGATGGCTCCGATGAGGCAAATACACTATGCAGTAAGTTAATTATAATCTTAAAATATATATTTATTTATATATGAGCTGATTTATATATGATAGTATACTATATATGAGTTGTTATTATTGATATTCAGTGAATGCCTGTCCCAACAATGAATTCAAATGTAAAAACGTCGACCAATGTATTCCCCGCAGTTGGGTCTGTGATGGCAGCTACGACTGCCGCGACAAGTCCGATGAGACACAATGCAGTAAGCAACCAACAAAAACATAAAAAACACAATATATGCCACAAACATATTTGCTCACTTACAACCATGTCATGCGTCTTTAACTTACTTCTACAGTTGCTTATAATCGTGTGTTGTGCATAATTTCAAAACAATGTCCCAAATGCAGTTTAATCAAGTCACTGAACATCGTTGCATTCGAGTATACATTAAAGCAATCTATAAACACAAACATAACACAAACACACACACACACACACATATATATATAGACATACACATGGGATCACATATACTAGTGCAAACATTGAAGTCACATCACGTATACGCAGCGTTGACTGCTTCGACAACGCCTGGCAACAGCGCATAAAGTGCTTAACCCTATAACACGCAATCACACAAGCATACATGGAATTACACGCCCTCTGGCATACACTAACACTCAGTAACAGAGACACACTAACACACTAGCACACACCCACACATATACTAAACAACAACCCTTGGCCTTGGCTGGCTTTTCAATATGATTATATAATGGTATTTTGGCCACGAAATATATATATATATATATATATAAGGAGAGGGTAACTTTTTCTTTAGTTTATTTTGGCAGTGGGAAAAATAAATATATTTAAGATGCTCAATAAATTTTATTAGCTGCAGTTACAACAGCTACTCACTCCTCTATTTCTCTGCCTTTTTTCTTCCATTCTTTTTGTCTCCCTGTTTACTCTCTATTCTTATTATTGTTTCTGCCATCATAAACATAGAGGCACGCACCTGCTCGCCAGAGGAATATAGCTGCAAAAGTGGCGAAGGCGAGTGCGTTCCTTTGGCCTGGATGTGCGACCAAAGCAAGGATTGCAGCGATGGCTCTGATGAGCATTCCTGCAGTAAGCAAATCCACAAATAGAACAATTTAGTTATTATTTTTATTCATTTGTAGTAAAAAAAAGGTTATTTAAATAGCAAAATATTTTCTTAGGAAACTTTTCTTTTATTTCTGCTGATGTTTCTATAATATTTTTTCAAGCAAAATAATTTTTTATCAAATATTTATTCAACTATTTATTTGATATCAAATATTCAACTTTTATTTAGTTTTAGTTAATATTTAAACAATTCTTTAAAGCAGTTTAACTTAATCTGAATCTTTTATTATAAGAGTTTATCAGGAGTTAATTTTTTTTAAAAAAATTTGTATCTTCTGCTGCATTCTATCATTCTTTGCTTTACTTTTCATTATTCTTATGCTTTCGTTTTGTTTACTTACTCACTAACCACGCAATTCATCAAGTTTATTAGCCATTGGTTATTCGTCACTTTATTTACTGCTTTTGTAGTTAGTTTTGTTTTTTTTTTGGATTTTTGTGTTTCTTTATGTTCTCCATTCTAATCCTTTGTTTCTGCATCCGTTTTCACAGACCAAACCTGCCGCTCCGATGAATTCACTTGCGGCAATGGTCGCTGCATCCAAAAGCGTTGGGTATGCGATCACGACAACGATTGTGGTGATGGTAGCGATGAGCATAATTGTCCTGTGGTTCCATGTGATGCTGTAGCGGAACACACCTGCACCAATGGTGCCTGCATTGCCAAGCGTTGGGTCTGCGATGGTGATCCAGATTGTCCGGATGCTTCCGATGAACGGGTAAGCAGCTTCATAAATTCAAATTTTGTGCTTTACTGGTGGTATTGCTGCTAGTGGTGGTGGTGTTTGGTGGTGGTGCTGTTTGCTGATGGCTGTAACTGTTCACAGTTGCCGCAGCGACCTGCTCACCCTACGCACCACTACTTTATCCTTATACAAGGCTAAGTTTTGAAAGCAGCATTGTCATTTTTTTTGGGTTGTGTGAATGTACATGAGTGTGTATGCGTGTGTGTGTGAAGCAAAAGCGACTGGCATATAAATTACAGCCAAGTTGGGCATAACTCAGCGCTGCCAGCTTTGGCAGCTTTTGTTGTCAACGCACAGTACGCATAAAATTGCATTTTGGTCTCAGTTCTCCTCCAACTAGCAGGCTGAATAGAGTTTAAGTAGAAGCAGTAGGGTGTACGGTGCAGGGCATAGGGCCAACACTTGGTACATAATTTTGGTGTAAGCAACTAAAAGTATGCAACGAAAAGTTTCTCCAAAACTTCTAACAAGCAACCTCGCAAAACTTTTCTCAATCCTTTTCTCCCTTTTCCACATATACAACAAAAGTCCTGTGCGAATGCCACGAAGCAAGTAACACCCTGTTTACCGCATGAATACCAATGCAAGGATCGCATAACCTGCCTGCATCATAGCTGGCTCTGCGATGGCGATCGCGATTGTCCCGATGGCGATGATGAATATACGGCCAACTGCAAAAATGTCACCTGCAGACCAGATCAGTTTCAGTGCGGCGATAGAAGCTGCATTGCTGGTCACCTCACCTGCAATGGGGAAAACGATTGCGCGGATGGTAGCGATGAACGCAACTGCAAACTTTCAGTTCAACCAAAAGCCTGTAATTCTACCACCCAATTCAATTGTGGAGGTGGACAATGCATTGCACTTTCCAAGGTCTGCGATAAACGTAAGGATTGCCCTGATGGTGAGGATGAGCCTGCAGCTAAGTGTGGCATCAATGAATGTGCGAGCAAAAATGGTGGTTGCATGCATCGTTGTGTAGATCGTTTGGTGGGCTATTCCTGCGATTGTCATGAAGGATATAAACTTTCAACAGATGGCCACAGCTGTGTGGATATCAACGAATGTGAGAAATCAGGGATCTGCTCCCACAGGTGCATCAATGAGATTGGTGGATTCAAATGTGAATGTGAGAAGGGTTATATGAGAGATCCACGCAATCATACGCACTGTAAGGCTACTGAAGGACATGCCTCATTGCTGCTGGCACGTCGTCATGATATACGCAAGATTGCTTTGGACCATATGGAAATGACATCCATTGTGAACAACACAAAGTCTGCCACAGCACTGGACTTTGTGTTCCGTACGGGTATGATATTCTGGAGCGATGTGACTACCCAAAGCATCTACAAGGCACCCATCGATGAGGGTAACGAAAAGACTGTGGTACTCAAGCATTCTTCTGTCACATCCGATGGCCTGGCTGTAGACTGGATCTACAACCATGTATATTACACCGACACACACAAGTGCACCATCGAATTGACTAACTTTGATGGCAACATGGGCAAGGTACTCATCAAAGATTCACTTGATATACCCAGATCCATTGCCCTCGATCCAATCGATGGCTGGATGTACTGGTCGGATTGGGGTGCCTCACCACGCATCGAGCGTGCTGGCATGGATGGATCCCATCGCACCACCATTATCAACTACGATGTCAAGTGGCCCAATGGCATCACCCTGGATCTAGTGCTGAAACGCATCTATTGGGTAGATGGCAAACTAAACGTAATCTCCTCGGCCAAGTACGATGGCTCAGATCGCAAACAGATATTGTACTCCACAGAGTATCTGCGTCATCCCTTCTCCATAACGACTTTTGAAGACAGTATCTTTTGGACAGATTGGGATAAGCAGACAGTTTTCAAGGCTAACAAATTTACTGGCGAAGGTGTCGAATCCATTACAGCAATGCATATGGTGGGTTAAATATGCACTTAATGGTTTCTTTTAATAAAACAAATTATAATCTATAGCTCCAACATCCCATGGTCATACACGTGTATCATCCCTATCGTCAGCCAGATGGCACCAATCACTGCCAATCGGTTAATGGACACTGCTCACATCTCTGTCTACCAGCGCCACGTATCAATGAACGCAGTCCGCGCATCTCCTGCGCCTGTCCCACAGGCCTCAAGTTGATGGCCGATGGCCTCATGTGCGTCGAAGATCGTAAGTATCTCAGTCTACCATAACTTTCTTTATATATTTTTATATTATTATTATTATTTTGCATGCTATTTATACTAACTTTTTATTTCTTATACTAACTTTTACCCTATAATGCATGATATGCCTGTAGCTCTTTACAAAGTGGTTACCAAGCCACCTCGGGCTCACAGGTTTAAGACCAGACCAAAACTCACTCAACGCTTACAGAGCTCTAATGAAAAGCATGTAAATACTGTAACCGAAAACGATGTGGCAAAGCAATTACGACCAATGTTGCCACAGACTCACGAATCTATTGGTAGGACTGGCAACTCTTTCTTTTTGCGTGTTTCTTCTTTCTTGTGGTGGTCCCTCTTTGTGTATATTTAATTACTTCTTCTTTTCCATCATATTCGTACATTGTTAAGTTTCATTTCCATTGAATACCAAAAAGAATTATTTTTTTATGAAATATTTCAACGTTAAATATGTTGGCTTAAAACAACCCTTTGAACCGTTAATTAAGTAATTAAGTAGCGGTCCTTGTGAACCTTTTTTTTATGAAATTTAACAACGCCATTCTCGTTTAAGCTTTAATTTTTAAGTGGTTTTTAGTACTAACGTATACGAGTTAATGGCCAAAACTTAAAGTTTACAAATTAATCATATGAGTATCATATAATTCTGGTCAATGCGCTGAGCTGTCGACAGCTTTATGCCTTATATCCTTCAAAGGATGCCAAGTAGATATGGGGTAAGAAGAAGAATAACTTCATTTGCCACACTGCTATAATATTTGCCTTGTCATGGCTGACATTAATCATCATCAAAATGGTAACCTCAGCCCCAACCAATCCTTACGGTTTCATAAACGCCAACTTCGAGAGCCACTTGCATCAACAGCTAACCGCAAGTAGGCAGCAACTGGGTGAACGTTGCAACTGATACATAAACAATATGTAGGGGTAGCTAGTAGCTACCACACCAATCTTATAACCCAACCACCCCATCAGTCGACTATCCGAATATCCAAAACCAGTTGGCCACAAAGTATGAGGTTAATATGGCGCCATGTTGACTGCTTGACTGGGTTGGCTGGGTTGCTTTGGTCTCTTTAAAGTAACATTTAAGATAATGTTGATTGCTTTTGCTGTTTGACTTGATTTAGGGGTTGAACCAGTTCCGTATCAACTTAAATTCTGAATCAAAATCTGATTCAGAATTAGAATCAGAAGCAGAATCAGTATCCATTAAATGTGTCGCGTTAACGATGTCATTACGCATCCAACGCCATTTGAGCTCCTGCTGTTTCATTACCAAACATTTCTACATTGACTTCCCTTCATCATCCTGTCGCCCCTTACCCCATTTGTCTTCAGCTTCATACCTAGATCTACATCCCTTGGTGGCATAAAAGTTTAGCCATCAAAGGCGCGAGCGCGTTTAAGTGTTTATTTGCGCCTAAATGCGCACTTTGAACGATTTGATTGAAAATTCTTCTTTTTTATATTTGCCTGCTGTAGGCAGAGGAGTGGGGGGGCGGCTTTGGGTCTAACAATTTGGGGTTAGGCGCGGTAACAAATATACGAGTCCCTATCCAAGCATTGGATTTAGCTCGTATATTACAAAATCTTTTTTTGTTTTCATTCTTTTTGTTTGTTTGTTTGTTACATTTATTTTTCTTTGTCATTTTCTAATGTTACTTTGCGCTTTTATTGCTGTGTGTTTATGCCTGTCGTATTTTATCGGCTTGTCTTTTGTTTCATTTCGTTGTTGCTTTTGTTTGTCAGATTTACATGAATTCGACTTAATTCTAACCTGCTTGCACTTTCATTTACAGTCGGCGAACGACGCCCCATGAAGAATCAAACGCACATCGATCAAACCACAGCGCCCAGCCCTCAGCCGGACTCGGGCTTCATAGCATTGGTGGTAATCGCAAGTCTCAGTGGTTGCGCTGTGCTGCTCTCAGTGGTAAGTTAAGAAAATGATTTAGTAATTATACCTTTTATTTATAATATTTTTTTGTAGCTGCTGCTCATTGGTTACCGCTACTGCAGCAAGCGACGCATCAATTCCATGAACTTTGAGAATCCTATTTACCGCAAAACCACAACTGAGGATCATTTCAGTTTACGCAAGAATCTAACCGCACGTATTTACGAACACACTAGCGTCCTAGATGAGGAGGTAATACTGTAGTAGTTATATACTCGATTTGAATTGAATTATAATTAAACTTTAAATTTCAAATTTACAGTACTCACCTGTCATAGGCATATCGTCGTATTAGAGCTTTGGGTTTAGATCTGAAAAATAGCGATTCAATTGAATAGGACTCGATATATGAGAAGATAATGGAAATAATCCCGCAGCAGACACGCCTAAAGACTGAGCAACTCGTACTATGTGTAAATTATTTTAACATTAACTATTTTAACAGCGGGACACTTTTGGAAGAGAATCCTTAAAGGATGCTGTACAAATCACGTCGCAGAGTTCTACCTTCTAATTTAAACTAAACTAAACTAAACTATTTAATAAAAAAAAAAACAAAAGAAACAAAAAAAAAACAATACTATTGATAATTCAGATAGTTCCAAACTGTATAAAGCTGTAAGTGTGCATTACCTAATTTTAAATAAATAAATAATTATTATACTTATTATCCTAAATAATTAGAGAAAAAGTTAAAACTATATTTCTGTTTATAATAAAGATCGTTCATTATTATTATTATTATTATTATTATTATCAATATTATTATGTACTATTGTTAAGTGTAAATATGTTTCTGTGTAAAGACATTTGAATAAATACAGATATTATTATGTGTAGTAAATAATTTGTTTTATTTCCAATAAAATATTGTATATATTATATATAGAAAAAAATGAACAAACATTGCGTGAGAAACATATTAAATCATCTTAAAACAATATTAAATATATATATAGTAGTTTTGTAATTATGTCAGCAAGTTTTCATATCTTATCTATGTGTGTCCGCATGTTTGATAAGGGTGTAAAAGGTTGTTATCAATGCAAATACTTTGAAATGTTTCTAGACACCTTTTCACATTTGTATTTATATATGTGAGTTCTTAATTTGCATTTTAACAAACAGAACAAAAAATAAAATAAAAAAAATATCGAATAATTATACAATATGCTAATTCATAATATTACCTAGTCAAGCTTAGGGTGTTTGAAGCACAATAAACCTAGAAGACACATAGGGTGTAAAGTTTCTAGTTGTATGATAATTTGTACAAAAGAAATAAGTGAACATTTCTTTAGTAGAACGTAAATGTTCAATATAGCGTGTATATATAGTATTTTTATATATTTATACATACTGATTAATAAAATTCTTTTTGATAACCAATTTAACTAATTATAGAGTCATGTCATGGTCTCTCTGACCTAGGGTAAGTATCAATTTGTGACCAACAAGTTTACAAATTTTGTTTCTATAATAATTGTTAGGCCAAACAACTGTGATCAGTGATCACTAGTGCGTCGAGTAAGCTAATGAACACACCTCTCAGTTTGTTATAACCAGAGAGGTAAAGAGCACTATTATGTATGGGATCTCTTCATCATACTAAATATGACACAACTGGTTACTCTTACCGATCTGTCAATTCAATATGTGGCACTCTCTCGCTCTCATTCTCTGTCGCTCACTGTAAGATAAAACTTCAACTGGCTTGTCATGATCAGGGCTGCCAGATCATCCATTTAGTGGCTGTTTCAGCCGCTTTTGGAGGCCCACAGCCATAAAAAATATAATTTCAGCCACTTTTGAAATTTAAGTGATGAGCAAAAAAGAAAAAAAAAATTCATTCCATGCTAAACTTTCAGCCACTTGTATCAACAAAGTGGCTGAAATCAGCTATTTCCCACTCTCAATATCTGGCAGCCCTGGCCATGATGTGCGCGTGGCAAACGCTTCGTTCAGCTTTGACGAAGGCGCGCGTAGCTCAGTTCGTGGCCGAACTGTTCCCGACCAGATACCCCTTTATCTGTGGCTGGTATTGGTCGGCAAGTTGTATAGTCGTATAGTCGTATAGTCGGTTTAGTCGTTTATCATTCTTCAATCGGCACGGTCGTGTTGATGTTATTGGATTTGCTGTTTGCTGTTACGCAGACGCTGATTCAAAAAACTAAAATATTAAGCTAAAAAGCAAAATTAGTAAAGCTTAAGTCAAAAAAAAAAAAAAATAAAATAAAAAAATAAAACAAATTAAAGCAACAGCAACAACAGCCATAGAGAATCAAGTGTTAATTGGAAATGTATGAATAAATTTAGAGTATTCTATATATATTCTATATGATCATATAACTGTACGCCGTATCCAATATTCTACCCAGCACGTGTATAGCCAGCGGCCTTCTGTACTTTATGCTTACTTAGCCAAAAGAAATGTTTGCCAACATTAAAAGTTTAAACTGTTTTTATTTTCTATTTCTTTTTCTATAAATATTTCTCTGACACACTAAAATTAGCACTGCGTTTGACTCAAATTTTTTTAACCTAATTGTAGAGACCATCACAAAAAACCTTTAGATAATGCGGACGCTATAACAATCATTAAAATTGGTAACCAAAACACTCAAACCTTATGCTTAACTAGTATACTGTACATATAATTTATTTCAAAGCTACATAAAAAAAGGGTTAGCCATGTACGAGTGGAAAAGAGTTCGAGTTGAACGCCGTCGGCATTTGTCTTTTTTATGAAGTCGACGCCCTTGTATTTTGAAGTAATCAAGTGTATTGTATACCCTGCCATCTACAGTAAATTCTGCTGACTTTAAATGCATGAACAGATAACAGCAAAATATTTGTGGTAGCTATAAGAACTAAGAAGAGATCAAATTATATAAAAATTATATCAAGATCAGCTTCTATTATTTAAAAATAAAATTGCAGGGCAACTGTTAGCCCGGTACGCTCTATAGCAGACTTCTTACCTGTTTTCTTTTTGCACTTTTCTGCCAACATAGCATGTTATTTCTTAATTTTTTAGCTCTTTCTCGATCTCTGTTTCTTCAGTTTGCTTAGTGCTTAGTTTCATACGATACATTTACCGAATATTTCTTCGTTCTCTCTTTTATGATAATTTTTATGTTTTTTGGCAACGGTTTCGGCAAATGTGGCATTTTTTCAAGTCGTTTTCCTTCGGTACTTAAACAGCTGACGCTGACGCTGACGTTGACGTTGACGCTAATATCCGGGCTATATAGTGTTCTATGCGTATTATTTAATAATGAATAATATATAATAAAAAAAACTATCAAAGTGAAAAGTGTTTTGGTGAAAAGTTTAAAATAAAAGCTAAGGCGCTAAAAAGTGATCATCCATTCGATTTAAAAGTGAATTTCTCTTTCTTTCAGCTAAGAGTTTAAAATTTCAATAGAAAAGATCCCAACACAAATAATACCTGAAAGCTAAACCATAAAATGGATGAACCTCTAGTAATTAATGCAAACATAAGCACAACTTCAACAGCAACAACAACAGCAGCAGAAGCAGCAGCAACAGTTAATAAGGCTGATTCAGCCATTAACATTAGCAACAACAGCACCAATAACTATAGCTGCAACACCAGCAACAACATCAGCAGCAACACCAGCACTAGCACTAATACCAACACCAACACCAACACCAGCAACAACAGCAACATTCAAGAGTCAAATTTGCCAAAAGTGAGCATTTTTTTCAGCAGCAGCACAAACTATCAGAGCCGAGTCCAACAACTCATCAGCTTAAGCTTCACATCCTCCTTTCATCTCATCTTTATTACAACAATTTTGAGCATAGGCAAATTTTGCAATGCTGCCGCTGTGAATGCAGCTCAAGTGACCACTGCAGCGCCTGGTTCCAGTTTAAAAATATCAAATTTAAGTACTTCAGCTCTTCTGGAGAAGATTATGAGTACAACATTGGGCCCACAGCTGGACAAGCTAAAAAGTTTTGCACCGGCAGCCGCAAATAGTTTAAGTTCAGGCAATGGCAATTCATTTGGTTATGGAATCTTTAACAGCAAATCCATCAATATGGATTTTAAGTTCCTCAATGTCTCTGGCAAAATAAATACTCCATTGGACATCTGTAAGTATTCAGAGCTATATACAATATTAACTGTTGGGGGTTAACCTAGAAAATGATGTAAATAAATTCTAAGAAATAAACAACAAACTTTATGCACTAAATTAAACTTGCAACAGCAACTGTTAGTTATGCGTCAGCCTGTCCGCTTAGTAACGGAACCAGATGCCACTGTTTATATCCAACACATAACGTATCATATTTCTGTCGATCAGGCCACAAAACCAACTACAGCGGGTATTAAAAAATATTTATTTGAAACGTTTTTCAAAGTAACAGGCGCTGAGTGTATCCATTAACATGATCAGCAGTTCCATGAAAGAAACTGGTAAACATACGACTATTTCCATGATTTTACACTTTTCTACCTTTTACTTTTCATGGATTGTTGTGTTGCTCTCTTAATGTTGCTTTGCTTATGTTTCTTTTTTTCTCGAATTCTTTTCTGCCGGCCGGCTTTAACTCTGAAGAGCTCTTAACTCTATGACTGTCCCAGAGTAAAGAGTTAATTTTCGGAGTCTGTTTTGTGTTTGTTTTGTGTTTCTTTTTTTTTTAGAGTTTCTTTGGAGTTGTGGATCTCTCTGTTCTCTTCTCTTCTCTCATATATATATACGTATGATGGAGGGAGGAAAAAATAGGCTTGCATTAAGAGTTAAGCCCTTCAAAAGCATTTACATATGTTAATCTATAGTATTATATAATTGAAGAGTATTATTAACCCGAAATAAATACTAGAATAGTTAAAGTTTTTAATAAACTATTCGACTATATCTTTTGATATATGTTTGGGTTAACAAATAGCTCACAATAATAGTTAAAGATTAACCGTTCAACCTAATAGTATCCCTCAATAGTATCCGTTAGTAAGTTTGAATGTGATGTCTTTCGATTTCAGCTAACTGTTTATTTACACTTTAACTGAAACCTTCAAATTGCTTAAAAAACAACAACAAAATATGAGAAAAAAAATAATAGCCCAAAGCGTAGATAATTTGAGCTGTCAAACAGGGAGAAACCTTAAAAAAAAATACATAAACAGAAAACGCGCAAAACATTAAGAGAAATTATTTAAAACTATTAGTGGTTTGTGTCCGTGCTACTGACATGAGTTCAAATATACTGTTTACGCTGTTATGTCACATCCATTAAGGAAAACTTTGCAAAGTTTTATTTACTAAATGAGTATAGATGCGCATTTGTGGTTTACCCTTGGAATGTACATTAAATAAAATCAGAAGTCAAGAGTTAAAAGGTTATTGCATTGAGTATGTTAAGGTTATGTCAACTGTCAATTAGTGCGTCAGGTAAAAGGTCAATGCTTAAGCGTATGTATAACACACAAAACTCAATTTATATGTATTCTATTAATAAACAAATATACGCTTGAATTAAAACCAACTTTTAAATAACTAATTGTCAGTATGAAATGTTGCCTTCTATATATTTTGGGCAGCATCTATATAATAGACTGTGGCTGTAATCAATGTTCTCGGCACGTTCATGACAGTCCAATTAATGTCAGATTCTGATTCAGTTTTAAATTCGGAACCCAAATAATATTGCATCAGGAGCAGCAGCACAGTAGCCAAGTTGCGGTAGCTTGGGGCAACATTGATTTATTTTGAGGATCGAAATTAAACAAGTTTTTTCTTTCTGTCGCCGAAGCAGACGGCTTGAAAACTTAATAGTACGTTGACGACATGGTCCAGACTTTTATAATTAACTTGCCTAATTATGTTAAAAAGCAAAAAAAAAAATTGCACGTGCTGTGGTCCCTATTTAAAGCCGGCTGCCTTATACTTGTCAGACTGTACCTTGGCGCATAGCATCGGTTTTGCCAAGCTTCCGTTTTGGCTTAATTACAAAATCATTTTACCTTATGTATAATTATGAGCACATAAACTGGTTATAACCGAAAAGCAACTTTCAGTGATGAAGCCAAATAAGTGCAGCAACAAAAACAACAAGCACTTGCTATTATTTCAAGTGTTTTGTGTTTAAGAGCATTACAGCCACATTCATTCATTCATATACACTCATACATACTCATAGACAGATACTCAATTCATAGACTTATCTATGTAGTTACATATCTCTTAACAGCTATATGATATATTTTGCAATTTCATAATACTAACAACAAAACAACGAAACAACAAATCAACAAACAATAGTAATACAACAACAATAACAAAACAATCATCTGTTTTTTGTATTTTGACTACAAGGTTTTGTTTTTCTATCAGATATTTGCGATTTGTTACTACCAATAATTATATGGTTAAAGGCCATTTACAAAGCTCCAAGTACTTGGTACAAAGTTTCTCTACATTTTTTAATTGACAATAAAGATACTTTAAACTTTAGTTTACCATAAAAAGAAAACCACTTCAACCTTTGACCTAGCCAAATGTAATTTTAACTTATTAACAAATGAAAATAAAAGGTAAAAATTTACTAATCTTTATCAATATATTAAGCATAATTTAAATGAATTTAATGATAAGCTAATCCAATACAATTTTAACAAATCTTAATGGGTGCAATCCCCTATATTTCTGATTTATAAATACAATAAATGGCAACCGATATGCACTGCTAATTCCAATTGTTGTTTGCTATCACCTTGTATTGATTGTATAGAGAAATTGAAACGGTTGCCTTTTTAATTAAAAGGTTAATTTTGACCTCATTGTCTGTTACATATTACGTATACGACACGTTTATCGTATTTTCTAAAATGTGGCGTGATTGCGATTTGCCAAATTAAACTTAAATATGCGCATGACTTAGCTAAAATCAATTATATACCCCTATATATATTTACCTCTATATACATATATATGAACAATGTGTTCAAAAGGTTTACAATCGTGTTTGAAGAGAAAGTGTTTACGTTTATTTAAAATTTGAAATATTCTATATAGCGTGAGAGGGTAAGAGAGAGAGAGAGTGAGAGGGAGACGCTTAATGTATGACGTGGTTTTATTTGTACGATAAATTTGAATTGAATACAATAATTACGCTAGTATATTCTAGTAATTATTCGCAATGTCATAATCAAATAATTATGATTCCAAATATAAATAACAATGAATGAGAAATTTTATCGATGATTCATTGTTGATCGATTACCAAAACAGGCACAAACATGTGAGCAACTGTTTATTTTTGTATTTCCGAACTTTGTATGACGACAACGATCAGGCCACATTATTTGTTTTTATTATTTTTTTTTCTCATATTCATTTAACTTAAAAAACAATTAACATTTTACAAGCGGCGTCGCTACGTGAGAGACTTAGCTTATTTAAGAGCAATGCAAGTTTCAAATATGGTATACGATTATGTATGTATTTCCCTCTCTCTCTCTCTCTCTCTCTCTCTCTCTCTATCAATAAATGTCTCTCTTTTTCTCGCTCTTTCGATCTCTCCCTCCATTACACTCTTAAATAAATTAACGCGTCGTATAATTAAATGTAAATTGCAAGTAATTATGGAATAGCCAAGTCACAAACCAAAACTCTTTTCATTCGAATTCCTTCAACTAAGACACAAAAAGTTTTCTGTTTGATAATTTTATCTATCATATTTGTATAAAAAGCTTATCAGCTCACTAGTTAGCGCGAGGTACACCTAAAATTTTGGTAATAGAAAAATGATAACGAATTAGGTAAACAAACAGAAAATCCGACTGTATCCGACTACAAAGACACCTCTTTTCCCGAAGCGCAAGCAGAAACTTGATTGTAAGTTTTAGTGTGAAATAGATACTCAACAAGTCGACGGAGATTGATAAGAAGTATATATTAATATATATAATTAGTAATATTATTTATAAAAATATATAGGTAAATAATTTACAGTATGACAAATATTTTTTCAAAACTTTTCTAATGAAAACTAATGCGAATTTGATAACAACTTTTTATATCACCTTGATAATGCAGCTACGCACATAATAATAACAAGCACATGTTACTGATATTTCAAATTATCTGTAAAACTAACTGTCATTGTTATCAGTAAAATTATTTAAGTAACAACTATGCTTGACTACTTAATACCCTGTAGTCAATTGTGAAGTATCAGTATATTTCACCATTTTCTTTTATGCTAGGACTATTATTGCAGGCATATACTAGGCGCTCGATATAGAAAGTTTTTGATATAAAAAACAAAATAATACTATAGTAAAGAAAGCTTATCAGATATATATAATATATATATATTCCTATTGAACTGGTGATTGGTACAAAGTTTAGTTTTTTTTAACTGATATTATGAATTAATGGTGCAAGTAATATTATGCAATAATTATGATATAATATTATGCGATAAATCGTTAGGTAGATAAAATTATGAGTATATAAATAGTTAGTTTTTATGTAATTAAAGAAAAACACTATAGATATACCTATTTTAATATATTGGTATTTATATTAATTTGACCATTGATTGACTTCTACATTGATTTCTTTTTATTAAATTGCCCTTTTTGCAGCGCTAACCAACCAAGTTATTGGCTTGACCTGCTGCCGATGTTGTTGTTGTTATTGTGGTTGCTATTGTTGCTATTTCAGCTGCCTTGCCATGCCCCATTGGCCTCAGTTCGCAGACAATAACTTGCCTCTCTCTCGACAGCAACCATACCTTGCTATCTTTATTGAATAAATGGTGTGAATTTATTTAAGAATTGTTGTAGTTGGCCCATTTGGCATTTACCATTTACCATCTGAGATCTGAGCCTGAAGCTCTGTGATTGATTTCTGTTCTTTTGAGGCGGTGTGGGAGGGGAGGTAAAGCTACCAATATACAACACCCAACACACAACACATTTAATTGGCCACCGCCGGCGCCTGATGTTGATCAGAAATTCTGTCAATCAAATTGGCGGTTATTGGTCGCCTTTGTACGCTTCATCTTTTACTTTATTTATACTTTCTATTTGTGGTTACAGTTGGCAAAAGTTAAATTATTGCCCAAGTAATTTAATTTATTCAACCGAATGAAGGGTCGTAATCAACAGTGAAGAGTGTTACAGGAATAGGTATTGGCATTGTACTAGATAGAAGAGAGAAAGAGAGAGAGAGAGAGAGAGTGGGGGAACTCATGTTATCCAACGAATCGATAAATGAGAGCTTGTCTCAAGTTTGTCTCTTGTTTCAAGGCCATGAAATTGGCACTTATACTACATTAATGGAATTCCATTTGAATGTCTATCAATCTAAATTAATGCAAAACTTCAGTTTAATTTCTGATATTTTATCTTGAGACGCCATAGTTCAAACAAAAAAAAAATATATATATATATTCCCTAGTTAAAAACGATTTCAATTACAACAATTACTACTAATAAAAAGCATTTATTTGTGATTTATTTTATTACATATAATTTTTAAAGGGTTTAAAACGTTGATCAGAGAGTTAGTTAGCTAGTTCAAGCTAATATCTTATTATATTTTATCTGTTATAATAAGTGAAATTATATTAGATTCTTATCTGTTATAATAATTGAATATGTTTTGTTCTACGCCTTCCAAAGCAACTGCAATTCCTGTGCAGAACATTCAATTCATTTTTGAGTTTTTTATTATCCAATTGGGTAATTGATATTAACTCAATTAAGCAACAAATTTTATCAAATAAAATAATTAAAATTATTTATAGTTAAACTCATTTAAAAAACATAAAATATATTATTTTTAGATATAGTATAATTTTCATTTTAAAATTGAAAATTATTTGTTATTCTTTTTTAAGTTTATAAAGCAACTTTATTTATTAATTCAGATTAAATTTCAAAAAATTTAAAAAAAAAATCAGAAATTGAGGATAGGTTTTCTCATATAAATAAATATTGAATGTTTTTATGAAGATAGATGTTAATTAAGGAAGAAGCTGAAAAATTTAATGTTAATGTTTATAGTTAACAGTTAATGTTTATAGTTAAAATTTATAGTTAACGCTTAAAGTCTACAAACACTATGCAAATATTTAATTTAATTGTGTAAACTCATGCGACTTGTTATGGCAAGAAATAAATTTAAGTAATTATTTGTTGTTAAATATATATTAAAAACTAATTAGTTAATTTTAAAGTAAATTATTTTAGTTATTTTAAATACTAGTTATTTGCCTTTCGGTTTAATTATATATCTATTGATATCTTTGCAGTTGCTTACTGCCAGAATCTAGGTTAAAACAATTTAGTTAGTTGTAAATAAATTTTCCCCATTTCTCATTGTGTGTTACACGTGACACAAATTTATAACTTTAATACGCAAATAGTACAAATTTCAATTAGGCAACTAAACGAGTCACTTTAAATGCAAATTGCATTGCATTTACAGAGGGATTTCTATATAAACGTGAGAGTAGCATCAATTGATGCAATAAATGCAAGCAACAAAAGGAAAACTATATATCTGTACATATGTATATATATATATTTATTTATACATACTTGATGAGTTTCACAAACAAATAAATGCCAGAACAAAACACACACGAATTCTATTCATAAAAAGTAAAATCAAAGCAATAAAGACCGGGTACACCCGAAAATAAGAAACCCTTTCTATCTCTAAGCTATTTCATGCTGGTATGTATCTGATAGTAAAGAGTTTGATATGTTTGCTAAGAATTTTTCCTGCAAATTTAATATAAATATAATAAATTTTTATAACATTCTTTTTAAAAATTAAGCATATCATCATAATGGGATAGATATCCTAGGTGTAATTTCAAACTATTTTATTTTTGCTTCCATTAAATAATTTAGTAGTTTGTAACATGCTTTTATATATAACTCATACAAGAAAAATATAAAAAAAAAATATTTAAAAATTATTTTAAAATGTTTGAACTGTATTTTTATATTTTAAAAAAAATGCATTTATTTTTTAATTAAATTTATACTGAATATTCATAGCGATATTAAAATTGTTACTATTAAAAAGTTTTTATATATTTTATCAAAATAATTTTACATTTTTTAAGTTTCATATATAAAAACTAATATGCAATAAGTTTATATAAAAATAATATAAAATAAGTTTACATACTGTTAAGGCTATGCAAGCAGAATTAATTCATTTTGCATACCAAAAATTTGCCAAAATTATAATGTGTTTCCGTGTCTGTGTGTTTGACTGATGAGAGCAATGCTTTTCAATTCTGCAATTGTAATTAAATGTGTGTGTGTGTGTGTGTGTGTCTGTGTGTGTGTGAGTGTCTATATGTATATGAGAAAGTCGTGCGTGTCCTAAATGCCGTCTAAGCAATTACCAATTTGTGTTAAATGCGCACAATTAAATGTCAAATGGTACATGGATTGCTCTCGTTTCTTGTAAGTTGACACAATTTGAGTCTAATCACAGCATATTAGCAGAAACTTAAAGCTATACAAATCTGTATGCGTGCACGAACACATACACACACAAAAAGACATATGTAACATGGCTAATTAGAAAGTCATATCACATATATATACAGATTGAAAGTTACCTTCTAAGCCTTACAAAATCCGCTCAATCGTAAGCCATTTTGTTAGAAAACGGAAATGCGACTGTCGCCATTTTGTTATACAAGTGACTTTGTCACTAAGCCCCAAGCAAATGCCATAAACGATTGATGAGTCCCCTTAGTAAAGCTGAAATAATATATATAAACATACACACACACACATATATTTATATATCTATATATATATATGTATTGTGAACCCTAAAGTATTTTATGTATTTTCGCTTATTAATTTCAAAAATTTTTGCCCCTTTTGTTTATAGCGGCGGTATTGTTGCATATTTTGCTTGCGGCTTACCCTTTTAGGTACATACACACACACACACACGCACACTTTATTATTTACAAGTTTTTGTTTATTGTCAGTTTTACCATGGCCTTAAAAAGGGCTTAAAGGTTGTCAACGCCGCGCTTACAACCAGTATTCACCCCTTCATCTCTCACCCCACGCGTTACGCATACTTATACCTGCCTTATTGTATGCGGCTGTTCAGTTGTTGTTAACGACCCAAAGTTTTCAACTTAAATGTTAGTTATGAAATTTTATTAGGCCTGTTTGTTGTTTAATTATTGTCTTGGGTTATACATACACAATCATACCACAAAATAACAACTTAATTAATTAATATGCATTTGATTTTTGTTTATTCACATAGCCAAAACTTTGCCAACTTTCTGCGAAGAGAAACAGTTTCGTTGTGTTACCAGTGGCGAATGTGTGCCCATAAGGTATGTCTGTGATGGGGAAACAGACTGCAAGGATCATAGTGATGAACTGTTGGAGCAATGCAGATTCAGTGGTAAGTTTTATAAATACTTTCAACACATCCAATACATTCAACACATCCTTACTATAGCAATACAAACTCTTAACTGATTTGTTGATTTTTCAATTTCGTAAAAGTTCTCACCTTCATTTTTTCAATTCTTTTATACCTTTTCATACTATAGATATCTTCTTTAAAAAATAAAAATGTTATAGACTTAAATATATCCTATAGAAAGTTAAATTCCTTCAGGCTTTCAATATGTTAAACCTTATATAAAACAGATAGCATCGTCTATACATCATATATTGATGCCTCTTATACCCATTTAAAAAAGTTTCTGTTAGTAGAAACAATGTACAATTTCTACCGAAACTCTCTCACTTATTTCTGTTGCCTTTCAATGAAAGTTGTGTCGTTGGGCAATTTTTTATTTGAAGTTTGTATGTTGCCATGTTGGAGCCTGGACAAAGTCAAGGAGTGTTGGATTTTGGTGTACGGGGATTGGGATACGGATTTGGGCTGAACGTATGGTCAGAGCAATCGTGTTTTGCACATTGTTACGTGTACTCTCTACCCACTCTAATCTGTTGTCAGTCATTTGTAGTTTTTCAATTTAGAAAATGTCACAGAACTAACCATTTACTTAACTCTGTATTGGTGTGTATGAGTTTTTGTGTATTTGTGTTTGTGTTTGCTTTTGTATTGGTTTTGGTGTTTTGCTATTTGTTTAGCTACGTTGTTGAGTAAGTAACAACTAGCTGTTTATTTAGTGTCATGTTTGAAGGCTCTCTAGCACATGCCAACACTGTCCCAACGAATTTATTTTCATTTAATTTTTATTCAACTTTTAGTGTATGCGTGTATATATATATATATACATATATATATATTTATATATATATGTAAGTATATTTTATTAGCTCATGCATTTAATTTAAATTTTTTTCTATATAGAGAAACGGTCGAGCCGGTGGCTTTTTTGAGCTTCGTTGAATTCATTTCGTATTAGGCAACAGTTTTAAATTTGTGTTGCCTACTTTCGGGGCTACAACTAAAACTGCCCATTGTACAGTACAAGTCCTAAATATTGGGTAGACCAATTGAAAAATTCTTATCACTTAAAAGTAGCTTGAATAAATGTATGCTTTTAATATATTTAAATAACAACAAAAATTTATTATATACTTTAATGGTCGTTAGCTGTTCTGCTAAGTGCAACAAACTAAGCTCTTGGAGTGCAATTAAAAGCGTTAGACATAAACAGCCTTGAGCTGGCAGCAGTGTAATTCAAGAGTTTGCAAGAGCAAATGGGTGGGCAACAACTAGCCAGCTACCAGCAAACAGTTACAAACAAACAGCTAACAGCAACCAGCTAACAGAATTTACAACAGCTAAAGATAAGTTGAGTCTTATTTAGCAAGTGCTTAAAACAAGTCAAGTGCAATCAAAGTAATCCATTGCATCAAGCTCAAACTGCATATACTTTAAAAAGCTTTAAAACTTACTTAGATTATTGCAACTGGCAAAGAACTAAACTTTTTCAACTTAAATTCTGAGCTGGATATGTACATTTTGCTTAATTTGAGTAATTTTTCAATAGTAAGGTAAAATCTAATCAAAATATTTTTTGAAACAAAGAGCGAGACTTATCTGCATCTAAACAAAAGCTATATATACATATAAATATACATATCATGCAGTTTCACTTCAAAATAACACACAATTTAATTATAATTCAATCAACCTATTCCGGAATGCAAAATCTTATCACTTGTTGATTATAAGCAAAGGAAGTCATAAGGTTAAATACTCTATACTTCATTGCATACACATCAATGTAATGAAAATATTTATGCCATACACGAGAACTAATCTCAGCTTATATATTAAGTTTAATTTATAAATTTTGCAATTACGACTTAAAATTAAAATAAAATAAATTAAAAATAACACAAAGTTAAAAGTTAAATTAAAGTTCAACCATTTTAATCAGCATTTACTTCTTAATATATAACAATTAATATGTATATCTAAACTAGATTTCCCATCCCAGAATTGTGGGTCAATTGTCTGGCTGCATAATCAGAGCAACTTATCAATGGGCTTAATGCGCCACAAGCGTTGTGAAAACATAAACAACGTTATTAGTTTGTTATTATTTAAAGTATTAGTTTGATAATCAGCTGACAGTAATTTGATGAATCAACAAATAATCTTACCGATTAGCAAATAATATAATCAGAAAAGTAAAATATTTATACAAATATTTGATCGAGTGTTATAAGTGCATTATTTCAAATTTTCAGAAAACATTTTCTGTTGTTCTCAAATTTTTAACTATAGGTAAGTTTAATCGTATATTTGAGCTGTTTTTATCAAGTCAAAAGCACTCACTCAGCCAATCACTCACTCGCTCACTCACTCACTCAATTGAGTTGAGTTGAACACAGGCTCTTATCTGCCTTGAGCGCAAGCTTGTATAGTGCTCAGAAACTGAGGTTTCTCGCATGCTTTTGGATGCTGTTGCTGTTGCCTGTCTGTTTTATACTTTTAAGACTTGCGGCAGCAGACTCAAAACTCAGTTAGCATCGAAATTTTAATTTAAGCGGACGTGTATGTGTGTGTCTAGGTGTGCAACAGGACGAAAATAAACAGGAGCACAGCCCGAGGCGGCAAACACTCCGTATATTATATTACAAAAAAAGACGCACGCTACAAATAACTCATATCATATAAAAATAAGTGCGTAAATAAATAATAATCAAAAAAAAAAAAATCAAATAAAAATAAATAATATTAAAAAATTAACTAAAAATTTAATAAAAATATTTAACAAAAATATACAAAAATTTGTACTGTGTTGCTTTTGTGACTCCAAAATGCGATTTGGTTGGCGTCGCATTGGCGCCAAGTTTAACTAAAACTGTGAAACGCAAACGGAAGCTTTCAAACTGCTATGCTTTTCCTTTTCGTTGTCAGTCCCCACTCAACCTACTGTTGTTTTTCACGCTTCTGCGCGTCACTCTGCCTATTTTATTCTTATTATTTTTTTTTTTTTGTTATTTTATCTTTTACATTGTTTTCTTTTTTGTTTTGCGTTTCTCTTAGAAACCGCTCTTAACATTTGATGTTATAGAATTTTCATTTTATTTGATTTGCCCAACGGCATGCGTTTTTTCCTATTCGTCTATTCTTTTGTTTTTTCTGTTTTTGTTTTATTTTTTTATTTTGTTTTGCATTCTATGGTATCACATTACATGAACTTGACACAAATGCCCATTGCCCTCAAGTTTCTGCTATTGACATTTGTTAGAAGTTTAGCAACATCTTGAGTTACTACATACCATTGAGGTTTTAAATTTTGAAACTAATATAAAACGCTTTAAAATTCTCAAAATACAAATAGAAATATTGTAATTTAAACACACACACATACATAATACCAACAACAGATAAGGCAAATGACTGAGTGCAATAATGTAATTGGAATTAAAAGTAAACACTTTGTATAATTTCTATACGCACATTAAGTGCATTAATAACAATGAAAACTTTAGAAAATATAAAAAATAAATAAATATTAAATGTAAATAGTTAACAAAATTTAATAGCAAAAAGCATTTCAGATCTAAATAAAAAAGCAGAAAAGCTAAATTTAAACGTGCAATCATTGAGATTTTTCGAAAAAAAAAAACAAGTTTCATAAATTGAAAAGACAAAAAGTTTAATTATTATTCCATTTTTTATAAACAAACAAAAGTTAAATTTATACATTATCGTCATTACAAATAAAAAACAAATAGCTTAACATACTATGAAAATGAAATAACATACTTAAATATAATAATAAAACAAAATACAAAAACTTAATTAACTGAACGACGGAGCGACGGAACAAGAGCAAAAAGTGTTGCCTACATTTGAGCGCATTTTGATTTAAATTTCGCATTGCAATAAAAAAATAATAAATGGTTCAAATAACAACAACATATACAAATTTTTGGTTTTAATATAATAATAATTATAATAACAACAATAATATATATACATAAATATTTGTAAACATAATTTAACTTACGCCTGCACAAAATTTGCAGGAAAGTCTTCAACATGGGATTAATACGTAGCATCCTGCCTTGGCAGCTGCTGCTCATCAGCGGATTATTACACCACGTACAACCATTGAATCTTTACCATCCTATATTCAGTCCAGAATTGGATGTGAAGGGTATGATATTATAATTCTATAGCACAAGCAACGATAATCATATTACGAACACCTTTCAAGCATTATATAGGGGGAGGGGAAAATGGCAAGTAAATAGCCTTGTTATGTTTGCGTTAAGAATAAACATAAGTACACTAAAAGTTTAATGTTTGTTTAAAGTTTGTTTCTGCATTACAAATGCAAAAACATATGTACTTCATGATGTTGTTATTATATAATATGAATTTATTTACGAGTAATTAACACTAATTAGAGAGTCCTTTTCAGCAACTAAAACTAATTTTACCTACCAAAGAAAGTAAAACTCTATATATTCTAAGAATGTTCTGCATTATAGAAATATGATTACTTTTGGAAACTTTTCGTGGGCAACTTTTTTTTAGGCTTCTTACTTGTTCTTTATCGCATATATGGTGAAGTATATTAAAGCTATTAAGATTAGAAACGAATTCGAAGCTCATTTCGGGTACACAACAAAGTAAATAATGATCGCATTGGTTAAAAGGCACAAACATCATACGAACTGCTTGCCTTGAGTGTAGTTCGATTTACTGTTATTGTCTGCTCAATGTTCTTATTTTGGATTTTATCTTTTATTACTGGGCGTGGCAGCACAACACAACATTGGAGCCAAAACACAAAGAAACAAAAACAAAAACAAAAGAAAATAATGTCAACTGCCATTGGAAAAGTCTGTGTGTAAATAAATAACTTATAGACAACTAAACGGGGCGGCCATTAGAAGCAGCATACAGCAGTGAGCAGTAGCAGTAAATTTCAAGCTGTGTGTTAAGTGGATGCCAGCACATTGCGTATACGACGCGTAAGCAGTTCAAAACCAAGAGAAACGTCTAAAAGGCGTCACAAAACGCTCTACGACTTTTGAGCAGCTATAAGTGGCCAGTATCTACATATATATAACAAATATTTATATATATATATTGCATACATATAAATATATATGCAAAATATATCGACCGCATAAATATTCATGCAGCGCATTTGGTTAAAAAAAATAAAATAAAAAGAACATCGAAAAAGAAAACAGTATAAAATAGCATACAGACAGCTGATAAGCCTCACAGTATTCAGGACTATCTGGAAGCATGTAATGTGCGAAGAATTTCTGTAGAAATTCTACAAAAAAATTCTAAAAAATTCATGTTCTTAGCACACACTACAGTCGTATGTCTTAGTATCTGAGTTGACTGCGAACCTTTAGATAAATTTAGTCACATATCCTTGCAATGACTTTCCACCAATTCCTTATAAGCCATAAATTATGCATGGCTCACTTTTAAGCTGCTTCAGCTTCTCTTTTTGCCTCACATTCACATTCGCAGTTCGCAGTCACAGTCACAGTCATAGCCTTGACAGCGAACATCGAATTTTGTCCTTAAAGTTAAATGTCAGCAAATATGGCACATTTCTAAATATTTTCACCATGAATTTCTATTTATATTTTAGCTGTGGAAAATGTATATGACATTTTCCACTAGACATCTGATTTAGAAATTCAATTAACTTTATATAAATTTAAATTCATATTCTATAGATAGTTATATATAGTGGTTAGACAATGCCACAAGGATACAATTTTATCAACTATACTCAGCGTAAATTGGCCAGAATATTATAGCTTAAGGCTCAAGGACTCATTTCAATTTGGCTGCCTTTCCCAGGAGGCAACTGAATCCTCTCTGGTTCAACTACCAAAATATATAATATAGCACTAGTTAACAGTTACAGCTGAAATATCCTTCTCTAACAAAATTAAAATCGAAAAAAATTATTTGGATTGCAGGAAATTTTTTAATTCCAATTTTATGCCGTATATAAATTGCCTAGCATTAAATTTTTGACATATGACGGAACTGTATTGCCAAAGTACTAGTCGTTTTTTTTTGGCCATACAACCTGCTGAACCCTTTATCCAAAACCTTTATATGCTAAAGGTTTGTCTGATTAAAGGCTTCCGACTCAAAGCATATGCCATAGAGTGAAGTAGAGAAACTCTTTAAATGATTTATGATGACGCCAGTGCGTTTGGAAGGAGGAGTCCCGTAACCAAAAAAAAAAAATACTCCAAAAATTTATCTCATTTTTTTTTAATGTTTGTTTTTTTGTTGTTGTATTGAGATACTTGAGACAAAAGACAAAACACTGCGCAAAACTCCAATAAAGTGAAAAAGGTGCCATAAACAACAAGCGGCCAGGCACTTTTTATTATGTAGAAGTACCGGAAGGAGGTGAAGTGCTGGTTTTTTGGGTGCTAGGGATAAGGAGTAATGGGTAAGGGGTACAACATGCTGGGTATAAGATACTTACCTATAAAACATAAAAAAATAAACGAGACCGAGCGGCAGAGAGAGAGAGAGAATTGAGGGAGAAAGTGAGTGAGTAAAAAGAGGAGACTAAAAAAAGAAACACAATTGTAAACAATGAAAAGGAAAATCTTTTGTAAGTGTGACACAAATTTTTCATTTATTTATTAAGACGAGCGACGAAAAGAAAAAGCAAAATGGAAAGCAAAAGTGTATAAAGTGCGAAGAGTATAAAGTGAAATTTGTGCACGTTTGCTTCCTTTTCCGCTTTTTAAATAAAAAACGGACAATTCAATTTATGTTTGCCGTTTCCAACAGCAACAACAGCAACAACAACAACAACAACAATAAAAAACCAAACAGCAGACAAACTTCATTAGGTGACCGGTGACTAAATTCATTGGTTTAACATTCCTCATATACCCTTACCCCTACCCTTACCCTTACATCCTTGAATGTTACTTTAACTTACAAATGTTAAACCATAAAATGAATTTCTATATAGATTTTGATAAATATTATTCTATATATGTTATATAGATTAGAGTATCGCATATCGCTTACAATTACTCAACTTTGCCTTAAACTTTGATATATTACTGTAAATCGATGACGAACTTTAAAGGTTAATATTAAGTATAAAGTTTATGGGAAATGGACAAAATCATAAAAGTTTTCAACAAGATAGCAAAAAGCTTAGAAGGACGCTACATAGCGCTGTTGGTGTCCTTTAAACTTAATCGTAGTATACGTAACTCTCTGTGTGTTTGTGTGTGCGCGTGTGTGAGTGTGCGATAAGGAGACTTGAGAAATAAGAAAGGATATCATATTCTATTCTTACCTGTTTTTCTTAGTAATTTCTTAAGTACAATTGTTGTCAGCTTAAAGTAGAAAAGTGAAAAAACAATTGCTACAGCTGTGAAGAAGATGAAGTTAACGAAAATGGAAAATAGAAAATCAAGAACAGAAAACGAAAGATGGTAGATGGTAGATGTTAAACAAAAAAAATAAAAAACTTGAAAATGGAAAAACGGCAAATGGTAAATATCAGGGTAACTTTTAATGCGCTAAATCGATGGATGACCGCAAAAACTTTTGCTGCCTGTGGACAGTTGAGCAACCAGATAACTTTTTACTTTAAGCCTTGCTATAAATGAGCGCTGGGACTTACTCGCGAAAAGAGATAGAAAAAGTAGAATACAAAAGAGAGACAGAGAGGGAGGGTGCTAAGTTGCAGTGTAATAAACTTTTGTCAAGGCTTTTGCCATGTGTGAAACTTTTTTGTGTTTTACTTTTTTCTGATTTTTATTTGGCTTTTGCGTCTGGTGGTTTTGCCACACATTAGGGCAGCCTTGAGGCAGCTGATAACCTGCAGAACAATGCACTTGATCTTCAATGCAAAAAATAATATATCAAAGTGATAAGCGTATCGTGGAGATAGCTCTAAGTTACATACTAAATGCAATTCATTATCGTATAATAAGCTGCTAGCCAAATGTCAGCGTGAAGCGCATCAAATGAATTGCATTAAATTCATGAGGTTGCACAGACTTCTCTATTGCTGTTGATGCTGTAAAGCTAGGTTGTCTAAAAATTAAATGATTCTTGCCCCCACACTTACTCGCCTGTGGCAGCAATACGCAGACCTTTAAGTGCCATATATACCGCACTGTTGTTAACGTTGCGAGGCGTCAGACTGTAAATAATGAAGTTTGCACCTGGGCGCCATATATAGTGGCAGTGATTTGCGTCTGGGCGTGGCGACAGCAACTTGGGACTAAAGTATGTGGCATGTAGTATGTAGTATGTGGAATGTAATATGTGGTATGTAATATGCTCTAAGCCATGGCTACAAGTACTACAAGTACATGTCGCAGCATACGACTGAAACATAATAAATATGTGTAACGAAATTGTGGCAACAAGCAGCAAGCGGCAAGAGGCAAAAATAAATTTATGTCTCATCAGAACAAAAAAAAAACAAACTGAGTTGCATGAAAAGTAAACAAAAAGCCTATAGAAAGCAAAAGGAGACAGACGCTGTTTGTTTATGCATTCAATGATACCACAAATATTATTATATATATAAGTATACATGTGTGTGTGTGTGTGTGTATGCGTATGTGACACTTAGAAGCCTCAGCTGTCAGCCTATTAAGTCATAAATAAATAATTATGCTTGTGTGCAAGATGAAAGCAATGTAAACAACAGAAACATGAAGCAAAAGTCTTCAAAAAAGGAGAATCTTTTATGGTCAGCAGACAGTGAAAGTTAAAGGAGGAAGCAATAGGAGAGGGAAAGGAGAGAAAGTGTATATAAAACAACAAACGCGGAGTATACTAGAACTTATTTTAAATGTGAATTGAAAATATTGAAGGATAATTTCAAGGGCTAGTCCTGCTCAGCAGTATGCATAGAGTGTAGCTTCATCTTTAATTAGTTAAGAAATCTGTTAATTATTCAAATATAATAATAATTTATTAGTTGAAATTAGATGAAAATATTCAATACTCTTGTTGCACAGTGTAATAAAAGTGTATACACTTAACAAGTTGATTATGAAAATTTCATTAAATTTCACTTTTTTCACCATTTTCATTTCAACGACCTGCTGTGCTGGGCATTGACTGTCTCTGTTCATTAAACCCAGACCAGACCAGATCAGGGAATGCTACAAGAAAGCTACTAATCCTTGAACACTCGTCGTGGTAGTAGTAACTTTTGACTCATCCTTATTTTATATCCGTGCTAAATGCCGCTGCTAGGTAAATACGTTTGGTACCTCGAGTCCCCAAACGAAGAACGTGATGCGCATTTTCGCAATGCTGCGGTAACTTTAAGAGTACAGTACAGTACTGCAGGGCATCTGGTTGGTATAGACTTCCCGTTGTGGTGATTTATAAAATACACACAAAAGTTGCTTCAAAGTTTATGGCCACATGGCAATGTCTGGTCTGGAGGGTGCTGAATGTTTCTAACACGCAGCAACTTGCCGCACAGCAGCAGCAGTAGAAGTACTAGCATCAACAGCTATTTCTGCCGCAACTTGTCTGAGTCCCAAATGTAGCTTTGAATCATTGAACTTAAAGCCCAACAAAAATTCAAATGTCTGTCAGCTGTGCATTCATTTGAGTTACGCGTTAAATTGAGTGCAGTTTTAGCTAAAAGGTGCAACAACTGAAATGAAATGCAAGTTGAAAGCTGCCCCCAAAGGGGAAATATGCATTACGTGTACATTTGTGGCATTTGCAGCATAGAAAAACTCAACAGAATATCAAAAGAAATTTTAAATAGTTTAACAGTTTATTTGAAATGGGAAAAGCAGATGACTGAATTATGGAGAAAGGCTTTTAACACATTCACACTTAAAGTTTAAGCCATTTTCACTAATAGATTTTCAACAGCCACAAGCACTATACATTCAGTTTAGTTGTGAAATACTTAAAACGTGTTTAAGAGACAAACTCATTGAGTTGCTAGTGGAACCATCATGCCTTGAGGTAGTGGAAGATGAGCTGTTTCAGTGGTGTTCAATAGCCTCCAAGCTGGAATATTTAATACGCTTTGACTGTGAGCGAAGAGAGAGAGAGAGAGAGAGACAGTTTACAGTTTAAGATTTGCTTTGGGCACACTAAATGCTTTGAATTTACACTTGGAAGCATTGCTGCATATCCTGTCAGTATTATCCCAACCTATTGATATCCTAGCAGAATTGCTGAACTATATTCCTAGATATAACTGAGTAGGATAATTCACAGGTGTTTGATTGCAAATCTTGCGTTAGGATTAATACAACTAGAATTTAGTATCCTTGAATTCTTGCTGTAAAGTATATACGGTTCATAACATAATTTCGGTTACATTCAAATTTAACATAGTTAGCTTTCTGACTCTACGACATATAAAATTTTCATAAAACTATAAAAGTAAAAGAATTTTGTTGCATGCAAATTTAATAAACAATTTTAAGCCTGATATTATCATAAAATGTTGTTAATTTTAATGATTTTGCTGAGTCAGCCAGTAATTGGATTGTCATTTTGTGGGGATACCCAAAAAGTGTCTGTGTCCTGTGTACGTTTTATACACAAATTCAGTGTGGAATTTTGACTTTAAATTCTTAAAAAAAAGCAAATTTCGTTGGCAAAACGAGCAAAGTCATAAAGCAAAATGACCATAAAATAGCAAAACCTAAACTATTTTTTACTTTGATGGCATAAAACAAAAGGCGCAGTAAAATGGGGAAGCAGAGAAAGATGGAAAGAAAAAGAGAGAGAGAGAGAGGAAGTTCTAGAAGTAGTAGTAGCGCTGCCATACTAAAAGTGGCAAGCCGCCTGAAGCTTCAACACAGCCCGCAACATAAAAATCACATTTATTTTTGACACAGAAAACTATTGAAGCATAAAAAGTTGATTTTCACTCTACGAGTCGAAGTATAGAAGTATAGGAATGTACTATATATATATATATATATATATATATATATATATATATTTATATATGTGTGTGTACTCATATTTTTAGTGGCAGCCATTATCAGACATCACTCCACCCCGTCGATCCATCCATTGCATTCATATAAAGTGTGCTAGCACCGCAGGCCATGCAAAATTGAATACCATTTGGAAAGCAACAATTTTCAATATATATTTATTCATTTTTCTTTTTCAATATTTCAATATTTTTCAGAATCAACTTGCGGCCTTTTAATGTTTCGCTGTAAAACTGGCAATTGCATACCCAATAAATGGCGTTGCGATGATGAAGCCGATTGTGCCGATGGTTCCGATGAGGCACCGGAAATGTGCAGTAAGTCTTTTATATATATATATATGTTAGTTTTGGTTACTTCAATTTTAGCTTGGGTTCTGCTTAGCCGGATTCTGCAGCGCTTTGGATTTTCAGTGTCATAATAAAGAGCAATGCCTGCCACGTAGTTGGATCTGCGATGGTGAACCAGATTGTCGTGATAGTTCTGATGAATTAGAGTGTTGTAAGCTTAAGATATATTTCGATATTTATATCCATATACTAACCTGGATAATATATATATATATATGGGAATGTAAATGTCAATGTTATGTGGGGAAACATATATAAATTTGTTACGCATTTAAAGTATCATATTTATTTCAATGCATATTTGGGCCTTAACATACATCCATTCAACGCAGGCTTTATGTTTGGCGCCTACCAAAAAAAAAACAACGAAAAAAAAATTGGAATCTTGGCATATTCGTCCATAAATTAACGTTATAAGACGCCATAGAATATCGCAACGTGAGCATCAAAAATGCCACCAGCAGCGGAAATAATTTGTATTTATGTATAAGCAGTCTCTTCCGGTCTAGATATTATTATGTTTACTCATTCCCCCAAAATACCCTATACACATAAATATAAGATAATATGGAATTACCCATAGCTTTCTAGCAAATATTTAAATTCTCTAATCGTTAAGGGATATACGTCAAAAACAAAAATTATTATCATTAACTATAACTGCTGTATAATTGCATGCAAATTTTCATTATTTATTTGAAATTTTTATACAAAATATTAAACCATTAGAAAGTCATTTATTTATATAACATTGTAAACAACCTGCTTTAGCTATCATAGTTTATATATAAGACATTATAGGAATTATAGGAAAATCTGCTTAAATAGCTTCTTTGACCTGTTCTCTAAACCCATGCAGGCAGGGGCATTTATTTATATACTCAAGGATGAATTTTCTAAGCAGCGAGTCGAGTCTACATTTCAAAAAGAAATATAAATTTTTTTATATTATTTTCATGGATATTTTTGCAGAGTATATTACTTTCGAATAGTTTCTATTAGATAAGTTCTTAATGGGCTTATCTTAAATTGTTTTGAAGCTGTCAAAAATATTTTCAAGCTACTTATTTGACATTTTATAGTCCGTTTCACATTCGACTAACTATTTGACTACGCCACATAAAGTTAATTCTCTATTTTTTAGTATTATATATATACATATATATATATATGTATATTATTTTTTTTGTATTTTGCTGTCAGCTCTGTAATTGAAAAGAAAATGATGAGATTTTTATGATGTTATCCAGCCGTAACTCATCAACAACGCCAACGAAATAAAAACTGGTAATCAAAAATATAAAAAAAAAAAAAATGGCATTGGGGAAAAAAAATTTACAATATAAGCGTACTCGAATTGAGGCTGTGGTTTATTTGCTACCAAATGGCTAACAGGATGCGGCTCAGAGAATTTTAGCATTTCCAGTATTCACAGGAAAACACGAACGTGCTCCTCCTCTCTGCTGGCACCTTACCAACTCCATTGAACACGTGTGACATTTTATGGCTTTTATGCGCTTCACAAAAAAAGAAGATTTTTCTTTTTTTCCTTTTTTTCTTATTTTTCCTTTTCTTTAACATTTTTTATCGTTGAAAACGTTGTGAATATTAATTGAAGTTTAACATTATCCAAAAAGTTAACTGCGCCAACAAACAAAAGCAGAATTATTCTAGGATTTATCAGTTTCATGAAAATTCAATTCTTTAAATTATTTTAAATTTAAAGTATATTAAAAATTTCAAATATATTTTATATAAATTTATAAATCTCTTGCAATCATTTTAAAAGATTTATACATGAATTTTCAATGCATTTATTTGCTGATACTTGTAAAAGATTATTAAATTCACTGTGAAGAAACTTAGGTTCAATCGAATTCAGTTTGTATCTTCGGCATTTTATTTTAAATTTATTAAAAGCTTAAATTTTCTAAAATAAAATAAAAATAAAATAAATATAAAATTAAAACCAATAGTCCATATTCTAAGTATAAGCTCCGACGCAATTAGTTAAAATTTATATCGAAATTTTGTCTAACAATTTATTTCTAACCACATCAATGAGCACGTCTCAATGAGCTGTCGAAATTTAATCAATTCCTTCACTTACTTAACTCATCCGTAGGGATATACTTTCACTGGTTTTCCTTCTACTTTGAGCGTAGTTTGTGACTCTTATTGATACTCTTTACAAAAGGATAACCAATGCTTTATATGGCCATCTTTAATATAACTACAAAACATTTTGAATTGCTTTTTGTTTGAGAGAGAACTCATATTGTGGGATCTTTGTTAAATAGGCAACAGGGTAGATAGATAATAAATAAAGAATGCTTTATAAAGCAGAAGCAACATTTCATTGACTTTATTGTGTTTGAGATGTCAATGATGTATTGCCAGTAGCGGTAAAGGGTAAAGAGATTGGCACAAAGTAGCTGACATTTGAGTGTCCACCTTTGGGGAGCAGCCAAGTGCCTGGGACATATACTAAAAGCATTTTAAATAAAATTAAAATTAAATTGAAAACACTCAGTTTGGTATCAACAGGCGGCAGATATAATGAAAAAGCTATTGAATGCAACACAATAGTTACAACTCACATTGTGTACTTGCTGCGTATGTATGTGTGAGTGTGTGTGTTGTATCTGTGTGTGTGCTCTGTTGCTGTTGCCAATGATGTCGTCTTTGTGAGCCATGAGCCATTCATTGTTGCCAGTAAATTGATTTTACTATGGCTTATACAATCTGAAGCCAAAGTATATCACGGGTAGAGTAACGAGAATTGACTTCTAGGTACAAACGACAGCTGCTTGTCCACTTAAATTGATCAGAAAAGACAAGTTAAAATAGCAAAAATTAAGTAGCAGCGCATAAATATAAGCCTAAATGTGTAGGTAGTAATAAACTCAATTTCATTGAAGTCATAGATGAAAATATACAAGGCGTATACGCAATATATTTGTTAACGGTTTGCAAAAATCATGAAATATTTTTAAAATGCTATAAATATTGTTTGCTTAAAAATTAAATAGACAATATTTCGTAAAATGAATTCATTAAAAATTTAAATATTATGTTTACAAACAAAAATATTTAAAAATTTCCTGCTATAACAGTAGATATTCTATTTTACTGCCAAATCTAATGCAAACAAATGCTGTAAGGCATTTAATTAAAATCACAAAAATAATATCAAATATTTTCCACTGGCTGCTGCTGTAATCAGATACTTTTACATCTTCTGTTTATTCATTGCTCTGTTCTATAATTTTAATGAAGCATCAGCTCAGTTTTCAATATTATAAATAGCTACAATTTACCCTTTACTGATATATATCAATTTATGTTGTTATTTTAAGCTATTTGCAGAGTGGGTTGAAAAAAGGTTTAAAAAGCAATAAGAAACTGCAATAAGAGTATTGAATAAAGTTTCAATTGTGTAAAGAAGTCTTATACTAGCATTATACTAACAACAATTGCATAACAATTGAAAGAGGTCCTTTTGCAAGTGGCAACAAAGTGTACTTTTTTTTTCTTTTATTTATTTATTTAATTAATTGAACATTTCATTTTATGCTTTGCATTTCTTACATATTTTGTATATATATATATATATATATATATATATATATTTAGATATATATTTATATTATACAAAAGAAATAATAATATATTTTTATATGTTGCTGTATGTTATGCTTTGTATTCTATTTTGCAATATGCTTTGTTATGTGTTCTTTATATGCAAGAAACGCTGTAATAAATTATAATTTCAGCCATATCACGCATACGACACGTTATACATGCATAATTTCAAACAGCAGAGCGTAAAAATAATAATAAATTAATTTATTTGCAACAAGGATATTGCTAAGTATACCATAAAAAGGAAGAGAGAATAAAAAAATAACCCAAACAAAAATTTGTATGCATAGATACAGGTACAGACAGAGTCACAGTCACTCCGCAACGGTAAAGGAGCAGTGTCAAATGGCATATTTAAATATGTGTGCCTGACGTTATGCGTTCTCCATTTCCTGTGGGATACAACATACACACTCACATACATACACACATTTATATATATTTATGCATTAGGAATTATAACTCCTATCAAGTAAAATCAAGCGTTGCCACAGCGTCAAACCAAAGGCACAAACAAAGGACATTCATTTCTCGCGTCGTTGGTACAAAACAAAAATATAAAGGAAAAAATAATAATACACATTAAGGGTTAAACACAAGCGTTTTTATGACGCAACATGTGTAGGTGTATGGCTTTGTTTGTGTCTGTGTGTAAGTGTTTTTTCAGCTTTGTTTAATGTCCGTTGCTCCCTTTTAAATGGGCAACTGGCAAAACTGGCAAAACTTCAACGAAAGTTTCAAGCTACAAGGCTGCGTTTATTAGAATTACTGTATATGTATGTGGTGCCTGTATGTGTGCATGCATGTGTATGTATGCTTGACTGTGTGTGATAATTGCTTTAATATATACGCATGTGTGCATTTTAACTTTATGGAGTGTTGGCTGATAATGTCTTAATTACTGCCTAGATAAAGCGCCGACTACTTAGCCCCAAGAAACGCTTTGCAGTTTCACTTACCCTACATTTATAGATGTGTATGTGTGATTATATGAGAGCGTATATGTGGGTGTATGAGTATATAGGATACGTTGGCACGACAACTATGTTTATTACTTGTGAGGCATGTACAGCACAATTGAACTTTGAACTGCTGCTTCTGCTGATACTGCTGCTGCGAATACTGCTGCTGCTGATAATGCTGCTGCTGTTGCTTCCATTCTCGATTCTATTTATATACTTAATTACAATACCAGCAACAGTTGTTGTCATGGCAAACTACTGTTATATGCTTTAAGGGGCCACCCCAAGCATTACCCAAAGTAAGCCAATGCTGCAGTTATCTTAAAGATTAAACCAAGCAGCACCATTAGTCACTCTCTTGGAGGCTACTCGCGATATATATTTAAAAGCTGGAGTATAGTTTATCAGTCAATTGTTAATAATAAATCTAAATCGCTATATGTTACAGGCAACTCATACTCAAGATAATTGAAGTAAGCTTAGAATATTAATGTGTTGACTTATAGAAAAATTAAAGTAAAATTCCAGAAGAAGGTTAAAGATATACCTTTAAGCATTATAATCATGTAAAAAACAAAAAATAATCTTAATAAATGAACGGTATAATATACATATATACATACATCATGCTTAACACTTTAACCATCATTTTTTGTTGCTTGTTTTGTTTATTTTACAGAGAGAAAAACTTGCTCACCGGAGGAGTTCGCCTGCAAGACGGGCGAGTGTATACCACTCTCTTGGATGTGCGATTCGAACAACGATTGCCAAGATGGCAGTGATGAAGCTTTGTGCAGTAAGCCAACATATCTAATCTAACATGTTGTTTAGTATTTTAACTGTAGCTAGAACTCTTTCACTATTTTTGCCTTAGTCTAAGCTTTAGCCTTGTTGTAACTTACTTTTGTTCTCTGCACTCTTGTATCCCATACGAAGTATGTTACACATATCTGTAAGGATACTGTGTGTAATGCTAACCTAAACAATGCACAGGCAATAAAGCATATATATATATATATATATTTATATTTACAAGCATTATATACATATATAATACTAATACAGAAACACACACACATGCACAGATAGCCAGCAACACTTGCAGTTCTTTTGTTACATAGCTTTTATAGTTGTATTTGTTGCTGTTGCTGTTGCTGTTGCTGGTGTTTGCTGTTGGGAAAAACAAATCTCCTATTCGTTTTATCCCTTGGCGTGTCGTATTGTTGTTGCCTGTTTGTTGTCAATTTTTATAATGGTGTTGGTTTTGCTAAGTTATGTCTAGCATATTTCAGTTTGCATGTTAGTTGCTGTTTACCTAACTCTATAATAGCTAACCAGAGCTCACTCATTGTTCGTTTGTAAATCTTCTTAATATAAGCACTTACACTCATACAAATGCATACTATAGTATATAGAATAATATTACGATCAACAATTTTAACTTTATATAGCTACCACCTGCCGCTCAGATGAATTCACCTGCGGCAATGGAGGCTGTGTACACAAGATTTGGTTATGCGATGGTGATAACGATTGCGATGATGGTAGCGATGAGCATAATTGTCCAAAACGGGATTGCTCCAGATTTAATTCGACCTTCACCTGTGCCAATGGTGATTGCATACCAAAGGAGTGGACTTGTGATGGCGACAATGACTGTACGGATGGTAGCGATGAAAATGTAAGTTTTGACAGTATATCAAAGTGGCTATAAGCAAATAACAAAGTAGAATACAAAACAGCTTAAAAATGCGAGGGATGTACATTTAAATTCAGCTATTCAACTATAAAAATTGCAATTGCAAAGATATTTTCCAGTATGCAACTAACTTCTTGCAACAACCCTCGTATATAAATATGCCTTTATGTGCTTGCTAGAAATCATAAATTATGCAACAAGCGCACATTATTCAAAACGGAGAACGTTGAACGTCGACGATGACGCTGCAAACGGCTCCCGTAAACAGTTATGTGTATAAAGCGCAACTTTTGTTGTCAGCCAGAGGAATAACAGTGAGATTGGTGCAAGTATCAGCTAACAGCTATGTTTGAAATTGCTTCATGTTTCCCAAAAAAATGGTATAAGCAATGAAAAAATTTTGAAATATTTTTTGGCAGTGCTAAAAAGTATGCTACAAAAAGAGTTGCAATCCATAAACGGACAACGACAAGCAACTGTCTGCCTATATGCGTACATTTGCATATGTATGTATACATCTATACGTAATATAGTGTGTCGGTATTTTCTTTTGTGTATATGTGGCTTATATGGCAGCATACTAGTGGTATCTCCCACTTAGCAATTTTCTTCTGCTGCTGCTCCTGCTGGTACTGCAACTGCTCCTCTTTTATGACATATTTGAAGTAAACTTCACAGCCTCGCTTCCTTTTGACATTCACTACGCAAAATACGTTCAAAATAAAGTACATATTATGGACAAGCTATTTCATTGACTTTATTCTATACTTATTTATATATATATTTATATATTTTGCAGAATTGTGAAAAAGAAGCGACAGTATTTAGACCGTGCCTGCCGCATGAGTTTCAGTGCAGAGACCGCCTTACCTGTTTACACCCAAGCTGGCTCTGTGATGGTGACCATGACTGTTCCTTTGGTGAAGATGAGCTCCCCATCAATTGCAAGAATATCACCTGTAGAATGAATCAGTTCCAATGCGGAGATCGCAGCTGTATTGCTGGTCACCTCATGTGCAATGGCGAAAAAGATTGTGCTGATGGCAGCGACGAGCACAGCTGTAATATGTCTGCCGAACCAAAGCCCTGTAATTCAACCACAGAGTTTGATTGTGGAGGTGGACAGTGTATTCCACTATCCAAAGTCTGCGATAAACACTTGCATTGCCCCGATGGCGAGGATGAACCAGCAGGAAAATGTAATGTCAATGAATGCAGTTTCAAAAATGGTGGCTGCATGCATAGTTGCGTAGATCAAATGTTGGGATACACATGCACATGCCATGCTGGCTACAAGTTATCAACGGATGGCAAGAGCTGTGAAGATATTAATGAATGTGATGAACCAGGTGTTTGTTCGCAAATTTGCATCAATGAAATTGGTGGATTTAAATGCGAATGCGAGGCAGGTTATAAAAGGGATCCACACAATGTTACACACTGTAAGGCTACCGAAGGACATGCTTCATTGCTGCTGGCCCGTCGTCATGATATACGCAAGATTTCATTAGACCACCAGGAAATGACATCAATTGTGAACAACACAAAGTCTGCCACAGCACTGGACTTTGTGTTCCGTACGGGTATGATCTTCTGGAGTGATTTGACTACCCAAAGTATCTACAAGGCACCCATCGATGAGGGTAATGCCAAGGCTGTTGTGGTGAAACATTCTTCAGTCACATCCGATGGCCTGGCTGTGGACTGGATCTACAACCATGTGTATTATACCGACACACAAAAGTGCACCATCGAATTGACCAATTTTGATGGCAATATGGGCAAAGTACTGATCAAAGATTCAATTGATGTTCCTAGATCCATTGCACTCGATCCAATCGATGGCTGGATGTACTGGTCGGATTGGGGTGCATCGCCACGCATCGAACGTGCTGGCATGGATGGATCCCATCGCACCACCATTATCAACTATGATGTCAAGTGGCCCAATGGCATCACTCTAGATCTAGTGCTGAAGCGCATCTACTGGGTAGATGGCAAGCTTAACGTCATCTCCTCGGCCAACTACGATGGCTCAGATCGCAAACAGATTTTGTACTCCACGGAGTATCTGCGGCATCCCTTCTCCATAACCACTTTTGAAGATAAAATCTACTGGTCAGATTGGGATAAGCAGACAGTTTTCAAGGCTAACAAATTTACTGGAAAAGATGTTGAACATATTACGGCATTGCATTCGGTGAGTTAACTAAATCTATTATCCCTTAATATATACAAGACTGATCCAATGCTGTTCATTGGTTTGCAGCTGCAACATCCAATGGTCATTCATGTGTATCATCCCTATCGCCAGCCAGATGGCACCAATCACTGCCAGTCGGTTAATGGTCACTGCTCACATATCTGCCTACCGGCACCACATATCAATGAACGCAGTCCCCGCATATCCTGCGCCTGTCCCAGAGGTCTGAAGCTAATGGCCGATGGTCTTATGTGCATCGAAGATCGTAAGTAGCTTTAACATGTACTTGTTCTAGGGTGGGGTTTAAAAAGCACTTTGTCCCTGTTAATCCATATGTAGCAATTGTAGTTGCTACTACGGCTAGCTGCACTCGCCGTGCCATGTCGACGCGTCCTTGTTGCGGTAATTGCGGTAGCCGCATTCAGATTTTAGCCAACAATTGAATACCTTTTAAAGCCGATACTGAAACAGTTTACGTTCTGTTCTGTTGATTTTAATGTTGTAATATCGATATATTTTTATTTTTTTTATGCGTTTTTATATACATATTTATTTTAATTATTTTTTAAATATTTGTAATGGTTCCATAGGACACATAGCTTCCACAAAGCGTCTGAACTCAACAACAACTCAGATAAAATCTACAACTTATGCGATGACATCGCCTAGTCCCAGTAATACAAGTGAAGACCAAGATGCGCCCACTGAAGCGCCTGGTATGAGTAAATCCCTAATTCCATAGTAGTTCAATAGGTGTTGGCTTCTTCTATCACATAAAAGATATATCACATATATGTGTGTGTTCAGTAGTATTAATACTGATACAATTTTCCAGTAATTAAATATAAATTAATTCAATTTTGCGACTTTAACAAAAAATTTCGTATAATTTAATTTTAACTTTTTTTTTAACAATTTCAATTGTTACTTTTATTAATTGAATATTCAATATATATTATTTTATCTCAAAATGGTAAAAAAGAAAAAGGAAAAGAAAATGTTTTCACAACATTAATTACTACTGACCACATGCATTAATACGGGTGTTGGTTATACCTTAGTTTCACGTATTGTTTGGATTGTATTAATTATTATCGATTAGTTTAGCTTTCTCTTTGCTATCAATTCGTCTATCTGTCATTATTTATATATATGTTATTAGTTTATCCATCATCCTGTCTATCGTTTACTCTCTCTCTCTCTCCCTGCTTATTTCACTTTCAGTTATATTTATTAGAGTAATATTTTTGCCTCTCTTTCATATAAATATATGTCATATCATGATATCTACAAATTACCTATACACACATATATTCGTACACATATATACCCATTGATACACCTGTATAACTATGTAAATATTGTCTCACCTGAGCTGCTGTGCTCCCTTTTAATTTTGTATACCATTTGTCACGCCAATTTCTTACAACAACACATCCACCATGTGGACGTGTGCTCCGCGTTGTCATCAACATAAATCAACATCAATGATATTGACATAATCACTCAAAATACAGACACACATATATTTATCTATCTATATATATGTATATGTGTGTATATACATACACAGAAAGAACTTACATGCAGATCCACATCGTTGTGTTGGGTTTGCATGTGAAACATAAATATACTGGGTGTAGAGAGGGAAAGCATAAATACCACAAAAAGGAAGCATTGGTGACATGTTTAATGGCAACAATGGTAACAAAAATATCTCCAACCATTCCCAATCCGTATCCTGAAACCATATTCAAAAGCTTTTGAGGTTAAGCGGCAACCCTATGACATTTACACCATTGTGTTTCTGTATGCAATTTGTGCTCAACGCCGACAATGCGTATGTGGCTGACTCTGAGCGCTATGCTGAATGTGAATACGAATGTGAATGTGATTGTGAATGTGAATGTGAATGCGGATGATGAACGGCTGACAGCCACAGAGGCAGCTGGCGAGCAGACGTTGCTGATGCTGCTGACATATCAGCGACAAGCATCAAGCGGGCAAGTGGCAAGATTGCTCGTTCAACAAATCGCCATGAAATTAAATTGTACACAAGCCGACATGCCCATCAGATATCAGCGAGATAAACCGGGCAGAAGGATTGCCTTCAGTGAGAGTAGATAGCAAATAGTTTAACCAGAAATTCATCTTCCGCAACAGTCGCATATATCCCAGTCACATTCATCAGCCACAAATTGGCACTGTCAACACCTCGTCCTGAACATTATTGTCATGACTGTGGCTTAGAACGATAATACTTAAAATTTGAGCATCCGTTTTAAGCTAACTGTTTATTTCAACAGTGTCTACCAAACATATGCAACATGAATATCAGTGGGCAGAACTTCTGATACTTTAGAGACTCAGCCAAGCGTTTCAATTAGAGACAATTGTCGCTTTGTACTAATATAATCATTATGCGAATATTCAATACATATATATTATGTATATATACTCAATTTATATCATATATACATACAGACAATGTATATATACAATTAAAGCAATTTATTTAAATTGTCGTTTTCCCTTTGATCAATGAAAGTCGCGAAAATATGGCGAAAAGATCTGAAATATTTTATGATATAAATAATTGAATATAACACAAAGCCCAAGAAAAGTCCCATAAATTGCTATAGGTATATATATTTATATGTATATATTTATTTTTAAATTTATATATATATATGTATATATATATATTATGGCTCCGACACTTAAGCTGATATCTAGGGGCAAGGCCGTGTTTTCCATGGAAACACAAACAATAAAGTAAAGTAAAGTAAAGTCGAAGTTTATATATAGATATGACTTTGATATCTGAAACTAATGAGTCAAATTGATGTAGGCATAAGTTTAAAATAGCAACTATATTAATACAAATTAATATAAGTAAAAAGTCTATAAAGGCAAGAGCAATGTTAATATAAAGTCTAAACTAATATAAATTCTTAAGCCGATTAAGTATGCCATTCATTGAGCTTACAAAGCAACATAAGGTACTTACTTAGTCGAGCAAAGCCTGCCATTCCTTTGATACATTTTAGTTTGATATTTTTACATTTTACACATCAACAGCAACTCATCCACACGCAGAGTTTTCATTCGTTTTTATAGCTTTTCATTATCTGTCTGTTGCTTTTTTTTTAATTTAAGTATTTTATTTAATATGCTTTCATTTGTATCTATGTTGATTTATCTCTTTTACTCTCTCTTACATAAATGGAATTTTTTTTATTTGCTCTGTATCTTAATGCCGCTTTAAGGCATAAATGTGGTCAGCATTGGTTTCTGGATAAATTTAAAACGTTTCCATGTAAACCGAAGTAAACTGCTTCTCGTTAAATCCATACAAAATTACGTCAATTAAAAAGCTAAAGATTAAATAAAAATGAAACTAGAACAACGAAAAAAATAGAAAGTGGAAAGCGGAAAAAAGGAAAATTGCTAAGCGGCTCAAGTAGCAAATGCAATTAGATTGCGGCACAGCCTGCCCGACTGACTGTACTCTAATATTTATTTCTAAGAAATTGACGAACCCTGGTATAGACAGGGACCATCAGTAAATGCTGACTAGGATGGCAAAAAAGGCAAGTTTGTACGAGCGATTCAGGTATAAGAAGAGTGAGGGAGGGGGGGTTGTGTAGGACGTGAGCAAGGACAGTGGCAAGGAAAAAGTAAAGAAAATAACTATAAACTAGTTAAGGACTATTTCAATTAGTTGACCAACCCGGCAAGAAGAACGCCATAACTGCAATTTCAATTAGCGGTTTGTGCCACTTTTTCTATGGTCTCTTCCCATCCAACACTCCACACCGTACCACACCGTACCATACCGCAGCACACCACATCATACCGCATCAGTCTGCACTTCGAATTGCTTAATTAAGCGCAGGCAAAGTTTTGCAAATACGACAGGGGCAAAAAAGACAGCAGGACTAACCAAACTAGAGGATACCATCAGCTGATAGACAGACAGTTAGACAGATAAAGAAAGATACCCGTAGAGCTTGGCCAACCATAAAGTTTGAGCCTTCGAAGTAACGACTGCGTTTTTAATAGCCAACACATAAAGTGAACCAAAATGGCTGAGATGTTGGTGGATGAAGTTGGTAGTCGAAGTGTGCAGAGGTGTTACTAGCGAGGAGTGTTGTTGGATCTATATGTGTTTGGGTCAGCAGCTGCTTCACAGTTGTTTTGCACATTTTATGAGTTTCAGTTGACTGCAGTTGCCGAGTTGGTCAGTTGGCCAGTTGGTCAGTTGCCAGTTGCCAGTCGCCAGTTACCAGTTTTTCAGTTTAGCTATTGTGCTAAAGTTTACTGCATATTGTGTAGCTTTAATATCGATGCTGATAGCAATAAGCTAGAGTCCTTATCTGCTCTGCTTCTTTTTAAATGCAACCATAATAATTCTATACACAATTTACGTACACACGATATATACTTACGTATCCGGCAAAGTTTTCAACTTTGTTTATCTAATCTGGTCACAAAAGAAGGTGACATCGCCCAAGGCAACATAATACATTTTATGCGGCTTTATTTCATTTGTGCCACACTCACAATTTTTATGGCGGTTGCGTTAAGGGAGGTGCCAAAAAAAACTCTCTCACACACACACACCTGGTGGCAGTCACTATGTGCTTGTCTATGTCTGCAACTCTGTGGCAGCCCCTTTTAAAAAAACATATAAAACACATATGCTGGATTATTTAAAAGAAAAAAAAGTATATATATAAATATATATATATGTAAAGATAACCAAAATAAAAATGGAAGCATTACTTTGGTTTACCCTCTAGAGCAAGCAAATTGCATTTGCTATAGATTAGGGTTCCGCAATAATATATGACATTTATGGAAGTACATAAAATATGGCAAACAACGAGGGGCAGACTGAAAGTTATACAAAAAAAAATTCAAATTTGTGTTCAGTAAGTGTTTTTTTTTTTTTCTTATAATATGTCCTTCAATATTTCTAAGAAAAATTTTATTTAATTCCTTAAATATGTTGTTCAAGACAAATTCTACTTAAATCTACCATAAAAACTGTATAAAAAAAGTTTATGTACTACATAATATATACAGTTCTAGTATTGTTCTTTATTTTCCTAGAATTTCTTTAAGAATTTCCTTTGGAAAAGCTTTTCCTAAAATAATTTTATATGCACTTGAATCCCACACTTTTTAGCTTTCTTTGCTTTGCTTCAGTTCATCCTAATATACTTAGAGAAATGCTGAGCCCATTTTCTTTTAACTACTTCAGGAAATGGCCTTCAATTATAGCATATACCCTTAGAGTAGAGTATAAAATGTATAAAAAAAAACTTCTTTTCTGTTTTTGGTTTTTTTTTTATTATAAAACAGCCACACAACGTGCAATTAATGTGGCAAATATGCGTTAAGCTTTTCGAACTGTTTTCGTTTCTTGACTTGCAACCTGACTGTCTGTTAATGTTACAAATAAATTGTTAGTGGCGTCTCAATGTCTCAACACAGTCCCCTTACTTTGTTAACTGACAATCGATGCTGTGCAGCTGTTGATGCTACCAACTTTTAATGATAATTCGAGCTCCTGCCGTTGTGCCATATGCTCAGGATATAATTTTGGCTGATCCGCATCAGGCGTGCGGTGGTCCATTCAGTCCATGGAAATTCTAACAAGACATGGAGAAAACGAAAAAGAAAAAAAAATATTTAAAAATAATATATAAGAGTACGAGTATTAGCGGTAGGCGACAGTTCGTGCAATGCTGTTAAATGGTGGCACATCCTTTGCCAAGCGAACGCGTACACTGCTTAACTTTTACGAACAAATTCCAAACGGAAAATATGAAAACGAATTATGTTGACAGCGGAAAAATCCTACAACTTCCTGCCGCACAGACAACAAACAACAAACAGCAAACCAACACACCAACAACATTACCAAAAGGCAAAAAGCATGACACAAAAAGTTGACAACCGAAACGCCTGGCTAAAACAAAAACTGAGAACTGTGTGGGACAAAACGGAAATGTTCTTCATGGGATGTCGTCGACTTACTCCCAATTTCAAGAAATATTTTAATTATATTTCGCTGGCAATAATCTAGCCCAGAATAAAAATAAAACCAAAAACAAAAGCATCAAATCAAGTAAACTCAGTCCATTCTTTTTTTCTGCTTAAATATTACTTTGGAAATTTTCTAGAAAAAACAAAAAAAAAAACACCAGCCACATAATATATTAATCTATACTTCCAATGTATTAAGCCATATTGCAAATAACTTTTTAAATATACTAAACAAAGATATGGTTGTTTATTCAAATTGAACTTTTTAGTTGTTTGTCTAAGTTAAAATTATTATTATATTCTTAGAGCTGAATGTTTACTTCATTGGTACAGATGAGTGGGTGCCTATTTGGAGCCTACTATGATACACCTTATCGCATAACTGTAACATAAACAACACGCGCTGTGTGATAAGAGAAAAAGATGCAGAGTAAATCTTTGCGAGTAACTGCGCAGCAATTTAACTAAGTAATTGTACCCACTATCTTAGTTGAGATATATATAAAAACTTCCCAGAAAATCCGTTGAATTGTTTGTTTTTAAACACAATAGAAGGTTATCATATTTAATACCAGTTATTTGTCATTATTTCTAGTTTCAATCAAGTTAATTCTGGTAGAATTTTATTTGACTGTCAACGATTTTGATTAATTATTTTTGAGTAAAGTTCTTAGTGACCTTACCACTTCACTTCACTTGGTTTCTCTGCTCTTTGACATGTATTAATATTAAATATAAATAAATCGTTGTTTATATAAATCGTTAAAAATAAATCGTGGTAAATCATTTGTCATCTTTTGATTATCATAAATACCATATGAAGTAGTATGATTTCTAGTTATCTCTTCTAATAGATCTACTCTGTACTTGTCCATATGAAGCATAAATCTTTCATTATTCCTTGTATAATTTAATAAATATTTTCATTTGTTTTATTTTTATTTTGGTTGTGGCTTTCAGACATGACTTTTAATATATTTTAATTATTATGCAATAACTGAACAATATTTGCTTTTATTTACTTTTTATCCACAACACAGTTGAGAATAGTACTATGGGCAATAACACACATAAGGATAGTACCAGCACTGAGTCAGCACAGTCGTCAGGACATGACTCTGGCACGATAGCCCTAATTGTTATAAGTGTGCTTGTACTGTTATCCTGCACTGTGGGTGTAAGTATAGTATATATATATAGTATATTATCTATATATAACTAATTTTTATTTTTTAAACATAATATAGTCATATTTCTTTGTAAAAAGAGTTCGTAAAAGTGACAATGTCATGAACTTTGTGAATCCCACATATAATAAAACCACAGAGGATACATTTAGCTTGGAAAAGAATGCACCCATCAATAGATATGCGCCATCATTGGAGGAAGAGGTAAGCGTGTCAATAGTAACAACAGCGCAAAATCCAAAAGATTTTAGCTATGTTAGATTCTAATTGTTAATCTTAAGTAAGAATTTAATGTATGTTGTATATAGAACGTTAAGTATTAGTATTAATTCTTAAGGTTTACATTAAGTAATAATAACTGTTGAATCCAAGTAATAAAATGAAAAACCATAGCTACTAGGAACACAATTCTACTGTGTACACAATTTCAATAGTTATCTGAGTGTTATAATTATTAAAATGTAAAACAGCCCAACAAATCTACTTATATGGTAGTACCATAAACTTATCATATCTATATATATCGTATAAATGTTTTTAGGAATTATATATATATATATAGTATATAATGTGTGTTCATGTATTTAATATACTCATACATAAAACAATTTAAATACTTAAGCTCTATATATAGCCGCAAGTACTTTTAATGTAACTACAACTGTTTTAACTGTGAATTACATATTTCATCAAACATTCTTCAATTCCTTAAATTTAAACTAAATGTTTACATACAGCTTACATATTTTATCATCAATTTACCTACAAAATTCCACAATTCTGGCAATTCTGCTTTAATTATAGTAATTATAATACCTTTTCATTGAAATTAGGTCTAAATCCAAAAACTATATATTAACTTTATTGCCCAATTCAGTTCTTAACCCACAAAACCTCCGGTTGAACCATTTCACTCAATTCCATTCAATGCTATTGATTTCTATGCATTTACCAGCATTCCTGTTAAATGTTATATTATATATCAAAGATGCATTTATATTTCTATCTGTTCTTAACGTACTTTATAATAGATTTTATATAAATAGTTTAAACTATTTAAATTCAATATTTAAAAACTGTAATTGATGGTAATGAATATTTTTATTTTTAATAAATTATTTACTACACTTTAGTGTGATTTTGCCAAGTTCATCTAACTATTCATTTTCCAATTCATTTTTCTGACTTTCCTCAAACATTATTACCACCAATTAGCACCACATTTTGATATACAACAAAACAAACTTTTTTCTTGTGTGTGCTTAGCATATTCTTTAAGCCTTTAAACCATTTAAATAAAATTTTTGTTTAATATATATATCTATAGGTTTATTAGCAACAATTTATTGAACTCTATTTGTTTATTCACTTTCATGCTACGAGTAAATATATATACCCAAAAAAAATATAGCCCAAAGCAGATTTATTCATTAGTAAATAGAAGGTAAGTTTTAAACAGTATCCAAATGTGGGTTTAACTGTGTAATTATTATAATTTTGTTGTCATTTAATATTGAAATAATTTAATCTATAACCAATTTGCAAATCAACCAAAAATTGTATATACCACCTGGGTATAAGCTCTTTATAATTTATAATAATTGCGTTGAAAACTAACTGAATTGACAATTGGAGACCTCTAATTGTATTGGCGATGTACCAATAATGTTATGTAATCAAAATGCGCATATCAATTGGTCAATTAACCAAAGAGGTCCAATTAAAAAGCTTCAATGAAGCGTCAAAATGTTCTACTTGTTTTGGCCAACTGCCAACTGACAGCAGCATTGCATTGCGCACATTTTCTCTATTTTATTTTTTTTTTAGATAAATTCCTTTAAATATTTAAATAAAATTGGATTCTATAAATTTGCATTGTCTGGCGGTATTTTTAATTAGCATGCTTAATTTTGCAGTTAGCCACTAGACAACAAAATAATTAAGAGAAATTAAACAAAATGTCATTTGCGCTGATTTTCCAAAATGAAATTTGCATTTATTGTGCAAAAAATAGTTGAAAAACTTGTGAAAATTTTTATAAAATATACAACTCTATTGAAACTTTAATAAATTTCAATGCAAATTATTTTTAATTAAAAAAAAACAAACTTTTATGAAAATGCAATTTAGTTATTGCAGTTTTTTAATGTGATGAATATTTCCTCAGTTGAAAATATCAGAAAAAGAGAGAGATTTCTTATAGAAAATTCTTTAATTTTTTTTATTAAAGAATTATTATATATATATTTATATTTGACTCTCATTTCTTATTAAATAATTTATGATTAAGATTACGTTTAATTTATTTTCTTAAGATATGTTTTAATTTATTTCTATATTTTATTTTTAATTTGAATTTATATATATTTTCATATATAATATATATTTAACTATTACTTTCACAGGTACCACTAAACATTCAGGGCACACAATGTATAGTGTAGAAGGCATCAAATACAAGCCATATGAAGAATGACATATCCAAATAAAGAAAATAAAAGAAAAGAGAAAAGAAAAGCAAATTAAAGCTGTTCTTAGCAACAGCAATAAAAGTCCTATTATAAAGTCCTTTAAGGTGAAGGCAACTCACTCAAACAAACAAGGAGCAAAACACGATACATTTATATACAGATAGCTAGTAGTATGAAGTATACCAAAAATAAATAACAATTACAATAACAAAAACAAAAACAAAAGGAAAGACAAAAACAAAAGACAACAACATATAAAACCACATAACAAGAACAACAAATTTCTATCAAAAGATGTTAAGGGATAAACCGCCAAACTAATTGAATATCATGGGGAAAGTGAAGAGAAAAAATAAATACTCAACAAATAAAATTTGTTGCTTTAGTTTAAAATTTAATTTAAATTTAAATTTAACACCATCACATACATACACGCACACACACATATATATATAGCTACAGTAAACTGAAATGTTTTTCTATGCGGCAACATTTTGAGATCAACTGAAAAGCATCGACAGACATTTACAAATACACATTCTCACATATGTATGTACACTGCACAAACTATATACACACACTACATACTTACACTGTCATACACATGTTCATATACACTCAAGGAACGGACATAAGTCCAAATTCATTATATTCTTTTTAAGTCAATGAAATAAATTGTAAAAAGTTTAAAATACCCAAAAATATTTTGTTAAAGTTTGAAAACAACAACAAAGAAAATAGAAGGAAAATTGAAGTCAAAGTTAAATACATAAATATATATGTAGATTTGTAGATTTGTATGTATATTTAAAATAAAATTGTGAAATTTATGAATATTAATACGGTTGAACTACATTTGGAAACATATTTTTATTATATACAGAAAAAGAAATTAAATAAATTAATTAATTAAAATGTGAAAAATATATAACTTAAAAGGTGAAGAAATAACTTTCGGTTCAAGCTTAGTAAATTTTTTAAAAACACATATTTAATGTAAATAAATTTTTAAAAAAGATAAACCAAAACAAGAAATGCTCGAAATAAACTTTATATTATTAACAAGCTGTATTAAAACAATATTTTAAATATATTGCAAAAAATTATAAATTATTTTCAGGGTTCTATATTATTGTTTAGTTGCTTATTATCTTTGGGTACTCTAAACAATTAGCTGTGATCAGTTTAAAAACAAAATAAAAAGTTTTATGAAACAAACAAATAACAATCAAAGTTTTATTTTTAAAACATTTACAATTTTCTCATTTATTTAGTATATATTTATGTAAAAGTAGAGAAAAATCTAAGTTATTATTTTAAATTTCATTATTATTTTATTTTCCAAAACCAAATTTGTACCTATAAATACAAAAGCATAAAACATTAACACAAAAATTAGCTAAATCTACTAACTGAAAATCAATATTGAAATTATTTAAATAATTGCTCATGGCATTTGTGTAATAGTTTATAAAATTATTAGCTAAACAAGGTATATAAAAAATACAATGGTACATGTCAAATAACTATTCAAACAAAATAAAAAATAATAATAACAAAAAAATTGTAAAAAAAATAAAGTTTATTCAAAAATAAAGAAAATTTAAAACAATTAAAATATTTATTGTTTCTAATTGGGTTGAAATTTAAATAGATTAATATAGGCATAAATAATAATAATGGTAAAAACCAATAAAGAGTTTTATTAAAAATCCTTTTGTTATAACTCAAAATTAGCTTATCATTATAAAGTGTATAATTATATTTAATTTGAAAGAGTTATTAAATAATAAATTCATTGTTAAATAGATTTTAATAAGCTTTAAATTACATTAGAAAGCTTCAACAACCCATCTTCTCCACTAGAGAAATTCTACAGGGAAGAATCAATTTAATATATCGGTTTTATTATGATAATTTCGTATGTATTATCTGCACACATAGATAGTCTAGGAATAGCATTAAAATTGTACAATAAATGTAAACAACTTAATGCCTGATTTCACATACTGAATATAATACATTTTGCATAATTAAATATGAATATGAGAAGCATAAACCTTTTGTGCTTAAACTCGATTAAATAACATAAACTACCAAAAACTCTTACTTAAGAGTATTAAAAGACATTTGCTTTGTTTAAGAATTGTGTGTTTGCAATGCTCGGCATTAGCAATGGACACCCACAGAAATAATCTTACTACTGTATGAGACCACAACTTAATAGCCTTGACACCAACACACAGTACAATGAATTATTAAACGCCATTGGATAACCAAGGCAATTATTTCACATGAAGGCACATCAGTTCACAATGAAGACAACATTGGGCTTGCTCAAGCGAGCAGTTATCAATAGCAATGCTAAAGTTCGCACATTAAAAGCCAAAATTAACAGATTGCATACCACGAATTCAAACCGAATGAATGCGTTGCTTTTGGTATGGCATGGCTATGTATGGGTGTTGAGGTTAGCAGATATCGTTCCATGCAAACACTAATGGCCATAACAAACTCAAAGCATTTGGGGACTCCCTAAACACACGCAGTGTAGGAATTTTAATTTTACCCGTGTGGGCCGACAACCAATCGGAATACAATTCGCTGACCATTGTATGTTGGTCATATTTGACTTATATATATTTCTATATACATATATTATATGTGTGTATGTGTTATATGTGTATATCTGTTTAGTATGAATGTGGTGGTAGACAAAGTTTAGTTAATTTATGGAGGAAAATTATCAGTGAACCTTTGGGTAAAGTCAAACGCAGCAATTTTTGTGCCCAAATAGCGTATAAATTTGATTTCTTTTATGACTTTCGGTATCCTTATTGCTATAATTTATGCGTCGCGCCTAAAAGCAGGCAACATTATTGTTGTTTATTGTTTTGTCGGACGACAGGCAACTGTCATCGACAACAAGTTAAGCGTAAGCAGCTTACAGCTATTCGCTGAGCGTTAACAATTATATCGATTCAATGCTGCCAGCTGTCGCACAAAGCATATATTCTACACTTTGACTGTGTTAAAATTTCATGGGCTACTTAACAGTTTAAGGTATGAATGGATATATGCCAATTTCATTTGCAATAGCAAAGTGATATATACTCTTTTACATATCTGAATATATATATATATTCAGTCATGTACATAAAACACACTTCGTATATAACCGACTCAACTGACTAAATTAACAATTCAGCCGGAACAACATACATTTTGGTTGTTTTGATGCCGTGGGCGTTGCAAAAGCAGCAAAAGCAAACTCAATGCCCCGTGCCATGCAACCGAGAACCCAATGAGGCATAACATCTGCTGTTGTACGTTACTGTTGCAAAGAGTATGCAATGCCAAATGCGGTCGAGTTTTGTGTGGCATGCATGCAACTTTGTGTGGCTTACGTAGCATCATATCTGCCCCACGGGCAACTGTTCTGCAATCTAGTCGTATTTAGTGTTGACCAACGAATAAACCTTGACTGCCAGTTGACAAGGTTGGCTTAAGTATTATTAGAATATAACAAACAATATTTAGCTGTAAAAATAATTTTAAAGCTTATTATTAACTTTTTTGAATATCAACTACTAGTAGACATTGTATGAAATTAAGATTCGTTAAAATGTTGTTAAATATTATATATCATATGTTAGATATCATCTATATCTAATACAACTCTGGACTTGTTAAGATGCACTGATTGTTCATGTCATAGCTACTCTCCCTGGGCTCTTAGTTAGCATTTAAATTGTGTTCTTTGGTACAGGATAATTACTGACCACTAAGCCAACGAATTGGGTTGTGTTGTTTACCTCTCGACGAGTATGTTTATGTACCCTTTCAATGCACTTGCATTGTGAGCACGGCAATTCTCGGCATTGAGCTAGAGGCTAGTTGCAAGTCTCTTCCATATCCATGCAAGGTTAGATTGCAAGTTCATACACCAAATATTTTGAGGCCACATGATGGCTGGTCAACTGGGAGCTTGAATCAGCGGCAAAGTATGTGTTGCTTTGGGAAGGGAATGAAATGGTATGTATCAGCCAGTGGGTGGTATAACAGCCTGCTGCGTCTTACATGTAGCCACGTTGTTGGGTTCTCGGTCGAGTTGTTTGCACCACGTTCTGAATAATGGATACGTTTCGTGCCACATTGAATGCCCAGCAGTGAGTGACATTACACGAGTTTTGGCCGCCATGCGGCACATGCTTGCAAATGTTTTTGGAATTGTTAATGTAATTACGCCTGAAAGCCTTTACTGTCGACTGGAACTGAGCTTAAGTTTGGTCTGTTACCTGTCGCCCTCACCAACACCAAGCCAGGTTAATCAAGTCAAGTCGATAAGCGTGTGTAAGTTTAAAATGAAAATGCACAGTCATTGGAGAGCAGCTTTGCAATTTGCCTAATTGCAAATTTGACTTATTCGGCAAAGAGAAAGACAAAGACAACAGCCTGAATACTTTATAATTTAACGATGAGTTTATTTCTTTTTTCATTTCAACACAGTAAAATGTAACTTTTCAGACAGTATCAGAGCGTGCGGAAAATTCATCAGTCTAAGGACACTGAGTGAAGCTAAGTCAAAGCGGATCAAAGGGGATGCCAAGAGCCTTCTGTGCGTTTTGTGTGACATAGAAAAATGGTTACAAAATGGCGGCAGCTGACTTAACAAACAAACATGCATACAAATATGTGATTAGGTGTCAGTGTGTTGGTGCGAGTGTGCATTGGACACACGCAGTGTCTCGGCCTTGATACAAAGTGTTGCCTCTCTCTTTCTCTCCCTCTTTTCCTCACTCTTTCTCTCTTTATTGCCATCGCTTTTCTTTTTACTATTTCTCTATCTGTCTCAGCATGTGTGACTTAAATTTTACATTTTGTATTTTGTGTTAAAATGCAGCAATTTCAAATACTCTTACAATAGGGTCGTAAAATATTTCATCAACTTAGATTTTTCCTTAAATCAAGTACGAAAAGGTTTCTTGAACTGTTTGTAAACTAATTGAGATAACTTTTGCTTTTTTTTCGATTTACTTATTTATTAAAAGAATTGTATTTAACGATAGGGTAACAAAGTATCAATGTGCTATTCTTTAACGGGTTTCTCATTTACTTTGCACTTGCATCAAACTTAAACTTATATATATATATAGATATATAAATGTATGTATGTATATATTATTTTGTAGCGTCTTTGAGCTGTTTGCAAATACTCAACTTAAAACGACAGCAACAGATAGAGAACTAAGCTCAGCGGGTGCAATTTTTTCAGCTTTTGAAAAGAAATAAAACCATAAACCACGCTGCTTCGAGCATCAGCTTGCACTTGTGGTTCGTGTGTGTGCAAGTGGTTGTATATGTTATAACATATTAACATGTGTGCGTGACACGATTTACTATAGCTAAGGCCAACACAAAAAAAAAATTGAAAATATGAAAAACATCAGCAAAAAGCGAGCATTTGGTTACTTTATGAGCTGTTGCCACTTGCAGCCACTTCATAAAATAATGTTGCATACTTTGAAGAGCTATAGTCGCACTAAAAACTAATTAAATGCTATAACAAAGAAGATATAATTCTGTGTCTATATACATACAGAAAGATAAACAAAATGGCAAGCAATATACACATGCAATATGTAGGAAATTAATTACATTTAATCAAGTCGGTCAATGTCAACAGTAATTTGCAAAAGTTATTGAACGAAATCTGCGAACTACAGTAGTCAATAATTAAGTATATTGACTTCTAAATGTTAATATATATATATATATATATAACTTATATATAACTTTAATATATAATATATTTAGATATAAATATGTGGATGTGTTTGCGTTTTGTGTCTTTGTAATGGTAATGGTAGTTGAGGTTAACACATGTGTCAGATGGGTAAACACTGAGACAGGCATCTCTTGTCGTTTTTAGTGGCCTGTATGTGACAAGCGAAACAGCAGGTGAATTGCCGGACAGCACGTTTAATACCAAAATTGACATTAAATTGCTTGTGACCTGAACCCAGCAGTGCTTTACCTCCAGCTGGTTTCTCTGTTATCGACTTTTACGACAATTTCAATAAAGAAACAATCCAGACGATATCCAAGCCTGTCACTGCCATTACACAGTTTACTATATAATACCGGTAAGGAGTATAGCCTAAAAATGACGAAACGGCTTTTGTATACATTATTGAAAGATTTGTTTAGCTGAAAGTTTTATGTAGCTGCAGAAAATGGTGTGACCAAAAGATGAAATCAATAAAAAAATCTTTGAATAAATATAAAATATTTTCATCATATTGTTAAGCGATAAACCAAACATGATTGTACTCTATTTCTGTACAGTAGCGCTTCTAATATACTTTATTGAACAAATATTACTTGAAAATAATCGATCTATTTAAATAATAACTTTGGCCACACTGTACATGAGCATAAACTGACAGGTAATACGCACTCTGCTGACTGATGTTTATTTTTATTATTACTTTTCCTGACATGGACAAGAATTGTCAACAATTGAATGAGACACAGCTCCACTACCATTAATATTGGTTCTGCTCAGGATAAAGTTGTTGATATTGTTGGACACTCTAACACGTGGGCTCGCAACAAATAAATGACTCTATATTGGCATGTCATTCTGAGTGGTGTAGGCCAAATCGAAGTTGGCATGAGTAAGCGTTATAAGTTGAGTGTGACCAGTCAATAGCAGCATGATTTGAGATTAAGTTGGAATGGCAGTTAAGTGCATTTCACTTACGTGACGCAAATGTGTTACGTAATTGTCATAATAGCTGAAGCAAATCTGCTGAAAAGTAATTCTCTAAGCAAACATTGAACACTGACCCAAGCCCAAATACTCAACATTCTAATGGTAATTCAAAAATAAAGCAAAGACAAAAAACCTAAAAACATTACCAAAAACAAAATATAAAAGCAAAACTAATTTAAAATAACCTTCCAGCCTGTACAATAGACAGGCCGCATTACATGTGCGGTTGTGGGTGTATAAATTTCTTAGCTGGCTACACATACTTAACTTCATTTGTAATGGCGAGGTTGAAAACAAGAGTTTCGGAAGTACATCCTATAATAAATCTACACATGTATGTGTAAGCAATAAAATTAAGTGACCATTACTGGATAACTCTAGATGAAATATTACCCATAAAAAATAAACATTAAATAACGAAACTTAAACTTAAATAAAATTCTGTGATATTGCGTTTAGCAGTTCTTAAATGGAGCTAGACACTTGGAGAAAGGAGAGAGAAGAGAACAGTAAAAGCCTTACATTTACGTTGGTATTTTGTTTTAATTTAAATATTTATAAAAAATTCTCTTTATTAATTTCTTTAGAAATACTCAAACAACCCATTTGTGCTTAAAGTGCTGTTTCATTGCCTACTGTTGGTCGAAAATCTTCCAGTGCAGTTCTGTTCATTCATAGTAAAGGGAGCTGTAAAGGAGGCACACAAAGCGCCTTGATCCTAGCTTGAAGACTTTTGCTGCTGACCGCCTCGACAAGCTTGGTGGCTGATGTTCGTCGTTTTGCCACATTTCAAGACTTGAACATTTGTGGCAACGGGGCAACAGGGTAGCAGGGCAACATGGCAGTGAGGCAGTGAGGCAGTAAAGCAGCAGGGAAAGCGGCTTCAAAAATGGCTGACCGTCTGAGAAGTAGGGACGTCCACATTTAATACTGCTGCTGTTCCATTGCTATAATTTTTCCTTTTCGCCATGCTTTCGCTTTTGCATTGCCTTGTTGTGCTTTACCTTACTTTGGCTTGCTTTGCTAGCTTTACACACTATATATATACTTTTTGCTATTTTAGTTTTCTAACCAACAAAACAAATTGAATCACGTTCGCCTGGGAGGAAAACGTGAGTATTTTATTTTTTCCGTTAAACATTTTCATTTTTCTTGCCAGCCAAATAACAACAAAAAAAAAAGATAGAAAGAAAAGCCATTTCAGTCAGCCAGTTCGCAATGCAAGTTGTTTTGTTTGATAATGATGCCGTGGGGCCTTTTGTTGTTGTTGCCAGTGCTCCCAGTGGCTGTTGAGTGTTGGCCACTGGACCATGCCCAACACAATCATTTGCCTCATATAAGTAGTAGTTAGTAGGACTGTTTGTGTATTTTGTTTATTAAAAAGAGATTGGAGAGCGCAAAAAGATTTTGTCATGACCAACCAGATCCTGTTTGATGCCCAAGGGGCTCACCAAGACCATTCATCATCATTCCAGCCTGATGATTTTATTTTGATTTCGCCAGCAAACGTTTGGGGATTACCAGGCTAATGATTTTATTATAGTTTTCATACGGTCGGCTTTCAACTTTGATTGATGGTCGTCGGTCATCTAACAGCACACATCTCGCATCCCAACACAGATCATTGTCTTTTATTCTCATTCACTTTCATTCATTGTCTATTCAAGTGAGTCGCCGTTTAAGTGTTGCTTCATTATATTAAAAGCCCATTAATACTCACCGTAGGCATTTGCAGCTGTAGTCCCAAAATGTAAGAAAATTCTTTAAAATTAAAATAAATTCACCATAGTCATTTGTATACAGTCCCAACAATAACCATAGACGAAAGCCGAAACGTCAAACAACATCCAAACAATTTGAGACTCAAAATCAGCGCAGACCAACAAAGTTTTATGTAGAAGACTTTGCTATTGTCTCCAGTTAGTTTAAAAGTTTAGCAGCTCTAAATGAAATCCCAATACGCTTACCTCTGCTTAAATATTACATTTCAGTAGTTTAAAAAAAAAATAAAATTCAATATTATTTAATTGAAAAACATTTTATATAATATATTTTTAAATATCTCTTACATTTTATATTATTTTAGTTTTCATTACATTTGCAGCTGAGTTCAATAAATATAGCAGCGACTTTCAAATTTAAGAGTATGGCATCTAACACATAAACTAAATCAAAGCCCCCCAGCATGGAGCCAGTTTGACTGACTACAACGCTAGGACCACCCACCAGCTGCAACTCCTCTCACACGCTGTGCTCCCATATAGTCGTAATTACGCGCAACTTTCGACAAGTGTCGCCTGAAAATCGCCAGCGCTCCGTTAGTTGGTTCATCGTGTCCCGGGTGCGGCTTCAAACTTTTACCATGGCGTCTTTTGATGTTGCCACCATCATGATGGCAGCTGTAGGGGAAACAGAAGCGCACATGACGACCAAGTCTTCTGCGGTTTAATCTTCTTTTAAAATGTCCCCCCGGCACCTAAACCCATAGCTGTATAGCACTTAGGGCTAAAAGTTTGCCGCCACTTGCGCTTGATAACTTAAAACAAAGAGGCTAGAACAGAACTAAGAGAAGCAGTAAGGAACACAGCTTGAAATAGTTTGAAATTCCTTCTGAAAAAGTCATTGTTACACTTGCGGTTCTGCTGTTATTTTTCACTCTAATTAGTCTTCATTGGTTTGTGATTTGTGGGCGTATGCCTGGGCTGGAATCCACAAGCATACGAAGCACCTGGTCAAATTTTCTATTTACGAAAAGTTTTTGCGAAAATGCCACAAAATTAAACTAGTAATTTTTTACAGATTTTGATTTACTGCAGGACGGAAGGACTGATAAATCAAGCACAAATAGTTGGTCATACATAGCTTAACTTATATTCTATTGCGGCTTTATTACTTGACCAATGTTACTTAACCTGAGAGCAAGAAATAGCCGCAAATAATTTACAGCAAATGACTTTACCACAATTTATGAAGACCACATTAACCATTTTACAGAGCCAAAGGCCAAGCAAAATATTTAATTAAATTAAATACAAAGAAGTTTACCCTCTGTTTTGGCTTTTATGGTCGGCTTTTAAAGCCTTCGTAAATCATTAAAGTTCAGCCCCTGAGATACCACCTAATGACCAATGGCCAAAGGCCATTGAGCAATGACCAATGGTTAGTGCCGATGCTGATGGTGATGCTGACGCTTACACTCATTGTCCAAGCCGATCACGCCTGCCATTTGTGCGGTCACATTAAAATAGACTAAAATGCGAAGCAGCATCTGCCTTTATGACCACTTAATGTAAAACAGTTAATTAGCGACACATACACACTTACCCGTATACATACTGTTATAGACTTGCATAAAAGAACGAAAGCCACGCAAGGCATATTCGGTAGCCATTGAAAATACCCGCCATTTTCACTGTCGCTGACATTTTTACCATCTTAACTGACAGGTAATGCTGGCCTTTTATAGGGAGAATAATTACTTTTGATTAATTATGCTCAATAAAGCGAACGATGTAAAGATTTCAATCCAAGTACATTAAATATGATATATATATATATCAAATGGTGAAACGGACTTACATTGCAAAATCAACAACGATTCATTGTATAAATTGTTACAAGCATATCTTTTGATTTAATACTCCCTGTTCACTTTGTTTAAAAGGATATTTTTAAAATAGCTGTGTGCATGCAGCTACTCAGCAGCAGTGACAGGAGTCCCAGGACGTCAAAAATTAACTTGTTTTTGTTCATACAAGATGACGGCCGACGTGCTGCAACGTTATTGTCGTTTTTTTTTACCGCTGCATTTTTCTTTCATTGTTGGTAGATTTTTCCCTTTAATAATGAAAGAAACGAAAATAACAGGAGAGCTTTCCTTGCCATGCTACTTTAGTCGCCTTGTCCTTGTCATAATTATGAACTTAACAGGCATCCAAGGCATACTGTCAGCGGAAGCAACGCCGTCAGTGTTAAAGGGGTTCGACGTCACTCTGCATCGCACTTTGATTTTTTTAATTAAGACTGCTCAACTTTCACTCATATTTATATTTTATTATTATTATTTCTGTTTGCGCTTCTGCATTACTCTTAACAAATGTATAGCTACAACAATTTGTGTATTTGTAATGTTTATTAATCTATTTCCAAATGTATTTAAATGCCTGCATTGTTGAATTATCAATTACATTTAAATAACGGAGTCTGCGTCCGCATTCTGAGACTGAATAAATTAATCACAGCGTAACATTGATAAGAATAAAGCTGAACCCAAAGTTAACCTGGTATTATTACATATATATAGTATTATAGCGTCATTCAGTGGCTTTTTTTTTGCTAAATTTAATTAAGTAAAATGTCCGAGAAATACTGAATTATTGAGTTTATAATTAATATGCTCTGAAGCACAATTAAAATTAAAAACATAGCGCTTTAAAAATTCGAATGATAGACTGACATTAATTTTACATGGCATCATACAAATGTTTAGCATTTAAATTTGGCGCCATTTAGATACGTGTGCTACCAGATATTCAAACAAAAACCATGTGGCATTACTTTAAAATAAAGTGGCAACCTCGTACCGACTTGTGTAATAAAAACAACATTCGACTTTAAATTATTGTTAAAAACAACATTTCATGTAATTTTCAACCAGAGCCCCGTACACACAAGCTGTGTTTGTTTTCAGAACCTGCTGTAGCACCCAGCAGATATCAGATGGTACAACAAAATTAATTGCGCACCCAATCAACTCTCGCCGATGTTCAAGGACGTTCAATTGACAAAAATATATTATTCTTGTATCTTACAGTGCATAAAGAAATATTGCAATTTTGTTAATTTTTGGGAATTGTCATTTGAGAGCTTCCTGCCAATAAAATGCTACCCGCCATAATTTTCCGACAAATGCATCGACCCCTCACTGCCGGCGGACTGCACCATGGAGCTACAACGACACTGAAGCATGTACTTGGTGTGGGCGGTAGCAGTTTTGTTAACTGTCTGAATCGATATGCTGCCGCTACAGGTTTTATACGCATCTCGTTCCTTGATATTAATCAGCGTCAAAACTGGGATGTTGCTCGTTTACGACTTTATGCAGATGCCAAGAAGCAATCCTTGCATTTACGCACCCTGCAGGGACGTGATCTATTACAGGGTGTCATAGACAAGCAACGTGCTGAATTTATAGAACGTAAAAACTTTCTGGTTGACGATATACGCGAGGCTCGTCACAAGGTTCAAGAACGTGTACGCGAGAAGATTGTTGAAATACGTGAAGAGAGGGAAAACATAATTACTATACCCAATATGCTTACTATTACTCGTGCTATACTTTCACCTTACATTGGATATGTGATTGTCCAAGGCGACTTTACACTAGGCATGAGTTTACTAGCCATTGCCGGTGTCACAGATTTGGTAAATCTTTGTTCCATTCACGAATTCACTAAAAACCAAAACCAGTTTGTAATAATTAATTTGTTTCCATTTTTTTTAGCTTGATGGCCAGATTGCGCGTCGTTGGCCATCGCAGGCCACCAAAGCTGGCTCTTTTCTGGATCCCATGGCTGATAAACTTCTAATGGGTTTTCTTGTCATTTCATTATGCTACAGTGAACTGCTCCCAATGTGGTTGACTGGTATTGTTGTGTTCCGTGATGTCTTCCTAATTGGCGCTGGATTTGTTATACGCTATATTAGCCTGCCACCACCCGTAAGTATTGAGTATCAAATAATACAAGTGCAAAAATAATATAACTTGTATATTTCAGAAAACGTTTTCACGCTATTTTGATGCTACTCATGTGACTGCCCAATTAGAACCAACATTTATAAGTAAAGTAAATACAGGCGTGCAGCTGGCCACAATTGGTATTAGCCTGGGTGCGCCTATATGGAACTATATTGGTAAGCATAAAAGTATTATAGACCTTTAAGCTATTATTTATATGTTTTGTCTTATAGATCACCCTGCACTTCATGGGCTATGGTATCTAACGGGCGTAACAACTGTCGCAGCTGCATTAAGCTATGTTATCAATAGACGCAATACGTTTAAAATCATACAAAAAAAAACGTAAAATCGGACGTCTGTAAATATGGGTAAAAGTGATACCGCAACAGCTGCGATGATTAGGACTTAGTGTTTTTGTAATAAAATTTCTATAAATTAAATTCTATATTTTGTCACTAATTCAGCTGTTATCTTTTTTAAGGAGTTTTACAAGTATTGCGTATACTAAACATAAGTGATGCCAGATAGCTAAACTAAAAATAACTGAAGATAAGAATTTGGCGTACAATTTAATAGAACTAGCATATTTTTTATTTATTGCCATAGCCAAATATTAAAAACTTTATTTATTTATTTTATTTGTTCATAACTTGTATTAGTAATCATAAAAAACATTTTTAAATGTCATTTTAATACTTTTGATTAGAGTTGCCCTATGCAAATACAAATTATTGATATACTGAGCATTCAAATTTATCGTTTATAGTGTTGAGCAACGGCATTTATAAAACAGCGCGCTCCATTTTATTTTTGCTTATTAAAATGTTTAAATAACGTCAGTAAAACTAATAATAAACAGTACATAAGCAGTAAATTAAATAAAAAGTCAAGGTTCCAGTTAGAGTAATATGAGCAAAATGTAAGAGATACTATAACAATCTATAGAATTTGAAATATTGTTGTTCACCGAGTAGCGTCATTATCATTTTTTTTTACAGGTCCAAAATAAGTCAAAATAAACTACGCGAGTTGGAGAACGTATTAAATGAGAGTGAAACATACGCAGATCAACTTGCAAATTTTATAAAGCTTAAAACCGGGCCAAAACCGCGTAACGATAATCCTTTCGTGTTTGGTGGATTTGACATATCATTTGACGTTGAGGTCGATTTAATAAAATTACCTCCAAAAGATAAGCCAGTAGTCGGGGAGGAAGAAGCAACACACAATGTGCAACCACTACAAGAAATCACAAATAAGACATCTACTACAGATGCGCACGATCCCGAGCCACAAGCACAAGTACAGATATTACCCGAGCAACCACCACGGGCATCAAGCTTGTCACCGTGTACAGCCTCACGTCGAAGCAATAGTATAACTGTACCCACCTCCGATCGGCTTCGTCGCAGGGCCATGCAGCGTCGCTCACGAAGCTGTGGACGTCGTGATCTTCTTCAAGAATTTAACAATACTACCAATTCCAATTTTGTACGTTTCACTTTCAATTTCCGTAACATAAATGCATTTTTACAAGGCTATGGGAAGGCAGCATATGCATTGCTCGTTGCGAATAATCTTTTTTTATAGCCAAGATTAAATTAATAACTATTATATACTTTACATATTTTAGATACCCACATGGAGCAGTACGCCTGGGCCAGAGAAAAAGCCGGCGGAAGTCTTTCCACAAGAAAAGAAAAAGCAATCGCAGTCGAGCAGCATAGCATCAGTGCTACAACCGAAAAAAGAAACAATACAACAGTGTGAGGAGTTTGAAGCCAGTTTTGAAGAAAACATGATGCACTTGACTCGGAGTAAAAAAATGGCTTTGAAATTTTCAGAAATTTCATCATTTCAAAAGTCGTCCCTAACCAAACGTTCAACAACACCAGATAGTGGTACGAAACAACGTACTTATATTGTAGAGAAGGGACCCAAACCAGGACAGCTATTACTTTTACCTTCTTCACCGACGAGCAATGACAAAGATTTACACCAGAGTATAACGACATGTTCAGTGCAAAATGTTTCGAACCGTCAACCTCAAGTTCGTTTAAGACGACATCAAATACAAGATTCATCAACGGTTAAACCGGAGATTTTAGCACCTAATACACCGGTGCAAACTGTATCCAAATCACAGCCAATACCGGAATTTTTTGTGCCTGAATCACAACAAGAACCACAGGCAATTCAGCATTCACAAAATTTGAATGAAATAGTAAACAATTTGTCAAGCATTAGAGGTGGTTCACCTATTGTTGTCGTACCAATAACCTGTCACAGCCCTCAGCCTATAGCACAGCAAACACAACCAGCAACGCCTATTGGACAATTGACCACTGGAAGTATGCAAATGTCCTGCAGTCATAGCATAGTGGACGCAGAAAATGTAGAACCACCGTTAGTTACAAAAGTTACCAGTCGCAGTATACAAACTTCCATTATGGATGCACGTAAAACGTCAACACACGTTGCACAACCAGTCGAACCAACAAAACCAACTTGTTTGCCTGTTCCAATGCTTGCAAGTCACAGCGTTCAAACGTCATGCACTTTACAAAATGTCAATGACGTGATCGATATCATAACAGATGATGAAAGTCCTGAAGAGCGCGAGGCTAGCGTAGCGCCTCTTAACCTAGCACCCCCTGGTGGAAATACTACCAGGCTTCGGCGTCTGCGTAAGCGTCGACAAAGCATAAAAAGCCCCGTGCAACTTCTTGATTTACATTATTCACGAACTAGAGATTTACGAAAACGTGATATTAAGAGGCAACGGAAAACTGCTCTCAATAAACCACAAATGCAACCAATCAATGGTGAAGAGTTTGCTATGGAGCTAGCTCGTATGAGCAACTATGAAATACTTGATTTACGCAAACGCAATTCTTTGGGAAAATTACATCCTTTGAACTACCAGCGACAACAAGTCTTGGAGAAAAGTATTGAGAATGAAATATTGCGCCGTAATTTAAATGAACCTATTCAAGACAATTTATATAATGACGTGCCTAAACCATCAGCCCCTGCGTTGTACACGGCTCCAACTGTTTTAGGGGTTAAGGACACATCGATGTTAGGTTCTACTTTGCTTCCAACGGCACCAGTAAGCTTCAGGAAAAGTTCTGCACAGACAGCCAAGCAACTGCAACACAGAAATAACAAATCCCCTGCAACACCAAAGGTAAACTACACTTAAATAATTTTTAAAATATAAAGTTAACTCATCTTTAATTATAGCCAATGTTGAATAATAACTCAATATCCCTTTCAAACTTTACACAATTGCCAACTTCACCACCAATGGGTTTTAAGGATGATTCATTGCAAAATCAGAATACAAAATATTGTGAAGAAACGCCAGATCATAGGGAGAGTCGTTCGCGACTAAGAACTCGTCGAACGCGGATGGTAAGTATTTAATGAAAAATTTTTAAAATTAATTCAATGAAATGCTATTTTCACATTTTAATTTTAGGAAACTTATGACAAATCCGTGTCTGTTTCAACAATAATACATCCAATAGCTGATCCACCGGACAACTTTAAGGATAATTCTCTGCGTAAAACACTTACAATAGATGACCAAGAAATATTAAAGCGGCGAACGAGTAGGTTGCGATCTGCAAGCCGAGGGCAAACCATGTGCGAAACGATTAATGATTGTGAACTGGCAATTTGCACACCACCCGCTCCATTTCGGAGGAGTAAAAATGTGAAGGATATTGACACGTCAATGGAAACAACTGTAGCGCAAGCGCCGTTGCAGTTTAAAGATGTAACACAGGCAGATAATGGCAACGAGCAGAAGCAACAAGGTACAAATCAGCTGCCAAAACCAAAAAAAAATGTTAGAAATAAACTGGAAAACAGTTTAATGAAGATGGATACAATATTGGCTACACCTCCACGGCGTGATACAAAAACACGGTTCATCACACCACAACAGGCTACCACTCCACCGTCGCCTAACACACCACCAACGCCGAAAACACCACCATCGCCTAGCACACCAACACGGTACATCACACCACAACAGCCTACCACTCCACCGTCGCCTAACACGCCACCAACGCCGAAAACACCACCATCGCCTAGCACACCATCGTCTATTGCATCAAGCGCGACGTCTAACGATGAGTTCGATTTAATTAAAAACCAACCAAATACCAGCAGTTTCGCACAAAACTTACAACAACAAGGCAATTACAAAATCAATGCAAAACAAAATAAGAATGCGAAGAACGAGCAAAATAATACTCTGCTTGAAAAGGATAAAGATTCAAATAGTGTTTTTAAGAAACCTTTAGCTCCAGCTCCGCGTGCAAAGACAAAAAAAACTCGTTTAGAGCAACAATTGTCAAGACTACGTATTACGTTACAAAACGATACGCTGCCACCCAGTATGGACGAAAATAATGAAGAGGCAAACACAAGTAAGTACATCATAAATTATTAAAATGAAATTTTTAAACTATTTTGATTTATAGATGGAGTTCGTAAGTCAAAACGTGGGCATGTGCCGTTAAAAAATTGTTGGGCTCACACCATGAGCGATCCTTTTGCTTTTATGCGCAAAAAGGAAGCGACCTACCTAAAGCCAGCGAAAAAACAAAAAAAAAAGCCAACGGAAGAAGCAATAACCACAATTTTAGCCGAACCACCACTATCTAGCAGTACACCGCGAACTAATGATCCCACAAGCAATAACGGTGCTACAACGATGAAAGGAAAGCGTAATACGAAAAAGCAAAAGCAACACGAGTTTATATCAAGTAATAGCCATAATATATCAGGAATATGCAAAATGACTAGCACAACTGACCATGACACTGAACATGAACCAGCTGAACACGGAGACCCCGCAAAGCCAACAAATACAAATAAGAAAAAAGTTGAACGAAAAACGCGCAACCGTAAAAAAAAGGGAACTGAAGATAAACCTTCTCAAGATTCTAAATATGAATCAAAACCAGTCACCATGAAGTCACCAAGAAAGCCAGAAACAAATCTACCAACTACTCCGTCAAATAATAACGAAATGGAACACGAAACTGTACTGGACCCTGTTGAACAACTGAATTCTGAAACTCAAACTGATATCTCCCCAGAACAACAATTGTTTTCCCTAACTGCCTGGCTGCGAGGTGACAGTAATATACGTTCTGAAGCGAACAATGATCGCAATTTGGAAATTGAAACTGAATCTATGATCATATGTAAGCTTTTATTCTTGTTTTTTTTTTTCTTAAAGATTCCTATTTATAATTCTATACATATTTTCATGCAGCACGTGCTGCTAATCTACAGTTTTCAAATGTTGAAGGCATTGAGTACGCATTCTACAAAACTGGAGACGCGTATTCTATGGGATATATGCGTTTTCAGCCTTCACAATCGCGTGGATTTAAGCGAGCTAAAACAAGTACTTTGGTGTGTATATTTCTTATGTTTGCTGTAAATAATTTGGCTTAATCATTTATTTTTTTTTTCTGATGTTTTACCACACACAGATCTTTCTATCGCTTGAAGGGCAGTTTGATGTAGAAAGTACTTTTCGGGGCTCTGAACAGATAAGCAAACGTATTTTAACTACAGGAGACTCCGTTGAAATTAAAAAGGGTAAGAGTTAATCATGTGCAACCACCCATTTAGTTAATAATTTAAAAATATTCAAATAATAGGTAGCCGTTACAATATAACCAACTGTTTGAATGTCATCAGTCTCCTAATGGTGTACCGCACGTAGGTAATAATTTTACCACTTTCAGAATAACTATTAATTTTTTTCTAACTTAGCGTTTAAGCAAAAAAAAAATTTTTCAATTTTGTATTATTAGAGCACAATGATATATTTTTGTAATAAATAATAATAAGGAAATGAAAAATAAATAAATTTAAAAAAATGCACACAAACTTGTTTATATAAATATAAAACATTTACAAAGGTATAGGAATACATAACGAATAGTAAGAATAAATTAATTTCAACAAATAATTTATAAATACATAATAAAATCTAAAAAATATAAGTAGACATTACAAAATAACTAACTGCATGGATAATATCAGTTATATTTTATAATTTTAATATTTTATTTAGCGCTTAATTTAAAAAATAATTTTTTTAATTTAATTTTTCAAATTATACGTAAATTTAAAAAGAAATGATTAAGAAAATTATTCAGGTATGCTTTTAAAAATAGTAAATAAATCTATAAAAATAAGAGGTAAATATTTTCATTATAATATTCTAACCAACAAACCTTAAAAAATTTCAAAAGCAGCCGTAAACATTCTTTTATTTAGCTGTCACAATCATTAAAGTCAACCGCTCAGTAACAGTTGTGTCAGTTGAACGCTTATCATTCAAGTGATGCCATATTGCTTAAGCTAGCTGTACTGTGGCAACGTAAACGCAACTGTCATAATGACAAAGAAGCTGTCATCCTTTTCTTTCTTTTCCGGTCAGCGAACAGACCTGTAAGTTCGCGTAATGATTTTTCTCAAAATAAAATCGTAAAAATCTAGTGTAATAATAAAACAACGCCTTTTATTGAAAGCGCCTTTTGAATAAAAATAGTGCGAAATATGCTTAAATACAGATATTTTAAAAGAAGAGTACTTTATTTGTACAAAATAATTGTCCAACGGGAAAACAAAACAAAATAGAACACTAATATGTTGCAAATTATTTTAAAGTGCACATATTTGGCGGTATATTTGTTAAAGTGCTAGATCTAATAATAATAAAAGTGGTTTTCAGTCTTGTGATAATGTATTGAATTTCTTGAATTATTTTTCATGTTTGCTGCGACTATCACCGAACAAAATAACAACAAATTATACAGCCGCCAAGATGAGGAAAATTATGAAACAGGGCAAGATCGTAATCGTCCTTAGTGGACGTTACGCTGGCCGTAAAGCCATCATCGTTAAGACCTCAGACGATGGCACACCAGAGAAACCATTCGGTCACGCGCTTGTTGCTGGCATCGACAGATACCCACGTAAGGTCACCAAGAAGATGGGCAAGAACAAGCTAAAGAAGAAGTCCAAGATCAAGCCTTTCCTGAGGAGCTTGAACTACAATCATCTGATGCCAACCCGCTACACTGCACATGACATCAGTTTCGAGAAGCTGTCACCTAAGGATCTGAAAGATCCCGTTAAGCGTAAGACCCATCGTTTCCAGACCCGCGTTAAGTTCGAGTCTGTCTACAAGGAGGGCAAAAACAAGTGGTTCTTCCAGAAACTGCGCTTCTAAGCATCTACTACTGTCTGGAGGTAACCTGATTTGTATGTCGCCGTTTTTTTAAGGTTAAATAAAAAAACAATTCTAATAACAATGACCGAAAATTTTAAGTTTTGTTTTCAAATAATTTGTATTGGATGGATTGTTAATCGGCTTTACAGCGATCAGAAACGAAAGCTACCATGTTTTCATAGTTAGTGTTATAAATGGAATTTTTTCAATCGTTATGTGGGTTTTTAAGAAGAAATAAAATCTAAGCGAATATTGGTGTACTATCGAATCTATTGATTTGCATTCAAGCGTCGTCTTACCGGGTGGGTGTACATAACTCAATCATTTGGTTTTTTCTAAATTTGTATATTTAAAATCTGAAACCGTTTTTTTACTTCTATTCCAAATCATTCAGAGCCATTCTGTATATTCCAAATATAAACACAATTGTTGTATGATTATCTGGTAGATTTTTAATATTAAAACATGTGTAGAGTTTGGGAGAATTAGTTTTTAATAAATATTCGAACAGAATAATACAATTTGTTTGAATTTAGTTTTATATAAAGATTATAGTTTTTGTTGAAATAAATTTACAATTATATATGACTTGACTGTACAAATTATAGTTTTACAAAAGGTTTTGAAATTCATGGATATAGTGTTGGTGTTGTAAGTGTTTTGGGTGTGAGTTTCTTGAGGAATACGTCTAATTGGCTAAGAAATAAAAAATCAAAGTAGTTTAAATGTTCAAATTTAGAAACACCCTCGTTGCTCGATGATCTGTGAAGAAAGACATTTATAAATTATTAAAGGAATACAACAATTATTTTTTGCTGTTGTGTAAATAGCCAATATAATTAAAAGTCTTATTACCTGTGTTGAAACACTTGAACATCGGTGCACAGAACACAAAACACTTAGCCGGAGCGGGAGGTTTGATTTGGTAAAGCAGCTCATATTTTAACCATTTTATAATAAAACTTTTTGGTTATTATAATTTGTGTATTGACATCAATAACACACTTAGCGGTGTATTTATTGTCTTAGGAAAAGGAAAGGTAGTTGACTCTGATTGGCTTAGTTTTTGGTTAATAAAATTTTGGTTTCGTATAATTAGTTTTGCCTAACCCTGGCTGTAATTTCCCTGTGGCCTGTGGAACGATTAAGCATGGATTTTGAGGAGTAGAAAAATAATATATATCGGTTAGACTTGTTTAGGTATAAAGTTTGGTTACACATTGTTAAGGAATACAGTGTTGAACGCATCTAGATACTTGTGGGCGAGGATTTGGTGTTTCTGTGTTTTGTTGTGTGTGTGTGTGTTTTTATACTGTGCACTACGTAAATACTACTACTTAAAAGGTACATAAAAACAATAGTCAACTTAAAGCAAAACATACTTTCAAATATTAATAATATGTATGGATTGTGTCTTCAAGTAGTCAAGTAGTTAGTTACAATTGAGCAACAATGGCAAATTAATTAGCAAAATTACATATAAACACACTTACAGTTCTTCAAGTGGTAACAATGAAATAATATAAAATAGCATTAAATTATACATAATACAAATTAGGCATTGCGTTTAACAGCATCGTGGAACAGTAAAGTAAAAAAAGGACAGGCGTACAGATAAATAGAAAACTTTTAAACACAAGTTCAATTTATTTTACCAGTTCACACGTTTGGTGCTCAAAATCTTTAGTATGTTGCTGACAACATCCGTACTACTGTGAGTACCGCCCACATCTATATATATTTAAAATAAAATAAAAAAATTAGGTTAAATTTTATACCAAGGATCTGGGGAATAATAGTTAAGCTCATAGAATTGTTAAAGTTTTTACCTGGTGTGCGAATTCCGTCCTTGACAACTGTTTGGTAGGTAGCATCATAGATAACCTGAGCATGATCGTTGTGTCCTAAATGATTTAACATATCAACGCTGGCATTGATCATTGCAACTGGGTTAGCAATATTCTTGCCGGCAATAGCAGTACCAGTGTTACGCGTACCGGGTTCAAAGATAGCATACTAAAAATTTTAACAAATTTAAGTGAAATTTGTTTTATTTAAATGGATTGTTGACTTACATGATCGCCATAGTTACGGCCAGAAATAAGACCAGCACCACCCATAAGTCCGCACAGCACATTTGATACAATGGTACCATACAAATTTGTCATATTCATCACATCAAACTGATGAGGGTTTGACACGGCCTGCATACAAGTATTGTCAATAATCATATTTTCATGCTGTAATTCAGGGTATTCCTTGTGCACACGATTGGCCACATTCAGAAACAAGCCATCAGATAGTTTCATAATGTTGGCCTTGTGAATGGTCGTCACTTTCTTACGATTGTTTTTACGCGCAAATTCAAAGGCATAACGTGCCACACGTTCAGCATTATCGACGGTGACCACCTTCATACTTTCAACAACACCTTGGACAGACTCGTGCTCTAACATGGCATACTCACCGTCCGTATTTTGACGTATAAGCACTATATCAATGTCTTTGTGACGTGCAGGAATACCGGGATATGATTTACAGTGAACCACATTGACGAAGAGATCCAGCTCATTTCGTATGGCAACGTTACGGGAAATTTCGGTAAGGTTATGCGACTTAGTTTCAATGTTACCCTTAAGAGCAACGCCATTGCGCTTTATAGATGTTATTGCATACTCCAGATCTTCGTTACCCTCAGTGGATGGGTCGATGTTGATTACCTCAAAATCAATAGGCGCACCAGCATATGTAAAGATTTCGCGAACGTAGCTCATTAATTCTGGACCAATACCTCCACCTGGTAGCATTGTGACTGCATGGCGGCCTCCGTATTGAGCCGATGGTATATCAGTGTCCAGGAACTACATTAATAATATGTTAATATGTCTTTTTAAGTTATCTATATGTCACTTGGAAAGTATACCGTTAATCGCTTTTGTAGTGCTGATTTCGAGTGAGCCACATCCTCACTCTTCTCCTTGGTTACCAGCAACGGATAACTCTGTAATGTTTAGATAAAAACCAATAAAATTAGTTCTTGGTAATAACTTGAAAGCAAGACATTATGTAATTCAATTTTCCTATTCGTTAAATTGTTCCTTCTTAAAACTCGGTCCTGGTAACAACTTACACGGGTCAGAAACGGCGTCTGAACCTGCAGCAATCTTTGTGTCAAGCGTATGGCCATATTGCGTATTACAATATATTTTCGTTTTGCACGACAACAGCAAAGTCTTTCAACTCGTTCTCAATATTGCTGGCAAAAACCACGGCTGAAATAAAAATCATATGTTCGGGAATTGCTAAAACTTATCGATACAATAATTTCGAGGGTAACAATTTATCGAAATTGTTCGTCGAGTAAAAATTAAAAAATAAAATTTAACTCTTCCTTGCAATTGCTGAATGAAAGAATGTATTCAAAATTATTTTCAAGGTAGAAAAGGTAGAATTATAGATAAAAAGTAAATAAATAAATAAAAATATACATATATATTTAACTGATAGACATTTTCTTCTTAAAGGGTATGCAATGTTCGTTCTGCAGCGGAGAATATCTCGTGTTGCTGTTACGTTAGCAACCTTATTATTATTGGAAGTTTGTTGTTATAAATGAAAACAACTGCCGTGCAGCATGTGGCCTTAAGATAGTAAAATTAAGAGAAAAACACTTACAAATGGCAGCCGAACTAGCGCCCACTGCACCTTTAGTGCAAATAAATATGGAAGAGCCAGTGACGAAGTTTACGTTTTTGCACGCTTTAGTCGTAAGTAAGCACATGAAATATAATATATATATATATATATATATATATAAAAATTAATAATGTTTATTTATTCATAGGCTGGCGGTGTTGCTGGAGTTGTGGTAGACATAGCCCTTTTTCCTATTGATACGGTTAAAACGCGATTGCAAAGCGAGTTGGGTTTCTGGCGCGCCGGCGGTTTTCGCGGTATTTACAAAGGCCTGGCGCCAGCGGCAGCTGGCAGTGCACCAACAGCAGCTCTCTTCTTTTGTGCCTACGAATGTGGCAAACATCTACTGAGTTCGGTCACCAATACTAAAAATTCGCCTTATGTTCACATGGCAGCAGCTTCTGCTGCAGAAGTGGTAGGCTGTAGAATACTTACGCTACTGACATTACAACAGATAGTTAGCTTTTACATTGATCTTAACAGCTGGCCTGTCTTATACGTGTACCTGTGGAAATTGCGAAACAACGCTCTCAAACCCTTTCAAGCCACAAACATCATCAGACGGGGCTGCAAATTCTGTTGCGGGCTTACCGCACAGAGGGTCTTAGACGTGGTTTATATCGCGGGTTTGGCACGACAATCCTCCGCGAGATTCCTTTTAGTTTAATACAGTTTCCTTTGTGGGAGTATTTTAAGCTACAGTGGACACCAGTCACTGGTTATGAGTCCACACCATTTTCAGTCGCTTTATGCGGTGCAGTTGCAGGAGGGATTTCAGCTGGACTGACAACGCCGTTGGATGTAGTTAAGACACGTATAATGTTGGCTGAACGAGATAGTCCAATGCAACGGCGTAATATTCCTAATATTTTACACGGAATATATTTGGATCGCGGCATTAGTGGGTAAGCTATATAATGTATATTTTTTTATTTTTACATTTACTTTGTTATAAGATTATTTTGTTTTATTCAATTTACAGTTTATTTGCTGGTTTTGTTCCGCGGGTGCTATGGATTACATTGGGCGGTGCCTTTTTCTTTGGCTTTTATGATTTAACAACGCGCCTGCTGGGCGCTGTCAATACTGATTAGAAATCAAAATATCACATATTTGTTTTATAAATGTATAAACGTCTGAAGCCATTTAAGTTGAACGAATCAAATTAGTTACAGTTGCAGTAACGGTTTGCGAAACTCGACTTGAAACTGAAAACAATACCCAAAGATAACGTAGACAATAAAAATAAGTGCGAATCTTGAAATTTGTTTTGTTATCCTAAGTAAACGCTAGACAGTCAGGCCCACATCATCGTCAGCCACACATGTATGGCTTGAGTGCCGATTTCCATTGTTCTAGTAATATAAAACAAATATAAACAATATTCTTTAAACAAAAACTTATATATTTACTAACAGCTGATATGTGCAAACGTGCATCGAGCAGGCTTAATATAGAATTCCGTTGGTTATATTCATCACCTATAGCCATGGATACATCTGATTCCTCTTCATCAACACTGACGTAGCCATTACGCGTGGCAGTTCTTCGTTTGAAGTTAAAACACTTGTTTGGCAAACGGCTACGGGACATGACATACACCTAGAGTGCATGTGTAAATAATGGATATGCAGTTGAACAAATATAAATATAGATAGCAAAGTTAATGATACTTTACCAAACCAGCGAGAACCGCAACTCCTACTAGAACTAAAATTGGTAGCCAAATGTACTGACCGTCATCTGGGTGCTCTAAATCTGGTTTTGTAGTAGTAGGTAGAGCAATTTCCATTGTTAGCGGTCGTATTCTGTGAAGAGATTTAAATTGCTGATTGACTGTCAAAATATAAGTCGGTACCAGTGTGACCCTAATCCCAAACAATAAAGTTATCGTTATCGGGTGAATGCAGCAATAAACGATAGCATTTTTATAAACTACGTAGGAGTACGTTGATAGTTTTAACTTAAATTTATTGACAGAAAACTTAATTATTGTCCTTATATTTTGTCCTTGAAAGTTAAAACAGATAGAAACACTTTTGACTGCTATTAATAGTTTAACTATCGCGGCTTTGACCGTTCATCATGTTGCCCATCACTAGTTACTGTGCTGTGTTTGGTCTTATTTTAAAAGTTTGTTTAGTGCTCTTACGTTTTAAATAAAGAGTTGCGCCTGTGATTTAAAAAAAATTTTTAAAAATGGAGGATTTTTTTTCTGAAGTAATAGTTGAAGACTATCGCAATTGCTGTCGTGTTTGTCTACAAGAGCCGCATCGCTCTCAAATGGTTGACATGAATGCTATATTTGACTGGGAAAAACAGTTAACATATTATGATTGTTTTAAAATATGTACAATGGAGGATTTAAAGGAGTACCACGAGAACGCGCCGCATGCGCTTTGTAGACACTGCAGTATAGAGTTGCAGTGGGCATATGAATTTCATAAAAAAGTTGCTGTATCAAATCAAACATTGAAAAATTTACGAAACGATATTTATAATGAAGTTCCCGCCCAGCAGGAGGATGACAATGATGACTTAAAGAATACAGAATCAATTGATAACAATGATAATGTCAATCAAGACGAACAACAGGAAATTAACATAAATGAAGAAGTAACAGAATTTATTTATGACCAATCAGTTGGTGAAGTTGAATCTTCGGAGTTGGTTACGACAATATCCTACGAAAATGTCAATGATCTTATACCCCGTCAAAGACATTATGGTGAATTCAGCTGCGAATATTGCAATAAAATATTTCGCAATCATTCCCATATGGTAAAGCATCGACTAGTTCATCTCTCGAATCGTCCTCACTTTCAATGTAATCTCTGCAATCGGTTGTATCTTACTAAGCAGGCCCTCAAGGTTCACGTGGATGCAAAGCACAATAAATCCGGTAGTGAATGTACCATCTGTGGGAAAGTGTTTGCTATAGCTAAAGGCCTTGAGATGCATATGCGCTATCATAACAGTTTCTTTCCCTTTAGTTGCGATCAATGCGATCGTAAATTTGCACAGCGTTCACATTTAAATGTCCATCAACAGGTTCAGCATAGTCAGTCCAGATTTATATGTGGATATCCCAACTGTGGTAAATTATTTACATCGTCTTCGTCCCTACGAAATCATGAGTGCATTCACACCGAAATGCCATTTGAATGCAGTGTTTGCAATCAAGGATTTCCGGCTAGATACAAGTTGGTTACCAATTAGTTCTAATTTAAATAATTTTATTTCCATCTTTCAATTTTATTTTCTTTTTCATTCGCTTTTAGATTACGAATGCACGCAGAACGCAAGCACAACATGCAACTGACACTCGAGCAGCTTGACACGATGAGGAAATTTCATATAGTTCGCTCCAAGCGTGTGCTTGCCAAGATAGACACAAATATAGAAGAACAAAACAACTAATTACAATTAGTTTTAATTAGGCACCTTCTTAATTAACTACTTAATATCTTATTACACTAAGACAATTAACTTCAAACCATTTTGAATGAAAGTAAGTTATAGTTTACCTCTTCCAACTCAAATTTGTATTACATTATTATTATTATTATTAATTTTGCTGCAAATAATATAAAAATAATTATAAGTATTAAGATATTTTTTAATCAAAAAATAAAAAAAATTGTTAAATAAATCTTACAAATATCACATTTAATGTATTTCACGCTTTGGTTTTAGTTGGTTAACAATGACTTGAATGCCGAAATGGACATGCATACATATAGATAAACTTGTACATAGGATATATGAATATAGAATAAATACTATAAAGAAAAGACCAAAGACCAGTTTTCATTATAAATTTGACATACATTTTTCTAAAATCTGTTTTTAACTTGTGCTTATTGACTTAGGGTCAGAGCTACTGGCATTGATTTGATGCCAGTAATTGTGGAGTCATCTGGATTTTGTGAAGAGCCCGTTGCTGTACCTGTAGTATTTGTGGCCGCATTGCCATGGCCAATCTCTGTGCGCTTACGTGATGTAATCTTCTTCCAGCCGCGCAATAAAATCTGATTACGATATTTTGGAGTGGTAAAGGTATATAAAATTGGGTTTACAGCCGAGTTAAGGGGTAGTATAAAAACGACCAGCCAGGCATAAATATCATCCGATATATTATAGTTGAAAAATACCCAAACCTTCATGGCAATGATGGGTGCCCAGCACAGGACATCGGTAAGTACTATAAAAAAGAAACGCACCGCAAACTCGCAGTCCAGCAACGAGAGAGGCGTTGCGCTACGTGTACGCCATATAGAGATAAGTAGGGCCGTGTATAATAGAGCAATCATCAGTAGTAACAATAAGTTGATACCAAGAAACACAAACGCTGCATACTGCCATCCCAACGAATAGGCCTCATGTATGTGCAATGGTAAACATGTGCCAGAATATTGACCATAGAAACGTGTGCTTGACTTAAAGATTAGAACTGGTGTCACTGCTAGTCCAACACCGGTAAACCAGATGCAGAGCAATGAGAGGTAAATTATACGCACGCTGATGCTACGATGACCTCGGAATGGATCGGCAATTAGCAGAAAACGTTCCAGCGACATAAAAGCCAATATAAGCATGGAAACTTCTGAGGAGCTGACTGCTAGTGTACCAATTGTTATGCACTGCCATGAATCAATCCATTCTCTTGCCACCCTAAAGAGATAATATATTTTCTTGGTATTTAGATATAAAAATTCAGATATTAACTTACTTATGATACTCATCCCTGTAGCGAAAGTCTTGTACACCAATGCTTACAAGATAAAATCCCATTAGCATATCGGCCAGAGCCAGGTTTCTGATCACCATTGTAACTGCCACGTTTTCATCTCGGTAGATGAAACGACCCCACAGCACCATTAAATTGCCAGCAATGGATAACGTGCCCATAAACCAAGTAGAGTAACGTAACGAGCGTTTGCTTAGCAGGTCCTGAAAGGAGCTCACCCCATCCGTCTTCGGCTTACACATCAGCACATTGGGTGTCATGGAGCAGTAGAAGAAACTATTAAATACAATATACTTTAGGTTACGCATTTCATTGAGCGCCGCGAAGTCAATACGATCAAACTCAATCCCGGTTAAGTTTAAAAAGGATACATTTAGTGATTCCACCAGATTGCGATCTATAGGCAATGGCATATAAGCCAGTGAGCTGTATAGATAAAACAAATATTAAAAGTATTCAAAATTAATAGAACATACCAAAAACTTGATTTACTAGTAAATGGGTAAACTGAGACATTAAAGATATTTAAATTTGCTTTCTAACCCCAACTAAACGATGTTCGCCGTCTATATATATATATGTGCTTTGCTTTTCTTATACTTACAGTGCCTCCAGGTGTTTGTTGTACAAGAATGTTACACCAGATAATTCCTTAATGGGATTCCCAATGAGACGGCTGTAAAACAAAATGCTTGAATACGTATTTACAGTGCATAAGATTGCGCATCCGCCGCATAAGCCAAATAATAGGGCTACGTTTTGTTGCTGATAAAAGAAAAACCCAAGGCTGTCAGCGTTGACGACTCTTTTAGCTAGCCCACTACATATGTGTTTTTTAGATTCATATATATATATATATATATATATATATATATATACATTTTGTATATAAGTATGTTTACTCGTGGGGGGAAAGTCTTTAAAAAGTTGTTTTTAGTGCTCAATGGCATTCTTTAAAAGACGCACAATAAAAAGAACACTCCACAACAATGTGAGACATAATAACAAAAATTCTTATTTATTATCTGTGTGCATTATATAAATCACTGGAGCGCATAGCATACCCACCATTGCATTATATACCAGTTATAAGACAGAAAGAGAGACGGAATACGAGTAACTGAGTTGAAGCCATTGGAATGTAAGTTGGTCAGTCACAGGAAAAGCGCATCATTCATGACAGCTTGTAGACAATATGGATTGAACAATAAGGGAGTTTTGGCTCCAGCTCTGTCTCTAACCCAATGTCTACCTCTGTCAAAGCCCAACAGCATCTATCTTAGTGTGAAATGCAGCAGCTGATGTTGATGCTGTTTAGCTCCATTTGTTGCACTTGTCTGGTCAATCAATGCTAGCGTCAACTGAAAACAGTTTGTTTTTATGGTTTGCCGCACAAAGACAATACGCCATGCTCCTTGCTATTGACACCGCTGTTCTATCCTTTGCTTGTGTTGGAACTCTCTAGCTGGTAATTGTTTGCTGGCTATAAACTTGCATTGTGTTCAAAGAAGGGAGTTACTTAGCCATAAAGTAAATGTTTTACTTGAAGCATAAATTGCTTTTAGATATGTTCGAAAATTTTGACCCTACTCTACTAAATACCCCAAGCCATTGTAGCTAAACAAAATGGTCAAACAAAATTATGCAAATTGCAAACATTTAATTCCAAAATAACAGGCTCTGCATGTGTGTGTGTGTGTGTGTGTGGTTATAATGGCATCAATATTCTATTTAATAACTGTCTAAATGTATAGGCAGCTGCTGGGCCTGTTGACAATTTCAGACGACAATTAACATATTTCTCAAACAGGGCAACAAGTTGCCTTCAGTCCCAAAATAAGTGCCCGAATAACTTAATAAGTACCAGATAATGCTTATTGCTCTTGCCCAGGCACATACACGTGTGCCTTTCAGCCCACAATATGCCCTGTGGTTGCCTGCGCACGAAAGTAGGCAACAGAATGCGTAAGTAAATCGGACACGCACGCAAACAATACAGCCAAAGGGAGAACGTAAGGGACAACGTGCACTTAATAACATATCAAACAAAAGCGTATAGTTGTATTAGTATGAGAGGAGAAAAAAAATGTGTATATTTAAACAAATGGAAAACAACGGCTGCCTGATTGCCCTGTACAGATTCATGCAATGAAACTATCATAAAAATATCCTTTAATATTCTTTTGTTTACTCTTCTTTTTTATTACCATCTATTAATGTAAAATTAAAAAATAAACAAATCTGAATACATTTAATGTAAACTTATATATATATAAATCTACTTTTAAAGTTTAGAAATCTAACAAAATGCAGTGTATCAGCCCCTCACAACATTGTAATTTGTTGAATTAAATGTGGGTATTAGACAATCAATTGGAATGACACGTTCAGCAGTGATTCCTTTCCAGCAATGTAGTCGCGTGCAAGGCTTACTGGGCGTTTTATTTGCTCTGGCATTACAATCATTGAACGCAATTAACGTCACTGCGATTACTTTATGTATATACACCCTGTATATAAGAACTTTATCAACTTGGGGTGTATCCTGATGAAATGAGATGCTGTTTGTGCAATTTTGTGAAATAGCAGAAATCAAATTAGTAGAAGCGATTTTTTATGGTCAAAAGTACTAAGTAATACACTCTGGGGAGCCAACTGGTCAAGTAAACAACAACTCAGCAGATATGTGAGCAGCATGATAAATGCTAAAAGACAAAGGACACACACCATTGTGTAAGTATATGGGTATGACATTAGGATGTGTAAGTGAAAGATACAAAATGTTCTCATATAAAAGTCAGAGTTGGTTTATGAACTCGTATCTGTGTGCTGTTTAAAAATTCAGTACACGCTTATAGGCGCATTGTTTGCATGCTAACACACACTCATACACACACACATTGGGTTATACCAGTAAGAAGCAGCAACAGGCAAAACATAACGTTGCAATATCAAAGGATTTCAGTCACAGCTAAAACTGATGCTTCTGGGATGATCAAAAGCCATGTCCAATTTCAATAAACTCTTCTTTCATTATGACCAGACATAAAGTCAAAACCAGATCTAGTGCTTTTGACGCAATGGGTTGATGATGTCCATCAGCGTTGGTAAACTGATGGAGCTTTGTTCAAATTGTTTTCACATAAAATACAAATTTATTTGCATTTTTATTTGGTCATAATACTGTTTGTTTATTTGTTGCTACTGCTACTGCTGGTGTTCCTACTACTGCTGCTGATTCTGCTGTTGTTTTGCACCCTAAGGCATTTGGCTTCCATAACAGAAGTCAAAGCGCAGACAGCGTCCCACAAGATATAAGATACTAGATACAAATGCACAAAATACGTTAACTTAAATATTTTGTATGCCAATTTTGGTCAAGTGACAGCATGAGCATAACACATTTTTTATGTATGTGTGTGAGTGTGTGTGTGTGTGTATTTGTATGTGAGTGTAACTGTCTCTTAGTGTTGATATGCTGATGCTGATGCTGATGTATATATTTGTTCATATTTGGGTTGGAAAATTTATTAACGCCACAGCCTGATGCCAGACTTGTAAATGGAAAAACGGCGTCGACGTTTATTAAATATGATATTGATATATTTATGCATCACTAAAGAGCTTTATATATTGTGAGTAGCGAATGGAATCGAACACATCTTAGCTGATATATTAAATGCTTTAAGTTACATTTTAAAGGGAGAAATGTAAGATTTATACTATTATTTTTTTGTTTACTAGTTAGGTTCATATGCCTATTGCTGCAATTGATTATATTTTCTTTACATATGATAAAAATAAAATATATTTAAATAGTTTTCCTTTGCTTAAAAGTTAAAGAACTCCAAAAGGAAGTAAAATGGCTTCGGCGCTATAAACCTATTAACATTTTTATGAGCTACTTACAGCATTTTGGGCCTGATGTATTGATTGATATAGATTTGTTTTGAATTTCCACATAACTATTATATGAGTGTTAGAAATAAAGGTTGGACCAAGTAGTAAATTTAGAAGGCGTGACTAAAGTCATAAATTAAATCGTTGCAAATACAAATAAAACTGCAACTTTTAATATGTATTAAGAATAGCTTATAAAAATGAGAGTTAAGCACTAAGTTATAAATTAAAATTATATTTATGTAGATTAGGTATATAAAAAAGTATAATTAAAATTATATTCGTATTTAACTTTAGTTATTTGTATACAGTTAAAAGTTCATCATATTAACTTCTAAAGTATATAAAAACTTTATACTTATATTTTTATGTCTCTACACACACTGAGAGAGGGAGTAAAAGCTTGAATTTGTTACACAAATTCATATCATTATTATTGTATATAATTTAAAATAAAGAATATGCGGCTAGAGAATTCATATACTCTGGCTATTGTCAGCAGAAGAAAGGAAATCTTGAAATTATCATTGGTTTTTATTGGTTTGTTCAGTCAGAGACAACATTAGTAGTCAACAAGTGCTCGGGCTTTCTGTATTTTGTATTTTGTTGGGCGAGTTCATTTATCTAAATCTGAGCTATTATTTGTATGATTATGCTAATTAACGTTGCGATATAATTCATGCTTAGCGTCAGTTACACATTTTGTATACTTGTATACTCACATATCCAAGATAGATGTTAGATTTGCAAAGGCTTTCCTATGTATATGTGTGATGAGGTTGTACTGTACATCGCTGCGGATTAAAAGTGGAAAAATAAGAGCTTATTTTAATTTAAGGAAGTTACTTAAAATTGTTTAAAGTTTGCTTAGTTTTTGTTAAAAATGGTAATTAATTGAAACTTAAGTTAATTCTTTTACAACATATAATTTTATGACTGTCTTATACATGCTTAACTTGAATTTCTATTGTAAGCCAAGAGACAAATATGAGCCTAGAAATATTGCGTATACGCTATGTGGCAGCTAAACAATATTCATTTTGACTAACACATTTATTTACGTGCAGCAATTTGGGTAACTGATTTATTTTCAGTTAGCAGCACGCCGGGTGCCCAGACGACCCATTGACTTATATTGTCAGCTATTGATGCATAAATTAATGATTATATGCCTCAGGCAGACAGTAGATTCCTGATAAATGTTTTCAAATTGTGACACAGAGGTAAAGCTTATTAAATATATAAATAAGACACACACACACACACACACGCACAATTTGCATGTAAGTCGATTTACGTTTTAATATTTACCCCAAGAATATGTTTTATGTAAACAATTGAAAATAAAATTTATGCTTATTGGCGTATAAATTCGAGCGTCTAGGTGTCGATATGAATATCAATATAAATTTCTTGTCAATTTCAATGACAACAAATGTCAATGAGTATAATGGTAAAGGTGACGGTGTTGAATGTTAAAGTTTATATGCTGTCAACTGTGCGTATACGCAATTTGTTTGAAGTTCTTGCCATTCTTGTATTTTTTGCTGATTGCTGTGCTACTGAGACTCAGGCAAATGTAACCCATATAAATCTTATAGGAACGCTAGTGATAGCGCAGCTAAAAACGAAAAGCAAAATGCAGTCAAGAGTAAAAATTACGCATACGCACCATAAAACCTAAGTACAACATATTTCAATAGACTTTTCGACACTTTTCGCTCCTAGAGGGATACCATCATTTAAAATAGAACACAAAAAAAAGAGTACCCCACAAAACAAAGTGAAATGGCCAAATGTAATGGGGCTGTCTTCAAAATTGAAACAAAAAAGGGAAATGAGAATTTCTGTAGGATTTCCTTTTACTTACAGCAACTGCAAATTATCCAATTGTGCAAAAGTTTTTTCGCCAATATATTCAATTCTATTGTAATCCAAATAGCTGTAAAATAAAGTACACACACATATACATTAGAAAGTATAGCTTAAAAGTTATCTACCAAACCAATAATATTTCAAATAAAATATACTTGCAGATACTTTTTGCAAACCGAAAAATTACATATGTTTTACGAATAAATCTATTTATTAATCAGGCTTAAAATTAGTTAGAATGTAAACCAAGGCAAATTAATACTAACATAAAGAAAAGAAAGAGTAAATAATTTACTTTAAAAAGTGTTACACTAACTGCTTTGTGGCTAATAATGCTACTATTTAAGGACTAGATGATATTACCTTGATTCTCTTATACAAATATTTGATTGATTTATTATTTTTATATTGTTTATTATTTAAATAATATTAACATATCATAAAAATACTATTTGGATATTAGTTTTTTAGTTGAGAATTTTTTTTTTATTGTTGGCCACTTTTAAAATGCTTTTAAATGTTTCCAGTTACAAATTGTTATGATGCCATCTAGTTCACAACATAATAAGGAATGACGCTTTTCCCTGTATATTTACATTTCATGTGCATAGCACATGCTTAACTGCACTTGATAGTCTACTCTTCTAGGATAACCCAAAATATTCCCATACCTAAATGCTTTAGTCAATGTCTTCGGCAAAGACACAGACACAGACACAGACACAGGCAGAGCCACAGACACAGCATTTCACGCTTGAATACATAAACTGAACGAGTATACGAACAATAAACTGAGTGTGATAGTGGGCAGAGGTCCTTTTTTTAATCTACCAAATAGCAGCAGCATCGCATACCTAACCTATCCCCATCATTTTGATTTGGCAAACGTTTTACTTACATTTCGACAAGTGTTGGACTCTTGGACAGCTGTTCGTTTCGTAGTGTCAAACGATTACGACTAAGGACAAGCCACTCCAGTTTATGCATTGAAGCCAAGTGCTCCATGGGAAAGAAACGCAGCTGATTGTTAACCAGAAATACCCACTGCAAAGCATGTAAGCCCTTAAAGATACCATGTGGCCAATGGCTAATATTATTATGGCTAAGTTCGAGGCGTTCCAGTTGCGGTAAACCGCTAAAGCAGCCTTGAGGCAACCTTGATATGTTGTTGTATTTTAGCGTTCTATAGATTTTAAATTATTGTAAACTCAATCTTTAATATATGCTTTATATACTCGAGGCTTACAGTTTCTGCAGTCGCGTCAAATTGGCAAATAAGTTTTCTCGCAGTGTAACATTATTCCTGATGATAAATAGATTTGTTACCTCAGCGCTTATACGCGGCCAGTTTCGAAGCCTTGCATTTCGGCCACAGTAAAGCATTGTACCACCAGCACACTGACACTGTCTGCGAGGATATGTAATAATACCTGTTGGTATCAAAAAAAGGTAGAAACGATACAGGTTTAAAGTCAACTGTAACATTTGTATATAACAGTATATAATAGTTTGTAAAAGGAATCCTTAAAATACTTTCATATATATTGAGATTAAGAATAAGAAAAGCCACAACAACTTAAGCATAGTTATGATTAAATGAATACTTACCACATGGTGAGGGCATGGTTTGATTTCTAGTATCCGCTGGCCATGATAAATCCCCAGCGCTGGTATTTGACCCAAGAATGACTAGGCGTTGATTTTGCTCCTGCTGTTGTTGTCTTTTCTTTTCAATCGCATTACGCACGATTTTATCTGCAATCTCTTTGCTTCCATAGAGATTACCACATTCGACCGGATGCTCATCACTGCCATCGGCACAGTCCGAATGCGTGTCACACATTTGCCTCTGCGGTACGCACTGAATGCCATTGTTACAGGCAAAGCTGCCAGTGGGACAGGGTCCTTGAAATAAAAATATTAATAAAATAGAAGTATAGAAAATAATTAATAAGAAAAGAGTTGTTGTCACAGACAAACTAACACAGTTTGACCTGAATATAAAGTTATCTCATAAAGCATTCAATTTTATTTGTTCTATGCTGCAACTTCTTTATTACTCATACGTAGCGTTGTCCAAATGGAAACAGACTGCTTCTACCTAATATTGAATTACATCTCTATATACACTGAGCGGAACTGAAATTTCTTCTGCTGGTGAAGCAAGCAAAGAGTTCATAAAACTTGAAGATATATAGAAAAGACCAAATCAATTAAAATTAATGTGCAAAAGAAAAACTTTTGATTGCTTTTATAAAACTGAAATGCTTTGTTGTCAATATATTTATGGATCTTTTACCAATTCAAGTGCTACGCTTTCAATTTTCAAATAACAAAAAACATGACTAAGTTAGATTATCAATTAGCATTTCTAAAGAGAGTTCACTTGGCAATAAGTCGTTTGGACAGTAAATAAGTTAATGGCACAAAACTTTTCTTCACCTTATTTGTCATGAAAAGTTATTGGTTTGTATCGCACTTAATCATATTTATTATTATTAATTTATCTTGTTATTTGTCACAAGCATTTAAATTCATCAACACTTTGATGACCAAATAAACTACCTTAAAAAACTTCTGCTAAACCACAAAATTAAAAGATTTTATCACAATGCGTCAGCGATGCATAGCATAGTAACCTATGTCAGGCAGAAACAACAGCAAGGATCTATTCATTGGTCATGAACGTCATCTTAATCCAGAGTCACGTACCGTGCCATAGCAACACTTTTCATCACAATATCATTTTATGTTTTAGCTATTGACATATAAATACATGTACTATAAGCCTATCGTCAAGCTTCAAGTGAGACAATATATTCCTTAATAAATTTCTTGATTCATCTATAATAAATTACGTACAAATACATCGCATGCAGCGTTAAGACAAAAATTACATACATCAAACATTTGTTGGGCTTTTGTTTTTTCTCTCTATATAGTAAATCAATAGGCAAATTGGCTATAGGCATAAAAAAAAGATACATATTTAATATGCGTACATGATATAAATGTTTTGCACATAAAACAAGATACAGGCAACAGCAGCTTTAAGCAATATGAATATAAAAATTGTTTTCATCTTGAGAAAAAGTTTGTAGATTTTGTGAATTTTTTATGGTCACGCTTTTTATCATATTATAAAACAAATTGCTTTCAAATACTTTTGAACGTATGAATTTATTACAGTTTGCCATATGAGTTTTGCTTTTACTTGGTCTGGGGTAGATATACTTTTTATGATATTCGATCAAAACATCGATTGGTTCTATTTTTGTTATTCTTTATCAATTTAGCATTTTAAATATGTTATTTAATGTATCCAATTTGGTAAAGTATAAATTCACAAGTACAAACTTAATATTAATTGGTTGGTTATTTATATCAAAAATAATGAATAGAGTTTATTTGATTTTACTTACCCAAACTAAGATAGAATATCAAACCAGATAGCAGCAATATAATTGTCACAAAGCAGACGCCTACTGCAATACTGCGACCATAGACCATTTTTAATATATATTTTATTTGTTAACGGTGGGGCTCTGGTTTGTTGCGTTTTAATTACTTGGATGTCATTAGAGGGATAGAATTTGGAAGGAGTTTAATATTTGCACAGTTTGCACCCAGCGGGGGCATGGCTACGCCCCATTGTCTTAACATTCATAGCATGAATAAGAAAACGTGCTGGCTCATTGAGTCTTTGCTACAGTTTGACACTTCATTTGGTTAATTTTAATGTTTTCTAAAAAGATAATAGCTACAGCAATGGATTTTTAGATGACGATTAAACTGTCTTTATGTAATCCAAGCTTAAAATAACTATGTATAGTTAATTAATCAGGACATTATTTATTAAACATCTCAATTACTAATTGCTGCATCCTTATATTTAAAAATGCAATTCGTCAACAGAAAGTAATAAGAACTTGCAGGATTAATTTGTATATTTAATTTAATTTAATTAAAATTGATATATTAATTATTTTTATCTATTCAACAAATACTTTTCCTGCAAAGGAAAGTTGGCTGTAGTCTTTGAATCACGTCTTAAACATATAAATAAGAAACGTTTCTTGAGGGAAATATTTCAGTCAATTTTCCACGCTTGATTAAATTCTTTTAATTCACGTAAATATAAAATAAAATATGGTCTGCTTATCAAAATGTAGAAGGCTAGAGGCAAATAGACAGATCATAATTTCCGTAAAAGGTTGTCACCCAAATACATTTTTCTAAATGTATGCCAAAACTGCGGTTTATTATCTTAATCATCACAATTGAACAGCATTTTGTATGGAGTGTCGTAAAAACATACTCGTTCTTGGGTATTCCTTTTTCTTGTTTTATTATTTTTTTATTATTTATATATAAACATATTTTTTTTTTTTGCTTCCAGACACTTAATACAGTTGAGAAGGCCGAACACACATTTAAAGATTGTGTCAACGTGATAAAGACAAAGAGTATATCCAAAGACCGAGACCCTAACCGTTAAATCAATTGTGCGGCAAATGCATAAAAAAGTAGGCAATGCAATACGGGAACGCGTTTTAAAACGCGTACAAAATTCACAAACAGAACAAAAAACGCGCACAAAGCGCGAAGACTAAACAAGACAAGACAAAAAGAACTAAACAAGTCCATGCACTGAGGCGAACTGAAACTGACAGCGACAATTGTTGCTGATTTTGTTTAGCAGATGCTGCAGCGAAGTCCTTGCTTCGTGTCCTCTTCGGCCTTGGATGGACCGTCGCGACATATTCGTACTTATTGTAAAGAAAAAAACTTGGATAAAATGGCATGAAAATTTAAAAACTATTTACTTTAATAAAGTATTTCTAAATTAAATTTAATTCTTTTTTTAGTTATTAATTTTTTTGGTCTAGTTTGTTTCCCTTTGCATTAAAAAGTCGTTTTGATTTTTTGAGTTTTTAAAGGAAATAAAATCATAAAAAAATGTTTGTTTTTTTTATTAGCTAATAGATAATATTTATGCAATTAGAATTTGTTCTAAATCGTGTGTCATTAAGTTAAACAATCGACAAATGTGTGTAGATATAATATTATTTAATAAACATGTGTATATTGCTGTTGCATAGCCCTAAATAACATAATGTTAGCTATAAATTTTATAATTGTCTTTTTTATGTTGTTTTTCTTTTTTTTTTGTATTTTGTAATAAAAAGCTACAAAATAGTTTTATAATATAGAATAAATACTAATTGATTAACATATTTGCAATTATAAACTATTATTCGGTGTTTTCAAAACACATTTCAATTTAAACATGTTCAACAAAGCATTGCTAAATTGTTTTGCTAAAGCTGCGCTAAGTGCTAAATGCTAAGTATATAATATATTATATTATAAGTAATAATTATTATTATTTAATTATTATCATTCGTTCTAATTGCATTTAACAATAATAATAATAATAATAATAATATGATATAATCATAATGAAGTGGCAAAGATCACTAACAGCACAAGTTAAATGTATATAATTAATTAATTTAATAAAGATGTTTACAGTTTCGATATTATCAATTATTGCAACAATTTACGTTTCTCTTTCGATTATTAACTAATGGCGCATTTATAAATGTTCATTGAAAATATTTTATAGACTAGCAACAAAAAGAAGGTGTATGTTTAAATAACTATGCATATTTAAAATAAGCTGAATAAAATAGATATAGCACACAACGTAAATAAATAAAGAGAGTATAAAGTCTAAATTGTTTGTGGGAATGTGATAATTTTCTTGCTTGTGTAATTACTTCCTTTCCTATATCTTATAAAATTAAACTATTTAAAAAAAAATAATATAAAGTCTATAAAATTTTGTTAATAATTTGAATGACATGGGCTTAAATGTGTTTGTGTGGATTCTTGAGTGTATATAAATTTGTAACAATTAACATTGCTTGAGAGATCCATTTGAAATATTTTGGAAGAAGAAAATATGCATTGGTTTATCGTTGTAAATTTGTGTTTAAATATTGTGATATAAGTATATATAATGTATACATATATATATATGTAGACGCTTGTATATATCCACTGGTGCATGCACATAAGATATGTAAATCATTTCCTTGTCTTGTTCCCCAAGTTTCCATATGAGTTGTATTCTAGTAAAAAATGTTTCGTTGCTTTAAATGCGTTGCTTAGACCCAGACACCGTGAGGATTCTTGCTGGTGGGTACCGCTGTCTCAAGTTGACGCGGTGAGCCTATAATTCGTCGACTACTACCCTGTTTGTTGGGTCCCTCGAGCAAATGTTTTATTTCATCTGTTGTGGTTACAGTCAGACTCTGTAAATTAACTTCTTTCATTTCGTTAACAAGCTGCTCCACTTGACGCTTTTTCTCTGCAATAGCATGCTCAATCATAAGTAGCTCCTTTTTAAGATTATCTGCTGTTTTGTTGGATGTATCCGTATTGTGCAATGCCTGATCTATATCGCTTTGTATACGCTCCATTTCCATTAGAAAATCACGTTCCACAGTTTGCCTGTTGGCGTGGTAATAGTATGTATTATGTATTAAAGCTTATATATTGATCTTATGGACTTACCTGTTGCTTTGCTGTTGTTGCTCCAGCTCAATGTCATCCATAAGTAAACGCATCTTGTTTTTACACTGAAGTAACTCTGTCTCACAGTTGGCTAGCTTGGAGCGAAGCAGTGCAATCTCAGACTTCAGAGTCTTCTCCTGCTGTTTAACCAATTCATTTTCCTCCTCTACATATTGTAGAGTTTGAAGTTGTTCGCTTCCCTGCCGAAAGATTTGATCTGCCTTCGATATCTCACGTGATATTGCCTCCAATTCATGTGCATAATCACGTTCTCTATTCTCCAGATAAACAATTTCCGTATCAAACTGTAAATTTAAACGAATAATAATTACCTTGTGTTGATATTTATACACTTAATCATTATTCTATAAAAATAATTCACAATAATTTTGTAATTACTTATCATAATAAAGTTTTTAATTATACCTTTTGAAGCTCCAATTGCTGTGCTGTGATTTTTTCACGTTGAAACTTAATGAGCTGCATTAGATCATTATATTGTGTTGCCTGGAACATGGTTTCTCCCTCATCCATTGGCTGATTAGCACCAGAATTGTTTATATTATTATTGTTATTAATATTATGTTGCTCATAATCGCTAAGAAATGGATTTGTTGACGATGATGTGTTCGATATGGTCTCTGCATTGCTATTGATATTTAACCGTGGAGTCTGGCACATTGGACTATTGCGTGGCGGTGGTGGGTCACGATATGGTGGTGGCACCAGTGCACCATTTGATGAAATTGTTGGTGTCTGCTTATATAACTCTGGCGAGTTAATGTTAGTGTTATTGTTGCTAATGTTGCTGTTAGCATAAATGTCGCACATACGATCACTACTGTTGTTGTTATTATTATTATTATTGTTATTATTGTAACACAATTCATTGGGACTATCACGTCTCAGCTCATTGCTGGACTTGCTCAACTGACTGTAAATATGCTGATTGCTGTTACCATCATGACTATTATTATTGTTGTTGTAAAAGTCATTGTAATCATTTACAGCGGGTGCATTACAATTGGAACTACTACCGCTACTCATCTCCAATGGATTCGATAGGGATTTCTCGTGTTTGGGCTGCAATGATACTGATTTGCTTGGTGGCAACTGCGATTGTTGCTGTTGATGCTGCTGTGGAATTCCTTTAACTATGCCGATGTTATCAAATTGTTTGGCATCGTATCCACTGAAATATTGTATTTATTTTATTATTATAAAACTGATTAAAATGGTTATCCTAATGGTATATAAAATATTAATTGAAATGGACATGTTCACCAGAGAATATAAGGCTATATAAGATAATACATACATTACAATTTCTATTATGAAAAACTATTAAGTAATTAATGATCTGATATTAAGCTAGGCTTGTGAACACGCCCAATATTATTGTAAATTCAAGTTAGTTTTCATTTGTACGCACCCAAAACTTTTTTTCATCTCTTTTGTACGATAACTGAGTTCCACATTAGATTTTTGCTTTTGCAATGTGGGTGTTGGCAATTTGCTCTCAATATTATTATTGTTGTTGTTGTTGCTGGGGGCCAGTGGCTTTTTTGTTGTCATGACTGTGTAGTTGGTGGTGGTGTTGTTGTTGTTATTGTTGTTGTTGGTATTATTAACATTTGTCTGCTGTTGAGGTTGTTGCTGTTGTTGTGTTGCCTGCTGCTTGTTTTCAGATCTTTGCAGAATAAATTGCACATCATTTGCATACTCCCCCCATTTTAATAGTAGCTTCATCGGATTTTCATTAGGTGCCAGATGGCGTTCATTATTTCGCCAGCGTTCGATAAGCGTAAAGCGACCCACTTTGCCGGTTGCATGAGCCAGCGCAAACACCACATCCTAAAAAAAACCAATATAAAAGTTAATTAATATTAAAGTAAATAAAAATCAATAACAGTAATTACTCACCTGACATGTTGTATTTACTGTTACGCCACAAACAATACGCTGAATGCCCTCAACCCAAACTTTTAGTTCCATATTTAGATAGCCAATCGTATGAATTATTTATTTGCTTTTGATTTCAATTTCCTTGCTGCCAGTGCTATTGCTTTTACTAGAAAATAACTACTAAACGGGAGGCAAATAATTTCAAACGCCGTCGAAGCTTGAAATGCTGTCGCGGAGGCAACGAAGCGTGAGCTTGTCGTTATTTTCGTTGTTGTTTTTATGTTGTGTTCTTATTATTGTTGTTGTTGTGGCTGTTGCTATTAGAGCTGTGCCATGGCGAGACTTGCTGCTATTGTTATTGCAGTTGCTAGCGCTGCAACACCAAATTGGGGGTGGAGCTGCACTTCCACTTTTGCTTCTGGCTGCCGTTCTTGTCGTAGTTGTCGTTGTCGCGTTTACTTCCCTTTCTTTCTGCTTTGTTGCAGCTTTTACCAATTGCTTCTGCTGTTGTGTGTTTGTGGCCGCTGCTGTCTATCTTGCTGCTTCTGCTGCTTCACTTGCACTTATTTCTGGTTTCTGAGCGTGCGGGTGCGGAGGGTTGCAGGTGTGTGTACGTGTTTACGTATATATGCATGTGTGTCCACTAATGTACGTGTGCCTGTGTGTTCTGATTCACTTTTTCATTGATTTCACTACCTAATGCACTCGTCTTAGCACTTTCATTTTGTTGTTCACTTGCATATGTAATTTTAAAGCGTTTATATTATCTTTTGCACTGCTGGAAATTATTATTTATTAATATTTTTAAGCGAAAAACAAATGCACAATGCGCGCATTGTTGTTGGCATGCACTTGTACTCGATACCTGTAACAGGGCTGTGAGCAATTCAAAACTAGGGACGCCAATATTTTTTATTCGATATTCATCGTTAAGCAAGTATATGCCACAGTTCATAAGTTTTGTTAAAAATAATTAAATAAAGTGTTTCTTGGCATTTCATATTCCCTCAAACCATTCTAACATATGACAAAGTAAAAAAATATCGCAGGCATATTTGATAAATATAAAAATCTTTACTATCGATAAGACATTTACTCTTACAAACCAGTGTATACACATTGTATTTCTAGTTAATTATCGGAACAATATAATCGGTGTCGGACAATAGTCGATATAGTATCAACAATCATATTCACTAGCCTGAACGAAAACAATTGCAAGTAGCGCAGTGGCAAGAGCACTGGCCGAAAAAAGTTGTTCAGACATTAGTATCGATTTTGGTGCATTCTAGTTAGTCTATTAATAAAAAAAAAATTAATTTTGCATCATTGTTGGCTGCAGAAAAATACCAGTAATTTTTGCTTCCTAGTTCATGTGTTTCGACATCGCTTGTCGTGTTTGCACGCCTTTGTGCGATTGTGTGTGTTAGTGAGTGTGTGCACGAGAGTGTGGAGCAGCTAAAATGGCTAACGAATGGTTTACAGCTGCATAAACATGAACTCGAGTTAAGCTCCAGCTAGATTAGCATCTGTTAAGGTGCAGATAAAAAGTGTAACGTGTACTTGGGGCGCTGCGCCAGCTGCTCCAGAGTCGTTGCTGTCGTGCGTGTAAACAAAACAAAGTTTAAGAAGTGGAGCAGCGCGTAGTTAGGGGAATTCGACAATAGCAGTAATAGCAACAAAACCACATAGCACAATGGCCAATCGCAGTCGCGCCATATTAAATGTTAATCTCGATACGGTCATGGCCAACGATCCGTTGCGTGAGCTTTTCGAGGCATGTAAAACAGGTGAAATAGCCAAAGTGAAAAAGCTGATAACACCACAAACGGTTAATGCGCGCGACACAGCAGGGCGTAAATCTACCCCATTGCATTTTGCAGCGGGTAAGTAAAAAAAAAAAACAAGATAAATCTTTTGAGCCTCACTTCCCCCATCCAGTCCATTTGTGTCTTGGTATTACAAAGGTTGAAGGACTCGCTGAGAATCCCCACTTATATACATACACATGTACATATAAAAGCACAAATATACAAATACACATATACAGGCATATATTGCATTCGCTGCTGCTATTCTGGCCTTGATCTACTTTACACTGGGTGTGCGACGAACGTCATTGTTGCCTGTTGTTAGTTAGAAGTCAGTAGCAGTCATCACGAGGGTCGCACACTCACCAAACGCTGTCGCTGTTGCTGTTGCTGTTGCTGTCGGTCGGACACTCATTCGTTTAATGTCGTCGAGAGTTGACCTAGTTTTCTGCTTGCTTTGATTTCCGGAACCCCGTGCCCCTCGGCTATGTGTTGCATTCTCAACATGTTTTCTATTTTGAAAATATAACCTGGTCAACATCATAAACGGGTCACTGAGTAGGGGGCGAGTATGTTAAATACAATGTTTGCATCCTGCTGACGCATGTAGCTTCCATATTGCATCTCTTTGGTATTATCCTTTGACTATGGCCTTGTTTATATTTCAGACTCGGCCGTACATCGTTTCTGGCGAGCCCCTTTTGCTCAAAAAAAAAAAAAAAAGAAAACAAAAAACAAAACTTCAATCAAAAATTTCACTTTTTCACTGGTGCCATACTTGTCTGTCACGCCCAATACACAACGCCTTACCAACTCTTTTTTTTTTCTAATTAAAAATACTTTTTGACTGATGGTCAACGCACTTGTAGGTTTCACGCCCTTTGCATGTCAATATATTGTGGCATTTTTATACCCTGTATTTGTTCAAATAGTTAAAAGGGTAATTATAGTTGAAAGTGTTTATTTTTAATAATACTTTGAGAGATTAATTTAAAATAAATATTAAATAAATAAAGTTGTATGGGTTTCAGCGATAACTTTTAACTATATTATAGATTAAGTTACACAGTATTTCTTAGTTAAATATACTTTTCTAGAGCTCTTGCGTCTGGGCTTAGTTGCCTATGATTCATGCAAAGTCTTTAAAGTCTCTTAGCTGTATTTTACTTTTAACTGTGCTTGATGTCTCTCTAAACTGGTTTACCATCCACATTATCATGTCTTTTGTCACGTTCTGAAGAGAAAAAAAAGTGAGATCTCCAAATGGTTTTCATGCTATTGTTGTGATTTAAACTAAGTTTTCACCTTGTTTACCAAAAACAATGTTTAAATTTCATTTGCTTGAGCTCTTACCTGTTGCATATTAACTCGAATATATATATATGTTTATGTATATATCATATATCATAAAATTTGTTAAGTATATCCGATTTTACTACCATTTATTTACAAACTTTTATTGCTCACTGAAATGATAAGAAAATTATTTATGGTTGTATGTAGTAGTAGATAAAGAGTTTAGTTGTTTTTAACATTTTCAACATTTCAGTTACCAACTGATAAAATACAGTTAAGCAAATTAACCTTCAACTTAATTATTACATTATTATTAAGCAAGTTATGAGCTTTGTCTGCGCAGTCAAGGAGTAATTTTATTAAGACAACTTAAAACAAAAATAACAACAATTAAAAGCAATGCAAGGCAAACATACGATTGTTCAACAAAAAAGTTAATAATAATAGTTTCCATTCTATTAATTTTCACGCAACTCTCGGTATACATTTTGGCCAAAAGTGAACGGCAAATCAAAAAAAAAAAAATAATAAAAAAAAATGTTTGCATTGATTTCGCCAAACTTCAGGCTTCAGGAAGGAGCAGTCCACGTAGCCAGTTTTCGTTACGGTTCTCATGGTTGTTACCAACAAACTGAACTGCTACAACTATAATTGGTCTTCATAATTGAAAGACAAAACTATTTGGTTATAAACCTAACACATTACTCAAACATAATTAACATTTTTATGTTGATTTCCTGGTTTTTATTTTATTTTGTTGCTTATAATAAATGCAACTATTTTATAATGAATTCATTTTTTTTTTAATTTAATTTAACTTTAAACACTTTAAATAACAAAATATAGTTGTTATATATAAGTTGTTACATCAGATATTTGTTTATTTATATTCGGTTCTATGATAATGTTAGAGTAATTATTTATCTATTAAGGAAGCTCCACAAATCGTTGAACCAGCACCTAATGCTTATTAGCGCTATTTATCTACTTTGTTTATTAGTCTTTGACTTAACTTCTTGACTTTTTATCATAAATTTGTGTGTTGTTTCTTAGCCAGTTTAAGGTATACACCGTTCCGTACATTAGGAGCCTGTAATGAGAAAATAAAGCATGTTTTTTATTGGTAATAAATAGAGAGCTATAAAATCTAAATTAAAAGGCTGAGTAGTAAAAACAAAAATAATAGATTTTTATTAAATAGCTTAAAAATAGCTGATTTTTTATGAAACGCAAAATTTCTGATGTCAACAAGGTCAACTATTGCCACATAACTGTAAACCTTATCATTTGTTGCAATGTGTCAAATGCCGGAAATCGGTTAGCCCCATAGAAAACGAAGGCTGCTCAATTCCCTGTTATAAAGACAAGGGCCACTTTTAAGGGTTTTTTGCTTTCTTGTCATGATTCGTACTGTGTCTAACATTGACTTTTATTTGTTTCGTTTTAACCTATTTAGGTTATGGTAGGCGTGAGGTGGTTGAATATCTGCTTAATAGTGGCGCTTCCATACAGGCATGCGATGAGGGTGGCTTGCATCCGCTGCACAACTGTTGTTCATTTGGTCATGCGGAGGTTGTGCGTTTGCTGCTCAAGGCTGGAGCCAGCCCAAATACCACCGATAATTGGAACTATACGCCGTTGCATGAGGCAGCAAGCAAGGGTAAAGTGGACGTTTGTCTGGCGCTCTTACAACATGGTGCCAATCATACCATACGCAATTCAGAACAGAAAACGCCACTTGAATTGGCAGATGATGCGACACGACCAGTATTAACTGGCGAGTATCGCAAGGATGAGTTACTAGAGGCGGCGCGTTCTGGGGCGGAGGATCGACTACTGGCGCTGCTAACGCCACTTAATGTCAACTGCCATGCCAGTGATGGACGACGCTCGACGCCACTCCATTTGGCTGCGGGCTATAATCGTATAGGCATAGTTGAAATTCTGCTAGCAAACGGCGCCGATGTACATGCCAAAGATAAAGGCGGACTTGTGCCGCTTCATAATGCCTGCTCCTATGGTCATTTTGATGTTACCAAACTCTTAATTCAGGCTGGTGCCAATGTAAACGCAAACGATCTTTGGGCTTTCACGCCGTTGCACGAGGCTGCCTCCAAAAGTCGTGTCGAAGTCTGCAGTCTGTTGCTAAGCCGCGGTGCTGATCCCACGCTCCTCAACTGCCACAATAAGTCAGCAATCGATGCGGCACCCACAAGAGAGTTGCGAGATCGAATTTCCTGTAAGTCAACAATCGTTTTAAATCATAAATTATAAATATATATCTATATCTATCTTTAATCATATCTAGTTGAATACAAAGGACATTGCCTCTTGGATGGTTGCCGCAAATGTGACTTGTCACGTATCAAGAAACTCGTATGTGCCGAAATTGTGAACTTTGTTCATCCCTACACAGGCGACACGCCACTGCATGTGGCTGTGGTTTCCCAGGATGTGAAGAGAAAGCAGTTGGTAGAATTACTGACACGCAAGGGAGCGCTGCTCAATGAGAAAAACAAAGTGTTCCTTACACCACTGCATCTAGCCGCTGATCTGGTACACTATGATGCAATGGAAGTGCTGCTGAAGCAAGGTGCCAAGATTAATGCATTAGATAGTCTGGGGCAGACTGCGTTGCATCGTTGTGCACGTGATGAACAAGCGGTACGTCTGTTGCTCTCCTATGCTGTAGACACGACGATTGTATCCCTGGAGGGACTAACTGCAGCACAGTTGGCCTCTGAAAGTGTACTGAAACTGCTAAAGAATCCGCCGGATAGTGAAACAAATTTACTGGAAGCAGCAAAGGCTGGAGACTTAGATGCAGTACGTCGCATTGTGCTAAACAATCCACATACGGTCAATTGTCGCGATCTTGATGGACGCCACTCGACACCGCTGCATTTTGCTGCTGGATTTAATCGTGTGCCAGTTGTACAATTCCTGCTTGAACATGGCGCAGAGGTGTATGCTGCCGACAAGGGGGGTCTGGTACCGTTGCACAATGCCTGCTCATATGGCCACTATGAGGTTACCGAACTGCTTGTTAAACACGGCGCCAATGTAAATGTGTCGGATCTGTGGAAATTTACACCGCTCCATGAGGCAGCGGCTAAGGGCAAATATGACATATGCAAACTTTTGCTCAAACATGGAGCTGATCCCATGAAGAAGAATCGAGATGGTGCAACACCAGCCGATCTTGTGAAAGATTCAGATCATGATGTTGCTGAACTTCTGCGTGGTCCGTCGGCTCTGCTTGATGCCGCCAAAAAGGGAAATTTGGCACGAGTGCAGCGCCTCGTTACACCGGGAACAATCAACTGTCGCGATTTGAATGGACGTAACTCAACTCCGCTGCATTTAGCCGCTGGTTACAATAACTTCGAATGTGCTGAGTATTTGCTGGAGCATGGTGCTGATGTGAATGCCCAAGACAAAGGAGGACTTATACCCCTGCACAATGCCAGCTCCTATGGCCATGTCGATATTGCTGCGCTTCTAATCAAACACAAAACGGTGGTCAATGCCACAGATAAATGGGGTTTTACTCCGCTGCACGAGGCTGCTCAGAAGGGTCGAACACAATTGTGTTCACTACTTTTGGCGCATGGCGCTGATGCTTATATGAAGAATCAGGAGGGTCAAGCACCTATAGAATTGGCAACGGCAGATGATGTAAAATGTTTGCTACAGGATGCAATGACCACATCACTTAGTCAACATGCTCTTAGTGCTTCAATGCAATCGTTATCTAGTACTTCGCCAGCACCTGATACCACCTGTAGCATAGCTGGTGCGCCAGCAACAACTTCATCAACTGCATCAGCAGTTGCATCCGCTGCACTATTGTCGCCTACAACTGAAACTGTGTTGCTTCCTTCTGGTGCATCCATGACGCTCAGTGTACCCGTCGCATTGCCAATTAATACCTGCACTACACGCATAAGTCCTGCCCAAGGTGCGGAGGCTCATGGTGCTGAAAGTTCTGGCAGTGAGGAACTGCTTTCTGATCCTGAGTCAATTACAAATGTTTCCAGTTTCTTAAGCAGTCAACAATTGCATCATCTTATCGAGCTGTTTGAGCGCGAGCAAATCACTCTCGATATCCTGGCTGAAATGGGTCACGATGATCTCAAACAGGTGGGCGTATCTGCCTTCGGTTTTCGACACAAAATACTTAAAGGCATTGCACAGCTACGTGCTACTACGGGTATGTCTTCAATTATCCAAACTCAACTTAATATTTATTATGTTATCTTATAATAATCTTATCAATCTTTAAGGTATTGGCAATAATGTAAATCTGTGCACACTGTTGGTCGATTTGCTCTTAGAGGATAAGGAATTTGTTGCGGTTGAGGAGGAAATGCAAGCTACAATACGCGAGCATCGTGATAATGGTCAAGCTGGTGGCTACTTTACACGCTATAATATAATACGAGTAGGTGGATATAATAAAAAATATTTCTGATAAAGTAACTAATATAATATAAAATTGTAGGTACAAAAAGTGCAGAATCGTAAACTTTGGGAACGTTATGCTCACCGACGTCATGAGATTGCCGAAGAGAATTATTTGCAGTCAAATGAACGCATGCTCTTCCATGGTAGCCCCTTCATTAATGCGATTGTTCAGCGTGGATTTGATGAGCGTCATGCCTACATCGGTGGAATGTTTGGTGCGGGCATTTACTTTGCCGAGCATAGCTCTAAGAGTAATCAGTATGTGTATGGCATTGGTGGTGGCATCGGTTGTCCATCGCACAAGGATAAATCCTGCTATGTATGTCCCAGGTAAATACAATTTAGCCTCATAATTTCGATATGACCATGATGGTAACTGTAATCTATGGAAAATGTTTGATTCTATTATAGGCAATTGCTGCTATGCCGCGTTGCATTGGGTAAATCATTTTTGCAGTATAGCGCCATGAAGATGGCCCATGCACCGCCCGGCCATCACTCGGTTATTGGGCGTCCATCGGCAGGCGGACTTCATTTCGCCGAATATGTTGTCTATCGGGGTGAACAGGTATATAATAAATAATTTAAAAATATTTTGTATTTAATTCTAAAATTTTATGCATTTAAATTTTTTAGTCTTATCCAGAGTACTTGATAACCTACCAAATTGTCAAGCCCGATGATAGTAATAGTAGCGCCGAGGAAACAAGATGATGGATGCCCTCGGTTGGCTCGACGCCTACAACAACATCACCAGCACTGCAACCACAACAGACCTCACTTCCAGCTCTAGCTCCAGCTACGGTCACAGCCCCAGCTCCAGTTGCCAAGCGGCGAAATAAGCTCGCCAAAACAAACCAACAACAGCAGCGGCAACAACAGCTAAAACAGCTGCCACTGCAGTTGCATTATAAACATTATCAACCACAGCAAATGACTCCAGCGGTAACCACAACACAACCAACACCAGCGGGAGTCTTTACGCACAACAATAACAACCATAGCTATAGTAGTAATAATACAAACAATACGAGCAGTAACAATAACAACAACAATGATATGTCGCCAATATCGAATAGCAACAGCTATTCCTCAGTGGATACTAATCAAACGTTGCTCAATTCAATTGCCAATCAACGTGCCAGTGGTAACCAGCGTCACAACCAAAAGAACCAGCATAACAATAGCCGTAAATATAGTCAATTTATGATCATAACGCCCGCCGTTTCCATTGACCGCGATTTTGAATATGAATCCCATTTGGATTTTGAGGATTTTGCCAATGCGGCTCATAATAATGGCAATTTATTTCGTTCCGGATTACGCCAAAGTGGAAGTAGCAGTGATGATAGTGGACACAGCAGCGACAGCAGCTTTCGATCAAATTATAATCCATATTTGCATCACAGTCGCCAACACCTACTGTCTAAAAAGGGTAACAATAACAGTAGCGGCTCTCGACGTTTCTATACATTCTCGTCATGGCGCTGGTGTACACTGCTGTGCGCAGCGATGCGTTGCTTTGGTGCCGGACATGGTAATCAGGGACCCTATAGCAGCTCCTTTGTACCGCATCATCGACTGCGTCGATGTTCCTCCTACAACGCGGATACTGCAGATGACTATGAGCACTTTGCAGCACCGTTTAAGGCGCGAAAAACTCGCGATCACATGAATAATATTACCTACGAGTTGTGACGGTGGCCGCTGATAGAATATGAATATATAAATCATTTTGATCTCCTTGTCGCCGTTCTATTTGTTGGTCAACTTCTAAATCTTCAACTACTTATTAGACTTTTATTACAATTACTAGCTATAAATGTCGTGTACTGTGTGTCGTCGTTTTTTCTAGCACCTAAGCGCTATAAATCGATCATCAAATCAAAAGAGCAGCACATTTTTTGAGTGATTTTAATTCGAATTATGTGAAATTAACATTTAAATTATACAAAAAAACAAACAAAATAAGTATATGAATGCATAATGCACGCGTGTTTACTTAAGTGTTTAAATTTAGCTAATTATTTTAAATAACAAGAATTACAACTCCAATTAAATTTAAATATACATACATATACAATAATAAATAAAAAAAAATGTTTTTTAATTGAATTTAAAAATATTCTTAATATTAAGAAATTTATACAAAGCATTTAGCTTGCGTCCTTCTGTATCAACTGTAGCCGTGTAAAATAACTTTTAAACATCTTGAACAAAACAATCAGCTTGTGAATGCGTGCAGCCACTAATCCATTTAGGCTGGTTAATATAGCACTTGGTGCTGCTGCTGACGTAATTTGCAACTGTCAAACCGCTGTCAAGTTTAAGTGCGCCTACAAAATTTCAACTGCTGTGCAGCTCAAGACTAATGATGATGAATGTTAAAATACGCAAATATCTTTCTTTGACCATGCAAACGGCGTACATAATCACATTTCACTGTCAAAATGCTGCACTTAAATTGGTGCCTGTTGTTTTCTTTTTGCGGTTTTAAGTTTTGTGTTTTGGCAACTTTTTGTTACTTCGTTTTTTTTTTGGTAACATATGCAAGTAATTTGATTAAATTATATAATTACAGGCCAGGCAACGACCTGCTTGCCACACATGCTTCTTGTGCTGATAGTGACGAAACAGGAATATGCAGACTGTTTACCACAGACGTAAGTTACTACATTTTTTTTTAGTTGATATGTTGTTTGCGACACTCACTGCAGGCCGGGACTAGTGCAATTTGTACTTTCGCATAACAACAAATAAGCACCAGGCACGACCTACATCAGGTGACGTTTTAATGTTTCACAGCACTTACTGTACACATTCACATACAGGCATTACATATATACACATACCCATAACAATATCAATAAGGCAAGAGAGCACTCGTTGTCCAAACTGTGTCTTAAACACTGTCATTATATTTGCCATTGCGAAGCTGTAATTTAATTAAAATAAAGACGCACTAACATTAATAAAAAATAAAAATTTCTTTTGCCCTGCGGCAAGTGGTTCTAACTCTTCCCAGAGTGGCGACCAATATTCATTACCATTGCCGGACTTGGCAAGCCTGCGCAATCAATAAACAAATGTAATTTTTATGCGCATGGGCGCAGGCATACGGACTGAAACGGAGAAAGAAAATTGTGTAACGCCCCATTATATTCTTATCGATTTTATTCGTTTGTCATATGAGTATCTAGGACTCGCCCATCCTAAATAAGTATCAAGCCTATGTAAAAATTAAATATGTAAATTACAGTTTTTTCTTTTTTTAATTATTCGGTGGTATGTCTAATTGGTTAACTCTATATTGCTGTTCTGCCGGCTCATTGTTTTGTGTACAGTATTCACTGACTATTGCAGCCTGAACTAGTTCGTGAGTAAACTTTTCGACCAAACGCATTGACATGGTATGCGGTAAGTCATTCAGCGAATGTGACATAAATTCGCCAAAGGCGCGAAACTTTGCATGTGATGTTGAAGTTATTGGAACTGCTGGTTGATATGTATGTGAAGTTGGAGTTTCAGTTATGGGTGGTTCTGTTACTGTGGAAGTCATGTCCACTCGGCGTTTACCATTTGGCGGGTCATCACCTCTAGATAATTTGGCACGTTTTCGAGTTGTTACGCCCAAACTATTAATCTGGTTAATTTTTTTATTAGCAATAACGTTGCCATTTATTTGCGTATTGTATTGTATTTCAGGTATACTAAAATATAAGAATAATATAATATGCGTTAGGGATAAGAGAAAAATATTGTCACATACCTAACTACTGCCGTATCGGGTAGATTTCGATCACATTCAAAATCATTTTCTTCTTCATAATTTTCAAGATATTCATGTTTAACCACCTTATTATTCTCATTGCTGTCACTATTTTCATCAACTTCGAATGGCTCTGTATCATCATCCTCATCCGGAGGACCATCTAATGATTTGCTTCTCGGCGCCTTAAACGAACGTCGAGACCTTATATGTTCCGACAGAAAACTAAGAGTCTCAAATAGCGGCCACTGTGAGCTAGAAATAGAGGAACACATAGAAATATTTTCTGCGCGTCGCTTTTCAATACTATAACGATTTCTCAGCGTAGTCATCCGCTCCCGTAAAGTAGAAACTGTTTTGAATAAAAGTAAAACAATACGATTTATATTATTTATTATAGATATAATTATTAATTTATCGATTTCTGCTATCATTTTCTTCTTACCGTTATAACCCAATTTATTGGATATTTGCATCCAGAGCAATGCGGTATGATCCTTATCCTTAAAAAGCGTATGCGAACGATCATAAAGAGCCTGTCGTGAACGAAACTCATGTATTAAACTCAAATCAAATTCACCCGTTTGGGCATATGAATTGCGTGGGCGCCCTCGCCCTTTTGGCTGACCCATTGGTGTAGTCGGCTGATTCAACGGGGACGATGCTCCATCCATTATTAAAACTTGACAATCGACCTGCTGCATAATTATTAAAATATTTTAATAATATCAATTCTACTTTTGTCAATATATTTATTTTTTTTTTTATTTTTTTTTTTATGTTTTAAAACATTTAAATTAATGTTAATTTAAAAAAAAAAATAAAATGTACTGCCTGCTACGACTCCAAATCAGTGAAAAAAGAATAAAAAAAAATTAATACTAACAAGACAAGCGCAAACGCAAAGTAAAAAGCAGAAAACAGATAAAAATAATAAATAATTATTTTGCCGTCAGCGCAGCAAAGGTCTTTAATTTGTGTGTAACCATATTTATGTATGCAATATATATTTTAATATCTATGTATATATATAATATATACATATATACAAATTTGAATTTTATACAATATCTATTTACCGTTCGATTGTCTTATATACGTACAGCGTGCAACAAATATTTTCTTTTCACGCGTATTTTTTTTAATTAAACTCAAGTTTATTTTATATTTAACACAGCAAGAACTTAAAAAATGTCATACAGAACACAATGGCCTCTTCGTGTGCGAGGTAACGACGCCGCTATTACTCCAAAATGCACCAAATATGAAGAGCAAAAGAAATATAAAAATCATACCAAAAAATACCAAAACAAAATAACAAAGCCAAGCAAATTGGGCGCGCATTTTAAAATTAGTATCGATAAACTAGTTTCGGTATACACATAAGACAAAAGCATTAAAAGTTTGCAGAACTTGACAGTATTTAAATATAATTTTCGTTTTGTTGCAGAAGTTTAATTAATTTATATATTTGCATATATTCTTTTTATTATTATTATATATATATATTTATATATATTTATTATGTGTTTATAAAGACTGATTGAAAAATAGTAAAGTAGAATCATAGTTTTTTTTTTGAACCACGTGTATATTCATATTTCTATTAAAGTAATATTTCATTTGTAAGTTGGTTATATATTTAATTAAATTGTTGTTGCACAAACTGCTTATAGGCCGGGACAAGTGCAATGTTTATTCTTAAAGCAAAACGTTGACACCTTCCCGTCCTGCAAGAAATTTATGGTAAAGGTAGTCAAATCTGTTGTATGTACTTCGTATAGAGTTTCACAAGTACCCAACTATAGAAGATCCTATAGCATACTATAATATGATCAAAAACACAAAAAACACCAAAAAAAAAAATAAATAAAAATAATGGAAAATTTTAATAATGAACAGGTAGACAAAACATAAGATCTGTACCAAAAAATCTCAAATTTCAATGACATACAAACCAAAAAAAATATTAAGACTAAAGACTTAAAAAAAAAATGCATTTAATATTAAATTTCCGCCCCTACTTGAGCATATCTACTGAGATGAGGACCCGACCATTTTCTGGACATTCCTCCTCTTTGTGCGGGTGTAGACAGACACAGACAGTCACTTCTGCTGAGAACAATAGTCGCTAAGGATCTGAGCGTTGTCAAGCTGAGAAACTAAAGTACCTAGCAGGTAAAATTAAACTCTACAAATCAAGCGTTAAATGCCATTTACTTACGCCTCAAAGAATTTTTTTTTATACATATTGTATATATATTTTATATATATATATGTATATATGTGTATATATATAGCTACTATAAGTTAATAATTTGGATCCATTCAACAACGTTGGCTAACATCGACAAAATTTGAAATCCAAAGCGTGACAAATTCGAAGAAATTTTTTAGATGAAGAATCTCATCTTTGGATACCAGAGCCAAATGCGACAATTATGTATTCTGTGAGTTAAGCTGAACTGCCGCAGCAGCAGAAAAATCAAAGTTTTAAACTTACATTTTTATACTTATATATATACATTGACATATTTTTATATAAATATATATATATATGTGTGCTGGAACTTAAGGCAAATGTAGGAGCTGTAGCAATAACAGCGAAAAGCGCGACATTTTTTTTTTCTGTACTTTTTTCCCCTTTTTTTTATAGCTCAGCGTATTTCTTTGCGGCTTATCTTTAGAAACATTATATATACATATATATATATATATGTATTTGTATATAAAAGGGGGAGCTATGAGTTCGCAGCTTGGAAATATTTGTTTATTTGATCGCGGCGGGCATTAGCTTTAAGTTTAATAACACACATAGAAGCAACCATACAATTACCCATGAAGAGATGAAAACGAACAAACGCTGCAATAAATTCATATTTATTTATTTTCGTTAGGCAAATACGCCCCCAACTTATAAAACTAACTGAACTGGTCTTTGGGTACGACCATGGAACTTCAGTTTGGTGCCTAAGACTTGGATCTCCATTCAGAAATATGTAGGAATTGAAAAGCAGCCGGAGCCAGGCCAATAATAACGGAAAGCGGAAACGCAAATAGACGGGTGATAATATACAAATATATTATATATATACATGAGTGTATTAAATGTAAAAAAAAAAAACCAGAACGCTACATAAATTTATAATAACTAATAATTCATTGAATAGCAACAACAGACGGCGCAGTACGAGTATCATGTAATAATATTTGCTTAAGCAAACAGCTGACAAGATTGAAACAACTGCAATGCCAATGGGCCGAGAACAGACCAATCCAGGCTATGCTAGCCTAGGCTAGGCCAACATTCAACATTCAACATTCAACAGACAACAGCAGACAACAAAAACAACAACATTAAAACCCACCTAGTCTAAAGGAATGAACGCGTGAACGACTTGAGTATTTTAGCCTGTAGAGTTGCCTTCAGGAACAGCTGGGGGAGTTGCAGGGGGGGGGAGCAGTACTTGAATGGGTTAGCAACAGACCAGGTAGTGATGCCAACTAGTTTGATTATTTTTCAAGAATTGAAGAGCATAACAATCTAATGAGGCAGCCTGCAAAAAATCTATCAACTTTTATTATGCTATAAATATACACTATGTTTATAGATATATATATAAATATATGAAAAGAATTGTATTGTTAATGTATATCTAGATATATATATAATTATTGATTTATATCTCCGCATTTCCACGAAATATTACTTAAGCTTTATGAACTTTTCACTACTTGCTACACAGTTATATCTGTATATATTTTTAAAAGTGTATATAAAATTCATTGTTTTGAAATATTTTCTATATACCATTCTTCTTTTATGATTGCGGACAGCCTTTTGTCTGTTGACTGGTGATGGTGTGTTGGTTGTTCTAGTTCCAGTTCCAGTTTGAGGAGAATCGTTTTTAATGACTCGAGAGCAACGTCAATGCATTGACAGGGAGGGTACAACTATGGGCAAGGAATGGGTACTATGGGGGAGGGGGGGGGGGGTGATTCGGTTAAATCGGGAATGGCTGCTAGCCAAAAACAGTTTTCTGGCTCGCTGAAAAAATAACTGTATTAAATGGCCAATACCTAGGACTGAGACTGGCTGCTTAGAAAGGTTCAGGCTTGAATAATACTGCAATACTGGACTGTTACAATTTTTAGCCTTCCTTTAATAAAAAAAAAAACCAGTTTTAGAGAATCTGTTGGTGCTGGTGCTGTTGCTGCTGATGTTGCTGCTGATGCTGGTGTTGGTGCTGGTGGCGCGGATCACTAAAAAAGGCGTTTCAAGCCTGGGCCTGGGCTGTGCCTGGACTGTCTCATCTGTTGTCTATTTGGTGGCACTGCCGACCATCCTCCTTCTGTGTGATGCTGTGGGCCTGTTCCTAGTGCAACATTTACTTTGTTGCTGGCTGAATGCTTTCTCTGTTGTTGTTTGTTGCCAAGCATAGACAGAGTCTAAAGCTGCTCACTCTCATGGTTTAGCTGTTGTAACAGCTGCTGCTCGCACTTTGATTTGGTTGCAAATTTAGTTCTATCCACCTAATCGAAATGCAATTAAGTCGCCTTGCAACGAATCTATTTTTTTTCTTCGTCTTTTTCTTTTCTTTTGTTTTTTTTTTTTGTACTCAGGATATTGCAACTTTTGTTTTACTCTCACAGTAGCACTCACATTGACCAGGCCATTTATCTGGCTGGACAGTTAGGTTTTAGAAAGTATACCCATCCAGGAGGAGTACGCAGTCTAAAACTTTGGGCGAGTGCCATTCGAAAGTCGTTGATGTACTCTAGGTGATGCTGATGCTGATGCAGATGCTGCTGTATTCGTTCTAATTCCTAGTCTTATTTTCTTTTCTTTTTCTTTGTGTCTATGACTGTAGTTGGTAGTATTGCGTCTGAGCCATAATTAAAGGGTTACAGCCATTGCCAAGACATGCCAATCGCAAGAGCTGGCAGCTTGTACGTTGAGTCTTGTGAGTCGATAGCTATGTGAAATGTGTGGCCGATATGCATAACGGTGTTTTAATATTAGTTGGCGCAAATAAGTGGGCATGTCTCCTGGTTGCTGCACTAACAACAACAACAAACAACCAGCAAAAGCAATGCGCATAAATCCATTCCCCATTCGCATATTGTGTAGTTGTTACGTATCTTTTCTCAACACTCTCATACACACGCACACACCAATACACTTACACAAAGTTGCATAGTCATTTGGATGATATTGTTATGGCGTAATATACGAGCATTCCTTATATACCACTACTTGTATAACTGACTGACTGGGCATTACAGTTTGAGCTGCACTTTACCACGCATCAGTTTGGCAATTGTTGGTTGCAATCAATGCAAATGACCAACCATCTCCATTATCGTTTATTGAGTTGAATCCTCAATCCTTGTAGTTCTTAAATTGAACACTAAATTGGCAACCAATACTTAATGGAATAAAGAACAGCTCTTTATGTTCTCTTTTTTTTTTTTTGTGTAGGTTTATAATAATACAAGTGATCGTTCAGTTAACAAAACTGTTCTTTTAGACAACCATATATTAAATATTTAACTTGTTTTGATTTGAATTGATTTTTTGTTTTTAATTATCTTCTGTTCTTGTTTCTTTTTTTTGTTGTAACTTAAATTCATTATGTAAAGTTTTAATAGATAAAAGAAGAAGAAATAAAACAACATTCAAGCCTCGTTAGCAATAAAAGTAAAATTCTGCACATTACTCAACTGTCTGGCTATAAAAGAGAGAAAAAAAAAACAAGCGAGGATACTAAGGGGACATACTATTGGTATGTCTAACAACTCAATTAATAGTGCCTGCTGAGAGGCTGTGGACAAGCAGCTTTGGTTAAAATGCAATTAATAGGCCTTTACACATACAGACAAGTTTATATATATATATATATATATATATATATATAGACACAAACAGACTGTTACCAGGTTGGTAAGCAAATTATTAGCGGCAACATATTAAGCCCAGTTATAATCCGCTGAATAGATTCCAAAACGAACGGCTCACAGCTTAAAAAGTTCTCACACTATTTCCATACACAGATTTTTAAAAGATTCTGATGCTGTGCAACGTGGCGTTAAATGTGTACCAATTATAAGATATATATATATATATATATGTATATATCTAAGTCTCGTATGAGCAAAGTTTTGGAAAAAATCTCCAAGAATTTAAGCCTCAAGTTTCGCGCAGGCGAATCAAAATTAAAAAAAAAAAGCTAAGCAATTCTTTTTTTTTTGTATTCTGTTTAATATAAAAAGCTTTGCGCTATAGTTATATGGGGCATAGTTGTGTATTAATCTGGCTACGTGTGTGTATACGTGTGTAGGTATTCCATAGCGCCAATTTGATATGGGGCCAAGGAGCACAAATTAAGTTTCATAGGAAGAGGTAAAGAATAAAAAATTAACAAAAAAAATATATAAAATAAAAACTACCTGGAAAGCTGCTACCAAACTCTTCCAGACTTGTCTTCTACCTTTCTCTGTCTCTCTCTTCTAATTTCGAATGTGTTTTATGTGAGTGACGATCGTAAAGCTAAAGCAGTTACCCAAGGAAAAGCATAAAGAAAGTTCGTAACACAAATCAACACTGTGAGTATTCCTAATTTAATTAACAAAACCAGAGAGTTGAAGATTGTATGACAGAGAGAGAGAGAGAGAGAGAGGAGATTTATATAAGGACAATGGTAATGAATATTATTTTTTTCTTTGCTTATGTTTTCATTGCTAGTTATTCTGTTAATGAGTTGTAGAAAGCATATAAAGCAAAAGCAAGCAAAATTATTCAAAACCAAATTCATATCGAACTCCAATCGAATATTCGTACAAAGCGAAATCAATATCCAATCATTAATCGTTAACTAATTCCATGAATTTTGGCAGACGGCCGGCACTCGGCGATTTCTACCCCTTCTCCTTCTGTTACTTTGAAACTCCTCGTCAAACCCAAACGTCTCGCTCGTCCGCTAACCCACCATTGGCCCATTTACCAAGTTTTGAAAACGCAACCAGACATGCCACACTAAAGACATATATTTATGCCCCGAAAGCAACTTTTGGCGTATTTAGAACAGGCGAATAAAAAGAAAACAAAATATCAAGATAAAAATATTTTTTCGGCTGCCCTTTTTGGCGATCCGGCAGCTGCTCGATTGCGCCGGACAGTGGCTCCTAAACCAAAGTATTTGTTGTTTTTGTTGTTCTTGTTGTTGTTGTTGTTATTATTGTCGCGACGTCTGTGGTTCTGGTCAGAGTAACAGTCCCAAGACTCCAAATTTCAATCCTCTGTGATCCTGAGATCTCTGCGCGAAAGCGTTTGCGTTTTGAATTCGATTCCAATGCTCTGTTTCTGTTTCGTTTTCGATTTCGACGACGACTTTGACCACGACGATGACCATGAAACGATTTTTATATTTTTGCCCAGAAGATCAATAAAATTTTACCGACAACTGTATTTGGGTATGCCAGACTCAAAATTAGTGGCCAAATTGTCGTGCAGAACAAGTTTCGGGTCACATTTTTGGTTACACAGTAAACGGAAAAAAAAGGGCAACGAAAAAATAATTTGAACTTCATAAATTCTTTGCTCGTCGCAGCTAAATGTGTTGAAATTGCGTTTAATTTATGTGCGAGGGATCTATTTTGATGATGATCTGAATGGATCGTGTGTAGAGTGCTTAATAAAGATAGATATTATTTAAAGATAATAGATAGCATAGGTTGGGTTTAAATGAGCCTAAGATTGAAGTTTACATAACGTTTAGGATAACATGTTACTCAGTCGCCTGTGAACATTAATAATTACTTCTTTTTTTATAACGATTTAAATAACTGAACACTATAGGTGCCACGTGTGCATGATGAGAATTAAAAAATTGTATATAGATTATTGTAAATGATTAAATGTTGCATGACTTTTATCAGGATTATTGGATAATTGGCAAGATATCCGTCATTATCTGTTATTTAATAAATGGTTATTAAAATACAATTTCAAAGTTTTCAAGAAAGTTTTACAGAGAATTCTTAAGAAAGAAGATCATACTACATGGCTCTTGAAGTCCTATGTATGTATGTTTATGAAAGGTGCGCTACAGAATTCTGAGAAAATGCGAAACAGCAATAACATTGGATACCATGGCTGCTTCATGTGTGGGAGGAGGAAGTGGAGGAACAGTAAATTAGGAGGAGATGAGAAGCAATGGTAAAGGCCAGTGAAACAGTCAGTCAGTTCTTTAGCATCGTTGTTTTGCAATCACCATCGGCACCCAGCACTAATGAATTTGTATGCAAACCGCAGACATTTCATGTTTTACGTTATATGGCAATGAATTGGCACAAAAACAAAAGAGCTTAACGAAAAAAAGAAAAAAGAAAAAAAAAAACAGTAACGGAAATGCGCGCGGTACATAAAAAAAAAGGATCAACAGCAACATTTTGCAAAATTAGTGCAGGCGGCCGCCAAAAAGGTGATTTTTTTTTTTTATACAAATTTAAAAATAAAAGTATTTTGTATGTATGTATACACTTATGTGTATATTTTGATTTATGCAAAAGCAATAAAAATTATTATAATGAAGGCGCTGACATGGAGCGCAGAAGCGCAGCGCAAAGCAAAAGTGCGAAAACTGAGCGACGCCTGAAACACACGTGATGCTGCTCTCGCTGAATTTTGCACTCTCTCGTTTTGCTCTCCCACTATCGGTCTCTCTCTCTCTCTATCACTGTCTCTCTGTGTGTAACGTTGCCCTTGCGCTGAGTTGTTTTAATGCTTAGCTTCTTCTTATATTCGTATCCGTTACTTAGGGCTCAGAATACGTTAAGAAATGTTACATACTATTTTGGGGGTGCCTGGAAACACCAAGGATGAGTCACAATGCAAATTAATTGGACCAATGAGCACTACTTTTTGTACGCTGCACGTAAATAAATTAAATGCTTAACGAAACCAGTGGTAACAATGACCCCTTCCTCATTTAAAGCTTTTGCGTCGTTAAAGTATATTTTTGCTTCCTCTCCTGTTGTCGTCGTTTAATTTATTGCGTCATAGGCTAAAATGCAAAGCTCTGTGTCTGTGTGACTGTCAAACTGCAAGCGTCAGTTATGTGTTTGATGGTGATGGTCAGACATAAATACAGAATTTGGACTTTGTACAGGCTGTAAAAAGTTTGAAGAGCGTTGCTGAGACTGTTACTGTTTTTTTTTTGTTGTTTTTGCTGCTGCTTACTGCTGCTGCACCCAAACGCCAAACGGTTAAACATAAAAACTAACGGCAGTTTTATAACTCTAGCTTAAGATTACCTTTTTAGTGCATAGTCGTCGACTCCATCGTACAGGCTTGTTTTTTTTTTCATCACCGAAAAAAAATACGGAACGAAAAAGAACCATTTCGGCGACGAAATTTTAGCGAAAGAGTGGGCGCAGACGCAGGCGAAGGCGTTTTGCCAAGATCCCCGAAGATGATACACAAGCAATCAAAAGAAATGCAATGTTTGTTACTCCATCGTTTCCTTGTCGTGCTGTTGCCGCTGCACTTGCTGCTGCACCGTTAGCTCCACACTGGGGAGTTTGGCCTCGGCCTCAACGCGAGTTCAAGATCAGCAGTCGTCGCCGCACCCACCAAATCGTAAACTGCAGTAAACTGCATCTGACTAGCTTTTTTGTAAGCAGCAGTCGAAATGTTGTTTTGGCATATTTTTTTTTTTTTTACATGTCTCTTTGCACTTAACACACAATTAGTTTCTTTTCGTTTTGTTCAGCACTTTGTCTTTCGTTTTACATTAAAAGTAACGGTTGTGCAGTTAACAAATAAAAACACACAACACAACAGTAAACACAAGAATTTCAAACTTTAACAGGAACACGAAGACCAAAGACTACCACGAGAGATCATTTAAAACGGCCAAGACACATTTCAGATTGAGCAGACTTTTAAGAATTCTAATTTCCACAACCGTCCTCGCTGATGGTGCGCGCGCAATTGATTCCTGCTTCAACGACAGCGTCGCTCGAAACCGTCAGCAACAACAAACCGAGTAGAACTCCTGCTGTTGGTTCGGCTCTGCTTTCGAGAAGGCAGCGACGCAGGCAGCCTACCAGACAAAGATGCGATGAGTACAGACCGATATTTTTGTGGTGCTGCAAATAACAGGCACGTAAAATATTCTGCTAAGCACGAAAATTATATATTCAGTATACCAAGGCTTTGTTTCAACTTCTTATATTTTCGTCAGATTTGAAATGTTACAAATAAATTTGAGTAATATATATATCTATTTTTATTATCAATGTATGGTTTTCAAATTCATGCAAGTCGTGCATAGCTCTATACACATCTCCACTACAAAGCATAATAACGGACGTTTTTTGTAGCTTTGCCTTTGCGCAACGACAAAAGGCAGCATTACCAGCCAAAGAAGCTGAGTTTGCTACAAACTACAAAGAGGAGCTCATCGATCTTTCGGTATGGCTTTGTTTGCGCATGCGCCGAAGTGAATATGCCCTGTATGGCTATAAATGGTATACTATAGAAAACATACATAACTATCTGTGTATATATATTTGCTTATTCTAGAACAGAACTTAAGGATCTTAAATAAAAAACCAGTTTTTGCACCTTTTACAATCATACAAAATGAATATTTGCTAATATATTATGTACATTATATACTTTCCTTACAAGAAAACAAAATAGTTATCATTCTTTTATAATTCAAGGTCAATTTGAAAATTGAAGCTTAAAATGTAAATGCAATTACATTTAGTATAGTAAAGGCAATACTATTTAGAAAGAGAATATATAAAACTCAACATTTGTGATTAATGTATTGCTAATCTGTGCTTTTATGTATAGTATGACTTTAGATTTCCAAACATTCGCCTAATGAATGACATAGACATGCCCCTTCTGTATTACTAAATGCCCTAGGGGCGCTTATATACCTTTGTACAGTATATTATAGTCCCAAACATATTTTTATGTGTTTTATGTTCATATTTTTGACTTTATGTATATATACATACATCCATTATATTATAAAAATTATAAGTTAAAAGTTTGAGTAATTATTATGTCCGCCTGTAGCATCAACAGAAATTCGTATCTTTCAAGTTGCACTCCATTCGAAATACCCAAATCCCGAATCTTCAATACCTGCAAGACAACTCCATTAGGGCGGCCCACATTTTGTGTTCATGTTGGCAGGTGCTTTCCGAAGACACAGTTGCAGGTTAAGGTAAAGGGTGCTGAATGCATAAAAAGTAAACTCATAAGAAGAGTTGTATACATATTTTGGTATATTTTCTTTTGTATATACATTTATATATTTTTTCAATAGGTCGCGTGGCTAGAGACTGAATGGAGAAACAGGCAGTATAACCCGCATTTCGTATTAAGGACAATCGATTACGCGTCGCACGAGACAGCGACATGTGCCACCAAGTAGTTTGGTGGGGCAACCAGAGCTGCAATTTAGCATAACTGCGCGAATGGCACAGGCATCATTAAACACATTAACAGACACAACCATGCACACACATGCATACATACAGAAACATATACAGAAACATACACCAAGCGAACAGACACATGGCTAAGAGCCGGACGATGTCGATGGCAGGTGATGACCAAGAGGCCGACAAACAGTTGAACAGGTAACTGTGCAGGTTGACTGAATGGCTGAAGAAACTGACTGTCCGACCTTAGCCATCATTGGCAATCGGCTTTTGTTTGGCAACTGTACGCAAACAACAGTCGGCATGGAGCTAATGAGTTTAACCCGTGCCTGCGGCTGCTCTGGAGCGGCAACCTGGGTCTTTGGTTCCCTAAGTTTCACTTCATGTTAATTACAAAAGGATGCGCCAAAGGATAACAGCTGCCAGTGCCACAAAGAGCAACTAAGTGAAAATGCCAATTGATTTGCTTTCAAGCTCAAAGTTGAAGACGCAGCTGTACCCATATTGACCTAGAGTGTTTCTGATCCTTGCGAGTTACGCAGCTTGTGCCTGAAACTGTGCCTCTGAATTTCTAATGAACTTCATTGTTTTGCTCAAAGAAAGCACGGCACACATAAAGCAAAAGCAAAGATCAGAATCCCGCAGCGAAACTAGTTTGTTCTTTGCCATTCAGAATGCCTTCGACGTCTTTCAAAAACCGGTAACTGTTAAAGGTACTAGACCTGAGCCCAAGCCCAAGTTCAAGTCCAATCGAAGCCAGAGCCCAGGGCCAGGGCTGGCTCTCCCTTTTCTCTTTTGCAAAATTCATTGAAGCGTTGGAAATTATGTTTTGATTTTCCATATGCCGAACCGGCAAACTCCTAACGAACCATAGCAAATTTTCTAATCTACCAACTGTCTTCACACCTTTGACGAAGCAACATTTTGGATGGATGTGTTATGGTTTGCTTACATATTACATTCTTCTTCACTAGCTACCCTTCTATTCTTATTCCTTGTGTATCCCTTGACTGTCCTTAGCCTTATTTTGCCCTCTAACCTATCAAATGGCCGATTACATGCCACAGTAATGTCTAGAATATGCACACACACACACACACACACCCAACTGGTTTTTATTAATTGTTTGTAATTTGTTTATGTTTTCTAAGCAATTTATTTTATTCACCCAAATCAGAAAGCGGTTCAGTTAAGACTACAAAAATAATAGAGTGTATAATGTTTACACATCACTCAATTTGTTCGTGGAATATTTTATATAACAGATATACTTGTTTCTTGTGATGCTTTTAGAGTTTTCCGATTTCTAAATGTACTTTTCCTTTAGTTTTGTATTTTTTGTAATTATAATATTTTATACCATTGAATATCCGCTTCTTGACTTGATCTTATAGAATTTACTTGCAGTTTGATTCGTTGTTGATCAATGCGAATATGGTTGTACTACAGAATCCACGTTATGTCCGTAAACTCGTATAAATGCTTTAATAAAGTTATAAATCTGATCCAAAACATAAACGTGACAGTGATCTACAGCCCCTGGTGAATCACAGCGAACGCTTGCAGACTTTTGTTTCTCACAGTCTCAGCAAACAGAAGGAAGTGTTTGTTCTGTACTTTGGGACAGTTTGCGTAAATTTTGGCAATTTTATAAACGCAAAAGCTACTTAAAGTGATCAAAGCAACTTTATGATCACTAAGAAAAAAAAAAAAAATACAAATAAAATCAGACAAGAACAACATGTGAACGATTGCAAATTACAAGCAAAGATCCGTACTGTGTTGTCTGGTAATATCTGGCAATCTGGAGGACCGAATGGACCAGGTTTCTTTTTCTTTTCCTTTTTAGTTTTTGTTTTTATTTTCTTATTTAGGCTGCTGCTGGCAGCTGCTTCTTTTAGTTTTGTCGTCATTACGAAAAGGAAGCTAAAGACAAACGGATATGCGCTGCACATCAAGCAACTGTTTTTTCTTTTTTTTTTGTTTTTTTTGGTAGTTTGCGTTGCTTTTGGGCTTTTCTCTTCTTGGCGTAAATAAATTGTGCGACAGGTGCGACGATGTCGACAACTGGTTCAGAAAAAAAAAGAGAAACAGCCAATAACAAACAAACCACAGAATCTATATTATAGCGACCTGAAGAAGTACAATAAACAGAGCTTTGGCCTTTTGTGTGGGAGCGAAGCTTTCGATCCTTTCGATCTTCGATCTTACAGCTGCGCATAATTGCCAAGACTTAAAGAGACTCTCAGACTGTTGTCTCAAACAGTGAATGCATTTACAACACGCAGCTGTTACTTCCGCTTGAATGAATTTCGGGCTTGGTTATGGGTCTTGATCGGTTTTGGTTAGGGTTGACGCTGGTTGCCCTGGCTTACAATAAGCTGGCTACTTATACGCGTTGCTCGTTGCACTCGATCCTGATCCTTTTTTCGAATTTTTTTTTTTTCTAATGCTAATCCTGCAGACAAGACAATCATTTTTCTACCTGCCAAATTATTGGCTCCCGATCTGCTTGCGGGTGATCGGTCTACGATCCTGAGAGACCTATTGAATTAATGTACCGCATTAGCAGCTAACAGGTTTCACTGTCTCAAAATCAGCAGACATCCTTTACTTGGAAAAATTCAGACACACACCAACAATCACACAATACACTTGATTTTATATACAAAGATATATAACCCGTATCTTAACTACGTTATGCACGTATATAGTATAGACACTTTTATAATAACAGGTGTTGAATGATTAGTTATAATGGCTTTTAGCTGTGAATTGCAGTTTGCATTTATTGGGAAGCACGTATAAATTTGATAACTGTTAGATTGTTACCAGTAAATCGATAAGGTTTTGGTACAGTCACCATAAACGGGCAAACGAACTGCAGGCAGATGTTTGCATATCGAAAAAAGATCGCGGCACAATTCTTTTAAAAAGCAAATGCTCGTACAGACATCTTTGTATACCTCGTTGGACACATACATGAGCCTGGACATGGACCTGCACCTGGACGTAAACTCTCTTTAATATTTTGCATTTCGAAATGCAAACAACGAACGAAATGAAACGGAAAGAAAACAACATTTCAACATTTTCAATACAATGGGATCAGTTGCGTATACAAAAGGGCATTTGCTACCAGCCATGGTACTGGTATCCTGAAACAGCAAGGACACAGAATGTTAGCTGAAAGTCCTTTGGCAAAAAAAAAAAAGAAGAAAAGAAATATTACATGGCACAAAACGTTTCCGTTGATTTATTATATTCGTCTGTACACACACTAATGCAATGATGGATCTCAAGCGTAGAGCAAATTTGTTTGTGGCTTAAAAAGACAAAAGGTAAGAGAACAGCCTGAAAAAGGTTAGCTAACATAATCTGGCCGACTCATATCTCTTTTCGGTGATCTTACGAAAAGAATTTTCCAACTCATTTGCCTTCAGACCAAGCTCTCTAGATTGATTAATCAGCTGCAGTTGCCAATTTTCTACAGGGAACAAATTTGTAAGATCTTTGGTAATGATACTTTAGGGTGCAAATTGTTATAGTCAATGCATCTACTTAGCAACTAAAATTCAACGAAGCATAAACTCTATAGAGAAGATGTTATTAAGATGTTTAGAAAAATAAAATGATGACTATTTCGACTATAGTTAGTACAATGAAGTTAGTATAGTCCAACAGCAAGTTATCAGAAGTTTTATAATGAAATTTCGCTTTTTAGGCGAATCTTTTTCTTTTCTTTATCTCTTTAATTTTAAGCTTCTTTCTTTCAACATGTTTCACTGGACTTTATCAACAACTCGTTGGGCGTCAATGAACTTGACATGTACCGCAGTTTCCACACTCTTTTAAAACTTAAGATCTGTAAGGAATGCTGATAGCAGATCAATGTGCGGGGAACGGCGATTGTAAATCTTTCTGCTGTTTGCAGTGCGAAGCAATATTTGCTCAATAAATATAAAAAGATTCGAAAAAAATGTAACTGAAACTGTATGTTTACACTTATCTGAAAGCAACTCAAGCGAGATTATGCGTTTTTCAAGTTCATGTCTTGATCTCATGGAGCATCCTTGAGCGGCATCTCAAGAGTAAATTTGCAAATGGAGACTAAAGCAGCGACAGCAATGCAGCGTTCAAAAGTCTCGAAAACAGAAAATAAATGTATAAAAAAAAAAAATAATTTATATATAAAAGCATCTCAAAATTAAGAACGTTGCTTTAAAGTTTTTTTATTTTTTCTTGTTATACTTTTGTTTATTTTTTTTTTATTTTTTATGCTTTTGTTTTTTGATTTAAAAAACTTCCGGTTTTTGCAAAATGGGATCGTAATTTGATATGTTTATGCGTAAAGAAATCGCATAAAGTTGGCAAAAAAAATAAAGAAGATATGAACACAGAGGTAACAGCTGCCAGTTGGGCGACTGCTACTCATAAAATGTGGCATAATGATAATCAAAAAATTTCCAATTACACACGTGTTAGACGTGGCCAGTAACCGTTACGGATGAAGCAACAAAACTACATAATATTAAAAAAACAAATGTACAATTGAAAGGAAATGTCACTAGAAAAGTGTTTGTTGCATACAACTCACACACATACACACATAATATAATTTAAAAATTTAAATATGAATGCATTTTGAGCTGGATATGAACATAGACAATGCTCACATACAATAAGGATATAATTATGGAGCAATGGGCTGTTACCTTATCTCAGGAAATATGCGAAACACAAAGGCGCAATGCTGCATAAGGCCTACCCAAATCAAAGTCGTCAAGGGCAAGACCGAGAATATCAATAAGGATACAGGGCAAAGGAGCTGCGCACAAAATGGCAAACAAATCGAAAACCGTGAGAATCAAACATGACGTAGTTTCAATGCCAATGCGAAAGGAGCATTGCGCAACTAACTTCTGTTGTGGTATCCCCAGTTAGTGGCACATCTTGAGCCACAGCATCAAAGCCCAAAGTCACCCCATTGCTGTGTGCATTGTCCTAGTGTTTCAATACATACAATTTTCCATTGTCCTTGAATAAATTATAAATCAAAATGAATCTAATGCGTAATTTGCTGCGTTGATTGCTTTTCAACAAGTTTTATGCTTTTTTAAACGATTTTTGGTACAGTTCTTAAAGGGTTTTCAGGGCTAACTGTAGTTACTATTCAGTACACTGAAGTTAAACTTATGACACTCCGAGTTTTATTAACTTAAAAGCAAATATTATAAATGCTTATTTTATTAACAGCAAGTTTAGGGCAGAGAATTGAGAATTTTATATATACTATATGTATTTATTTTTAGTTGGAAAACAAACATTTTGTTCAGTGTAAATTTATCAGTTGCTTGGCAATAAAAACAACCCCACAACAACAAGCAAACAGGAACCCAGTTTTGAGATGATATACGCATTACAATGAGTCCATGGACAATAAATGTACCAAATTTCGACTTTGAGGATTTGAAAAGGAATGCGCAGTTTGGATTGGGATTTCAATGGCAAAGATTATGCGTAGCAAGCACAAAAAGAGGAGAAAAAAGGACTCGCTGTCGCAAAGATGACAATCAAAGAGGAAATTCATATATTCAATGAGTTCTTTTTTTTCTGTGTTTTTGTATATGTGAGTGCGTAATTATTATTATTTTTCAATTGGGGTTGCGCGGTTTTAAACAACGGATACGCATCGTTCGAGGGTTGGACTCGGGCCAAGCTCAAGGACAACCAGGTTGGTAACTAACGGGCGACGGCTGCATGCCAGTACACGTCGACTATATCAAAAGTAGATCATGAACAATGAAAATAAACGGGCTAGGGTGACAAGGAGTATATTTTGAAATAATAATCAAGTTAGGTATAATAATTATGGCATAACCTTGAGGCAAGGTAAATAATAATTAAGTTGGCCCAACGATACATACACGTGTTGCTTCATTTAACTTTTTTCTTTTGTCAGTCCTGAACTAGGCTGCTAATCTGGTAGCAGAAGCCGGACCAGCATCATGATAGGAACAGCTGCTATTTTAAATGTCTTGAGGTACACTTTGAGCAGCTGCAGTTGTTGTCAAGAAGCACACCACGTGCCAAGGTGAGTCAGCAGTAGCAACATCAGTAGAAACGGCAGCAGCAACAGCAACAGCAACAGCAGGCGATGGCAAAGCTATTATCCTGCAGCATATTCCTGGCAGCCATTTTGTGCGAGGTGTTTAACTTTCCAAACGATTGTCAGGCAGCTGCTCCACGATCACGAACACGAACACAAAAACACATTTATCTGTTGCTGGCAACCAGTTTGCGCCCTAAGCTTACAACAAGTCCTTGTTCTTTATCCTTAAGAAAAGCTGCTCATAGTCACGGGCAATAACAACAGATGTTTTTCTTGTTATATTCTTAAGGAACGTGTTCCCAAACATGATTTATAGCTGATGTTCTGTTGTTTCTGTTGCCGCATGTTGCTTCTCCACGTTAGAGTTTCTTAGTGCATTGTTTTCCATTGACCAGCTGCTGTCTGTATAGGCTGAGCCCATGCCAGAGGCTTGGAACCGGTCTCATATCTCTTTCTTTGTGTCATTTTTATGGCGTGTTATGATTTCGTATTACAATTAGCTATACAAAGGCACGCTGCCTATTTTCGAGCATTGTCTGATTATCTATAAAGAGGCGACCCTATAGATAGACCTTGAAGCACATTAAACTTGTCACAATTGTGCAGTTAAGTAGACATTAAAATCTACCAAAATACCAATGATCATGCAGTGAGAACTTTATTAGCTCATTTGATCCATTTTTAATATATATATATATATCATTCGACAATCGTTTTGTTAACTATTATCATAAAAGTCATGCAAACATTAAATGCTGGAGCATGGATCAGAGCTGTAAAATATCGTTCGCCGTCGGCACTTAAGACAAATAACTTGCCACCTATCCACGGAGCAACTACGAAAAAAATGCTGGTCAGACAAGAACCAGCAACAACCAGAAAGCGCTTGGTAAACTACCAATGCGACATTGAAATAGCTGGCTTGCTATGAACGCATTTTCAATTAGTTTTAAATCATAACTAATTGAATTCATTTTGATCACATCGCAACTATGCAATCTTATCTAAACAGTTATGATGTCCAAACATGCTTACTTGTTTTGGCATTCTATACCAAAATTTATTGACAAAAATTTGCAACGTAGATTGCATAGGGTGGGCAGAACGCGAATAGAGCTGCATGACCAGTAGTTTAGGAAAGGTACGAGGCACCTAATAGTCAGAGCCTGCCATCGGCGCATGTGAAATCTATGACCATAGCTGTGCATAATAAATGGAGCACTTGTGATGGCGGCTGCACCGGTAGCGGCAGTAGCTGTAGCAGTGGCGGCAGTGGCACATGCAAAGCGACAGGTAAATGGCACACAAAAAGGTTAGCAAAACAGAAAGGCAATGAAAGGATGGTAACAGCTTCTAACGCTGTTCAAGTTTTATGAATAGCGTTTGTGCATAGTAAATGCCATAAGAAACAAGTGGCGCTGCCTACGACAACAAGAAAGTTCGATTTTAAACGACAAACGTAACGCTTTCTAATGGAGTTTGTATATTTTAATCCTCTGCGTATGCTATTAGGTATGAGAAAAAGCTGACTGCTATAAGACAATATGGGATAAATATAGTTTGATTGCTGAAAGCTACATTAATTTATTTGAAATTAAGGATCCGGCAGCACCAAAAATATTTGAGTTTCCTTCTATTATTTTATTATTTTAAAATATATATTAAACATGCAATATGTATTTATTTGAAAAATAAATGATGATAAAATATACTTAAATATAATTTATATTATTTATTAAATTTTCTTGTTTATTTAAGTATTATTGATAAATAGTTATAGTACTAAGTCATCTTTAACCGTAATATTAATAGTACGATTATCATATTTATTCGTTAATAATCAGTTTTCTGAATACGTCAGCATATCGATATTCAGAAGCTTTGGCTGCCATCTCTAAAAATCTATTATTAATTAAGGTTTCACATTGCTCATACAAAGAAAAAGGAAATGTAATGACGTCACAATATACACAAATTTCATGCTTGTTTTTGGTTAAATAAATAGAAAATATTAATTAAATTTATATTTATTTATTCAGTTTTATATTTAAGGTAATTTATTTATTATTTATACATACATTTTATATACAATCAGAGACTTTATATCGTGATATGTACAGATGTGACGTCCACGCTGAGAGAAAGGTAAAAGTGCATATTTTGTTAGCCAACTTACTCACAAACCTCTTCCTAATCAAAATCAATTACATTTAATCAGGAAAAAACGCAAAAGCTGATAGCAACATTTGAAGCTTGCGGTAGAAAAGACCTATATCAGGTACGTTATATATAAAATTATATATGAAACACTGTATCTTGCAAGATAACAGATAAGAGAACTTGTTGTTATATGCATAACCGGCGAAAAGTTATTGTTATCGATACAATAACAATAACAATAATAACATTGATTTGTTGCTGAAGTTAAGGTAATTACAGACAGAAAAATGCTTCGAAGGCTTAGTACGCTGAAGGCAATAAAAATGAAGAGTTTCTCAACTTTGGTGCAGACCAAGGCATTGGTTAACGGCAACTGGATTGATTCGAGTACTAAAGAAACCTTTGCGGTTAAGAATCCAGTGAATGGCGAAATCATTGGAAATGTGCCTAATATGACAGTGGAAGATGCACAGAAGGCCATAAATGCCGCTAAAGAGGCGTATGAGTCCAGGGAATGGCGTTCTTTAACTGCTAAGGATCGCTCTAACTTGTTGAAGGTAAAATATATACAAAGCTATATAGAGAATAATAATCATAGATTAAATATAATCTCTTATAGAAATGGCATAAATTAATTGAGAAGCATACAGAGGAAATTGCCGAGATAATGACGGCCGAGTCTGGTAAGCCAATTAATGAGTCTAAGGGCGAGGTTATCTATGGAAATGCTTTTGTTGAGTGGTTTTCTGAAGAAGCTCGTCGTATTTATGGAGAAGTCGTGCCCAGTGGTGCTCCAAATCGAGAGATCATTGTTATGAAACAACCTATAGGTGTGGCTGCGCTTATTACACCATGGAACTTTCCTCTGGCAATGATAACGAGAAAAGCAGGTGCCGCTCTAGCTGCGGGTTGCACAGTAGTTGTAAAACCATCGGAGGACACACCGTTGACGGCGCTTGCTGTAGCCAAACTGGCAGAGGATGCTGGTATTCCTAAGGGCGTTATAAACGTAGTAACTACAAACAAGGCGGCACCAATTGGTGACCTCTTTTGTAAAAGTCCTGATGTACGGGGCATTTCATTCACTGGGTCAACCCAAGTGGGTAAATTGCTGTACCGCAACTGCTCCGAAGGCATTAAACGGATATGCTTGGAGTTAGGCGGCAATGCACCTTTTATCGTTTTCGACTCGGCAAATATAGAAAAGGCCGTTGATGGTGCAATGGCTTCAAAGTTTCGCAACTGTGGACAGACATGCGTATCAGCCAATCGCTTTTTCGTGCAGGAGAGTGTATTTGATAACTTTGTGTCGAAGCTAAAGGAACGCGTAGAAGCACTAAAGATCGGTGACGGAAAGAATAGCGGTGTACAGATAGGTCCCTTAATTAACAAGATGCAGTTCCACAAAGTAAGCTGTTTTGTGGAGGACGCCAGAAGCAAGAATGCCAACATCATTACAGGTGGAAAGGGTCTGCCTGAGTTCGGATCCTTATTCTATGCACCTACAATTGTTACAGATGTGCCACCATCGGCGCAACTCTACACGGAGGAAGTATTTGGACCTGTTGTTTCCATTATTAAATTCAAGGATGAGGCGGAAGCTGTACAAAAAGCAAACGATACACAACGTGGGCTTGCAGGCTATTTCTATAGCGAGAATCTGCAGCAGGTATTTCGTGTGGCAAAGCGCTTGGAGGTGGGCATGGTTGGCGTAAACGAAGGCATAATTTCTGCACCTGAAGCGCCATTTGGTGGTGTTAAAGAGTCAGGTATTGGACGTGAGGGCTCCCGCCATGGTATTGATGACTTCGTCGATATAAAATATATTTGTATGGGCAATCTAAACTACGATTGAACTTTACAAAATGCCATAGCCTTTCCGCTTTACTTCGCAGTCTTCCTCTAGTAAAATGCTTGTCTGTAGAAACTACACGCGAGCTCCAATTATAAATAATAACTAATGTACACAAATAATTGTTATAAAAATAAAAGTATTGAATGTTATTAAGACTAAAAAAGATTTTAAAAAGCAATCAAGCAATTAGTTTTGTTGAAATTGTAATGAATTTGTATTGAACAGCTGTAATATGTGTTATCGAAGACTACCACAAACTGTTGTTAACTTGCGTATTTATTTGACAGCCAGATTTATCGATTATATAAACTAGAATTGTTTCCTTTTAAATTTGGATCTAAATTTAAATTAATTTTCTATATTAAAAGGTATATTTAGTTTGGAACTTAATTTAATTTTTTTAATAACTGTCAAATGAAACTATCGATTTTTTAGTTTGTTGTATGTGGTATTTTACACATATTATATATCTTTTATGTTTTCAAAGGTGCGGGCACACTGTAACGAACAGCAATCAATATTATATTTCTATGAGCCATACATTAACGAAAATTTTATGTGAAGGTTATGTTATATTAATATACGCTTAAGATTTTATTCGTATTAACTAACTGATAGCTATTTATTTTATGTGTTTAATTTTATATATATGAAGCAGTTAGCCACTTTAACATCACAAACTATGTAACTATAATTTTATAGGAGTTTTTTGATTTCAGTGGTTCATGTCTTCACTACTTATGGCATAGCGCTGAAGATCTTAAGGATGGACTACTGCTTTTCTAAACAAAGTTTTCAGCTGATTGCAATAGTTAATCGATAGAGGCAATACTCGTAGTCGGTGGCTGTTTGTTGGTAGCATGTCAACTGAGCGTATACAATTGCGCGCGTAAATATTTTATTTAAACCTCTTTTATATATAAAAGACCTAATACTTAAATATGGCAATTATAATTGTCATCATAAAATAACACATTGTAAATACAGCAATTCTTTATTTAATTAACATATGTTAATATTTTTGCTCAAATAACTTTATAATATATACATTAAATTTTAAAATATAGAAATTTTATATAATTGAATTAAAACCGGATAGCTACCCATTTTTTACGCTAATCCAATTACTTACCAATGTAATTAATAATGTTAATTAATTGGATACAAAAGTTTTACTTAGAATCTTGTTTGATAATAATTTTAAATCGTCATTGAAGTACGATATCTAAAACGTATCGATAGAAGCAGCAACTATTACTACTAAGGTGCCAATATCGATAAGGATTTTATCGTGTAGCAAAGTATCGTACTATTAAATTGCTTCTCATTTGTTGTACTATCGAATTTCAGGCACAATTTTGATAGCTTTCAGATAGATGAAACGGAAACAATACCAGTCAGTTAATTATTTACTTAATTTTGGGTTACACTTATTCAATTTTCATTCTGTGTAGATATTTCTGCCATAAAATATGAAAAGCGTGTGGATGTCCTGTAGGCTATGCGTACATCCCGCGTTAAATTTGGAATTTTGGAACATTACTGTTGTATTGCTGCCGTTAAAAGCAAGCATTTGAGTCTTTTAGGTACGTGTATATTGTACAATCAACAACATGTCCTGAGTACGTATTGGGCAACTAGTGTGGTGTGCTGCAGCAGCTAGTTCGATGGTTTTGGCGTAGCCACATATGTTCAAGGCGTTGAAACTGTCGGGTAAGTGAAATCCAAACCAACTACTTCCCAGTAGCCCAGTCACTGCTTGACAACAAGTTGTCAGGGCCCTTTGCGGCGAAGCAATCAACTGTTCCCCGCATGGTCAGTCAGTTGTCTTTCTGTGTCTTGTGTCTTGGTCATTTCATTGTGTTTGACATTGAATGCGCCCGCTTTTGGCAGTTGACGTGGTCAGGCAGCCTGTTGGGCAGCTTTGTCACTCATTAGTGAATCTTTGCTCTCTTCAACATTCCAATTTTGGATTATAGTCGTGTTGGGTATTTATATTAGTAGTGCTAGATTTTTCGTTAATTACTATACAAAGTTACAACAGATTTACTAAATAAAATAAAAATAAAATTAAAAGGATTATCAAAAATTTATTTGAAAAATATTTTCTTATATCATTTTAGGCGTTTCGTAAATGATGATTGTAGGTCCTGGAGTAAGAATATCTCCTGATAATACGCATAGTGCCAGTTAAACATATATTCGTTTTTAATGTGCTAAGAGGATGATTAAAACTGTATTCCAGGAAGTCAGGATGATACAACCATTGTTACAGCGTGGATTTGTTGAAGGATTTGTGTGTTACTATTTATTATAAGTCGAAAGAGAAATCGTCAAATAGCTTACGCTCCATACTCTTCACACCACCGCATTGGTAGCAGCGCTGTTGCTGTTCTAGCTGCTGATATTTGCGGCTAGAGGTCTTACGTGGTAGAGCCCATGGTATACGTTGTTCAGGTATTGCCACCTGAGTGCGTTCTGGATTCCCGCTGCACGTTGGACAGCGTCCCATGACTGTCGGCTTTGGCACCATACCATAGATCAGTGGACCAGGCGGTGGTATACCGTAAATGGTTACAATCTCTGGCAAACTTGAGTAGGGACGCGTTGGAAAGATCTTTTCCCGATTCAGAAAACTGTAGAGTTATTTATATGAATATAAATTAAAAAATATATATTAAAAATTTTAAATAAAATTAAAATTTTAAAGCAATAATGTATGTACTTGGGACGTGGCTGCAACCAGAGGTTATTCATGCGTTTGGTACTCATGATGTCACCCAGCTTTTGTAGCAGGCGCAGGTTTTCACGTTCGATTTGCTGCTGGCGCTCCCGTTCATTCTGTTGCTTCTTCCACTTGCTCTGGATATGATTGTGGTGGCGTGGCGATTTTGTATCAATAGCCGGACGTGCGGACATCACTTTTTCGCGATGCTGTGCATAACGTAACTCTTCCCAGGGCTGTTGCAACAATTTGTCCCGTCTAGATATCATTGTTTAATGCTGAAACGAAATGGGGTATCAAATCGAATGACATTTGGACTTGACTTTCTGTGTTTGGTTTCATGTTTAAATGTACAAACAAACAGTGGTGCGTCCATAACAACTATTTTGCCAGGACAACGCGTACTTGGAAGCCACTCAACAAATATTGTACAATCATCCACACAGATTAAGTTCAACGTCGGCGGCTTTGCTCAGTTGTCCAGACTGTCTATCCAAACAGTGACATCCTTAGACTTGACTTGCAAATTTGCAGACCAGGCCACAGTGTTACATAATTTCCATTGCCTTTGGGTTTAGTTTCAAGTTTTGATTCTGGTTTTGCCCTCTGGTTTTAGACTAAAGCAGACGATTGTCCAATTCTGATTCTTGTGTTGTTCTTGTTGTTATTGCTGCTTCACTTGTATGCAGTGTGGCGGCATATTTCTCTTTCTTCTTGCAGCAACTTCAACTGTTGCTGCTGTTGCTGCATCTGCTGCTGCTTATATGTCAACAAACAACTCTCTTGCTGCTGTGCTAAACTCTTGTTTAGTGTTTGATTGATGTTATATACTTACTCCTACCTCATATGGCAACTTCGAATAGTTGCAACAAACTATCAATATTATTTTTACTTAATCAATGAGAATTATAAATGAATATAATTTTGGCTTAAATAGAATAAGGTTACTTCCAACTTATCCATAGGTTAGTAAATAGTTAGCTGTATTAACATTTTGCATACAATTTTATTAAGTAAGAAGATCGTAAATGTTATTATTTATATTTACATTTATTTTTTATGTCTTTTGTTATTATTATTAAATTTTGTTGAGAATTCTTGGTAAAATGATTTGCTATTCAAGTGGACTTACCTTTTGTTGAATAATACTTGAAGAGTTAAGAGTTATTGTTAGTATTTATATATTCTATGTTCCTGTCAAAAATCTTAACAATTGTTCTGCTTTGAGTTTATTAGCCACCCGTTGGGACGTCTTACAAATACCTCTGATGCTCTTTGTCTTTGTATATGTTGCAACTTCAGATGGCGTGTTATTATTATTGTTGTTGTTATTGTTGTTGCTGTTGGTGTTGCCAACAAGTTGCTGGCTAACTGGTAAGCCAGCTAACTGTTGTAGCATTATTTCTATTGGGCGTGAGTTTGCACTATTATCAAATTAAAAGCAACACCGCTTATTGGTCAGTTAATTGGAAGATCTGTAATTTGATACTGGGTTTAACGTGTTGCTTATCACAGCTTTTGTTGTTATATTTCATTGTTGTATTTGTGTTTGTTTAATTATCTTGTTAGCTGATCGACAACTGTAACCGATTGCCATTCAGTTATGGCCATAATCCATAAGCATGGCCACAACAACTATTACCTCAGTTCCCTACATTTTCTGTTACCAGCATCATCATCCCTTCCTCACCCACTTTCCCCCTCCGAAATGATGCTGCCAACGTTTGACTCGTCACTACTAAACACCTGCTTATTTGTGCATAAATTTCATATAGAAATGATCATTTTTATTGAAAATACTTGTATTTATAAAATGGCATATAATTGCATTGTTGTTGTACTATGTGCTTGCATTGGTATGTGTGTGTATGTATGTTAGGGGGGTGCAGCACTGCCCGCCAGCAATCTTGGCCAGTTTCTCACCTTTAGAAGCTGGCCAAGAGTCGCAGATGGTAAGCTAACCGCTAATAAAAAAGAAGTCAGAGGTTTTTCCATTGGGTTTCGGTTATAAAGAAACCTTGAAGCAACTGCATAAAGTTGAAATATGATTTTTCAAATAAATGTTTAATAAAAATTATCAGAGATTTGTTAAATAAACTTTGATCGTAAATAAAGATTTATTTTTAAAGCATATTTAACTTCAATTAAATAATAAATATTATAACTTACTTATTCTTAATATTGGAATAAATTTAGTATAACATTTAAGACTTATTTTTAGCTACACTTTTTAAATAGTTACTTTGAACTAAATTAAGGCAAACAACCAATAATGCCCAGCTATTGTAGAGTACGCTAAGTTTTGGGTTAGTACTCGTACTCGCATATCATATACAAAGTGTATACAATAACAGGCCTGTCCATTTATTACAATATGCGCCGGCAACGCCATGCAACAACAGCAACAGTCGAAAACTGCGATTTGCTGTCAGCTAATAATAATAATTTCGATATTGAAAATACGTTTTCTTAGTTAGGTACGACACTAAACGATTTCGCCCATTCGGAGCGGTGGTGCAGTCGTCGCCGTTGCCATTGCCGTCGCCATCGTCGTCAGTGCTAAAAGTCAGGCAAGCACTTTAAGCAATATTCGTATACGGAATAACAGCAAACACCAGCAACCTAAACAACACTGGCAAAAGACAACGTGCAATGGGTAATATCAACAGGCAAACGGGCAAACAGGTAACGTGCAACGGGTACAAAGTTGACTGTTGGTGGGGGCGGTGCTATTTGCTGCTGCTTCTTCTTCAAGCGTTTTGCAGACAGGTGGTGTGTGGTGTCGATATTCCTGGGTCGATGTTGCCGGTATTGCTGGTGTTGCTGGTGTTCAATATGAGCCACAATTGAGGCATTTAATCGAGCATCTCTTAACACGCCTTGGAATGTTGACTTATTATTGGCCATGCAGCCGCTGTTGTTGTTGTTGTTGCTATAGTTGCTGCAGTTGCTGTAGTTGCTGCAGTTGCCCATTGCCAGTTGCCAGTTGTACGCTCTCTCTCCGGTTACTCCATACACAAATATTGGTGTATGTGTGTGTGTGTATGGGGGTATGGGGGACAACGCTTGTGTCTGCGTCGGTGTCAGAAGTCTGTAGTTACCTCACAGTAAAAGCGTTTATCATCATTAGACTCAATCTAAAGACGTTTTGGTTGGGGTTATCATGTTGATTATGTTGTGTGAAAACAAATTACATTTTGCGCTCAGGCTTTAACACCATTTGTATGCGCCAATGTTGTCGTTCTTGCTGTCAGTTTGTTGCTCTTACTTGCTGCTGATGTTGTTGCTTCTGCTGCGGCTGCTGGCTAATTGTGAATCTGCTCGATAGATTCAATTGTGCCATTGACAAACCAATTGGTTGCTCAATTTTGTGAAAGGCTTTTACTCGCTCTGTGGGCCGTGAGAAAATTGCAAATCAAAAATATTTCTGCTATTGACAATAATTGCTGGCTAATATTATACTGCCAGAAACCACAGCAACAATCTGAGAAAAGAACTTGGTAATAACTTAACTTTTCAGTTTGTCTTAGACACAGCTGTCTGTTATATACTCGTTGCTGCAGCTGCTGGCATTGCTGCTTGCAATCACAAACACACTAACAAAATAAAACAACTACAACAAGGCTACATTTGTCCCTGACCGTCTGATGACACTATGCTGCATAACAATACATTTGTGCAAACATATAAATTACACTTAAAACTTAAATATATACAAACGATAATTATATTGCAATAAGTATTATTTAATTTTAATAACAATTTTATTATTTTGGCCAATAAAATATTTGCTCTTGGTTGTTGAGTGTAATTTATTGTTAAGAAAACTAAAAGCGAACTTGATTTTGCCCAGCCAATAAACATTTTTAAGCACTTTTAAATGTTAAGTTTGCGGCTGTTGTTGTTACGATAAAGTTTTCCAGATTTGTGTCATAAACATATATATACATACACAATTTATATATATATATAAATACTTAATCGAGGGTCAATGTCACACCTTGTCGCCTTTGCCAATATATATTTTAGCAAACTTTTGTCACAATTTATTGTATTTGGCTGTTATTCATTCGACTGTGTGTGTGTGTGAATTGGTAGTAGTTTTCTTAGCTTTAACTTGCCATTTTATCTTGGCAATACAATCGTCTATGAGTTTTTCTTTTTAATTAATTAACAACGTTCGCATGGGTGTCAATGGCGAAAATGTCTTGGCATTGTTTGTTAACCATGTTTATTTTATTTTATTTATATTTATATATATATTTAAATTGTTGACTATTATTATTATTGTTGTTATTGCACCTAAACATACATAGCTTGTAGTAACTGAAAATATCTTTAATGAAAGCTAAATAATTGCAGTCAAATTAAAGGGAAAGTTAATATCTAATAAGCTGTAAACTATTATTGGAATTCGCGTACATATATGTAAATAAACATATTTATATCTTTATATATATGTGAATGCTGACAAGCTATATAAGTCGGACATAGCCAAAAGCAGGCGATAATCAAAGTAAAACCTAAAAGAAACGAATTAAAGTAAAGCCAAAATAGTTTGGTTTACATTTTGTTATATTTTTTAATTTATTTGGAAACAATTTGATTCAATATGAATACACTTAACACACATACTCAAACAATTTTATAATAGAAAGTTTTCTCTTAATATTTTAGACAAGAAATTCCACAAACGCTCACAAGTTACCAACTTCAAAGCCAAACTATGTAAAGCCAATCAATAAACTTTAACAAAATGCCGCCATCCACAGTTGTACTGAATGTTGAGAACTAATTGAGCCATTTTGAGTTGTATGATAATCGTTTGTGAATAGCCATATTGAGTGGTATTCGCACTAGAGCTGGTTAAACCCACACCCAATTGGAGAACGCCTTCGCAATCGAAAGGAGCTCAAGAAAAAGAAGCTTGGACTATGCTCAATGCTAAGCACTGACTGCTGACTGTGTCAACTCGAATGTGCAATAAAATTAAAGTTTTGTTTATGAATGGAATTATATGGCGACCTGTGGACCAACAACAGCTTATGCATGGTAGAACAGTGAAAAGACAACGTCGACATTTAGCCGGAGTAAAACGCAGCTGGAGCTGGGTAGATCGGGCTAGAGTTGTGTTAAGCTGGGTAAAAGAGACCCGGCTCAGATTCACAGACACTTCATCTAAATGTCAGGCCATATCTAGCGACACTCGCACAATGTTCCATAGCATTCACTGTGTTAGCCCTCAATTTCAACACTCGGATTCGCACTCGCCCCAACAGCTACGTCCACTTGGAGTCGTCGTAGTCATCGTCATCGTCATCGTCGTCGTCGTCGTCGTTTTCGTCGGCGGCGGCTGCTCTTTGGCGGCTGCTTTGGCCAAATCAATTGAGCCGCCTGCAAACGAGCCAAAACAAATGACTTGAGACTCGGGTAAAGCAACTGGCCGCGAGGAGCGCTCAAGATCATTAGTATAATTTAAGTAAATTAAACGCAGCGATTAGGCCAGGATGCAAACGGCACCATCCCAATGCTGCCTCAACTACATTCACATCCCAGTTAAAGTTGTCGGCAATGTCTTGAGTTTGCTTAAATTTATTGTAACATTGACTACGACCGCCGACTGGACGGTGATTTCAATTTGTAAAACAAGCGAGCAAACAAGCTGTTAAAATATAATGATTGGCACCAATAGATGTAACGCGTCTTGACTGGATAATACTCCCAGTATCTGGGTTAAACTAACCGAATATGCATATCGCATTTAACTGACCATTGGTTAAATTTATGTGGCGTTTGCTCATTGTCCAAAATACTTATGCTCATGCTTATGATTGGTAATAGCCTGATGCATAAACCATTTGGCATTGAAAACTGTGCACACTACTCGTACTATATACTAGTTGGTATGAGTCTGGGATGCGGATACATTGTTCACCCAGAAGTTTTTACAAGCCAACCGCGCCAGTTTCCCACACAGACAATGGGGACTCCAAAAACTGTGGCGGCTACAACCACAACAGCAACAAAAGCAACAGCACCAACAACAGCAACAACAACAACAATAACAACAACTCGTAACTGGTAACTTGCAACTGGCAACTGGCAACTGACAACGATTGCCGGCTCCGTTCTCTACCCTCAGCGTAGACTTTAGCAGATACTCGTACCTCGTACTGAGCACAAAGGCAGCCCAGACAGAATTACAAGCGCAATGGAACAATGAATGCAGTCAGCACCATTTGAACAGTGGTGAAAGTGCAAAGCTAGCCAAATGAATATAAAGTAATGGAAAGCGAATTGTCCTCAGGTTTGCATGATTTGGAAATGATTAGTTAATGACAACATATGATATGCAACAATATAAAATTATATATCTTTATTTTAAGCAGCAATTTTCAAGTCGATAAGAGAACACTTAACATATTTAGATCACATTGTGCATAAGGATCTAATCAGCTTTTAGATTTCAATTGAAATACTCAACAATATTCTATATAGACGTTGATTATACTCTTACTTCATCTAATACCAAATGAAGCATATAGTTTTAGGTTTAAAGTAGACCTATTCTGATGTGAAGTTAGTATATTATTATCTAATATTTATTTTTAACATAATTTTATATTTATAGCATATATTTGAGTTTAGTTTTTAGCTTAAAATTGCGCCACTGTGCATCGCTTTAGTCTTTGGCAATTGACAAAAGCCAACATAAACCAGCAACAAAACAAATAATAAACAGTCAGCAGCAAGCAGTCCGCAGTCGGCAGTAAGCAGCGCAGACAAAACAGCAATTCATATTTGCTCTGATTTATATGGCGTCTAGAAGTTTTCCATTTTTATTATCATTATTATGATTATGATACTCTGTTGTTTTTTTTTTTTTTTATTTTTTTTTTTGTTTGTTTCCCAGGCACAAAAGAGCAGCACAAACTGTTGTAATCAATCAACGGTTAACGCTCTAGAAATTTTGCTAGTCAAGTTGCGTCTTTCTGTTCTGCAAAATTAATGTGCTTTAATTTGCAAGTTTGTGTCCTAAGTCTTTCGAGAACGTTTTACAGCCGCACACTCACAAGTTTGTGTCCTAAGTCTTTCGTTTACTGCCACACACAATGCATGGGGCGGGTCGTTTTGTGTCTTTCTGTTATAGCTCTTGTTTATGTTGCTGCTGTTGTTCCACAGAAATGTCATTAAAGCATCATATACACACACACAGACACACACACAGCTAAGCAAAAAAAAAAATAGCTGAGGGTGTGTGAGTTGTGTACTGTGATCTTGGCAATGTCAATTGCTGCATCGCCAAAGATCTGCATTGCTTGATATTCTAATTGCTGAAATTGTTTGTCGGGGACAAGTGTGTGTGATTATATGCTGCATGCCCCATGCCCCATGCCCATGCCCAATGAATAATCATTGAAATCCGTTCGTTGTAGTGGTTGATATTGTTGCTGCTGCTGTTGTTGTTGTTTTTGTTGTGTCAGTTTCTGTTGACAAGAGCAAACACCCGCATGAAACCAAAGTCTATAGCTCCAGCCTGGTGGTGGTCCTCATTGTGTCGCACTGATTCAAATCGCACTGCGCCAAAGCAAAGCATCAAATTTTTGCAATGCTCGTTTTAAGTTTTTGTTGTTATTGCTGTTGTTGTTACTGTTTTTTTGTTTTTGTTGCTGTTGTTGTAGTTGTTGTTGCTGTTGTCGCTGCTCTTGCTTTTCCATCAGATATGAAAGCTGGAGCGTCGTAGTCGTTGGCGTCGCTCGTCTGCTCCTCGCCCAACGCAGTTTTCGGCTTGATTTTCTTAATTAAATTTTTGCTACGCCGCTGCCAAGGCTATTCCCCAGCTACAGAGCCAAGTTGCTGCTCCTCTTGGCCTTCTTGTTTAACCCGATTGCCTGTTGATGATGCTGCCGCAGTTGCCATTGCTATAGCCCTTGCCGTTGCTGCTGTTGCTGTTGCTGTTGCTGTTGCTGTTGCTGCTGCTGCTGCAGCTGATGATGATGATGATGATGTGTGCTTTATAAGTCTGCTACAGAGCTACGACGCAGTCGTAGATTTGACGTTGTCGATAGGCTTTTGCTGGTTGTTGCTCTTGTTGTTGTTGTTAACACACTCCCACATTTTCTTCCCTTTTTTTCTTCCTTTATTTTTATTTTTTATTTATTTTTTTTTTTTAGAGTAGCTTACTGCTTAGTCTTTTAAGGCAACTGAACCTACTTTAAAACTGTAGCTTCTGACTGAGACCAATGGAAACAGCTTTACTTTTCCAACTTTTTGTGTCAGAAAATTCTAAATCGAAAACCAAAAAATTAAACAAAATTTGTTTAATTAGAAGTTTTTTCTTTTATGCATTATCTACTAATACATACGACATAAATAAAAGCTCTGGCCATAATTTATTAGACTTCAGAAAAAGCTTCTCTCATTAACCCATCACCCATCTTGTCGCCCAAGACCTGACCTGTACTCAACTCGACCCACAGTTCGACCCAAAGCGTTCATTTTGTGCAATGAAGCTATACAACAATAAGAACAACAACACAGCAGCAATGGGTACAACAACAATATGAAAATGTGCCTGCCAACATCATTTACATCATCATTCACAATAAAATAAAAGTGCACACGCCCACTTAAAGGGCCTCATAAATTGTGTCGAATAATCAGTTTCAACATAATTTATTGTAATTTACGAGTGTCGGCAACGTGGCAGAAGCAGAAAATGTGGAAAAAAATGAAGAAGAGAAGAAAAACTAGAGTTGTTGCAAACAGATATACAGTAACTAACAACAACATGCCAGTCCAGACCGATAGATTCCATGTCTATACCTGAATCCGTATCCGTATCCCAATTCATATTGCGCCCACAAGTTAGCCACGAGAGTAGAGTTTATAAAGAGTTTCACTACTAAATGCCACAAATGAAAATCCTAAACGGCACATTGAAAGCATCTTGATAAGAATATTGAAGTCAGCATTGAGCTCAACTTGATGCTAGATGCTAGTAGTAGTAATAGTGGTAGAGCTTGTTGCTGGCGTGCGAACACCTTGGAAACATAATATTTCAATGGCTAATAATATTATATTTTTTTTTAACTCAGCTTTCAATATGATCTGTTGGCTAAATAAGAGAAGAAAAACTTTGGAAGATTTCTTAACTATATTCTTCAGTTCATAGCGGCTATTGTAATTGATACTATTGTTTTCTGATGCTAAGGCTGAGTCTCTCAAATTGCTGCCAAACAGCATTTATATCAATCACTCAATAAAAAAACAACGATCAATCAATTTCAACAATCAGCAGCAATATCATTGCGAGAGTGCCTAGATAAAGCAAGAGAAAGAAAGCAACAGATACAAAAAAAAGAAGAAAAGAGAGAGACAGAAAGAATACAAAAAAAGAGGAAAAATATCAAGATGCAAAGATTGATTTGAACGGATTTTACTTGCTGGCTATTGTTGGTACCGGAATCATCCCAATCAGAAGAATTGAAATGTCACTGTAATAAACTTCAAGAGTCAGCGCTATATAGCGTCGTTCATTTCCACTTGACGTACTGACAGCAGACTGTCTTAGCCTATTATCGCCCATTGCAATCATTCAAAGCATCATCTCAGTCAAGCGACAGTAGCCGTTTACTCTCTCTCCCTCTCTCTCTCTCTCTCTCTCTCTCTCTCATCATCCTGACTATCCCAATGTGTGTGTGATTTGACTATAGATCGATGCATATCGTTGCTCGTTATAATATTCAATAGCCATAAAACAGGCGGCACAACAAAGTTCCATCAGTTTGTACAATTTTATTTAAAAGCCAAATGCAAATCTTACCAAATGCTTTTACCACTACAAAAAGCATATAAAATGGCTTTAAGATCTTAATTAAAATTAATAATAGCTAGTTTAATTATATATTTTATATTTAATCTACAATTTAGAAAGATAACTTGTGGTTACAAAGTTTTAGATTTGATTAGTAAACTGCAAATTGGGGCGGTTTTTCTACGTTGGCCAAAAACAAATATTTACTTGGTATAATGGAAATTCATCTTTGTTTTGTTAGTGCAGTTCAGTACTGCAATTACTCAGCTGCAATAGGCGTATGCACTATGCTGGAAAACTAAGTTTAAGTTTAAGGGTTCAAAGTGCTTAGTCTGGCGCTGATTGCACCAACTGTCTTGGCAGACGGTCAAAATGACTTGTTGACCAGGTCGTTGCGCATCTTCCCAACGTAATTTAAACTAAATCGGTGCGCTCGCCAAACTGCGTAGATCAACAGAGCAACAACAGTTGCACCATTGCCCCCAACAACTATACACAGATACACATATAGTTTATGTACACACATACATACACATAGTCAGAATGAACTGGGGTCTTGTTGTATCTTGTGTGCGCTTTGGCTCTGTCTTTGGTCGCTATGTCTACTCGTAATAATCAATTATTTCTGTGTAATTTATGGTAATGTTCAGTCATGATGGATTGACTGCTCTAATGTCGCTCTAAATCTTTGTACCTAGCTGGGGTATGCTGCTTGTAGCGGCATCGCACATGGCCACAGTTCAAAACAGCAAAACAGAGCAGGCTCGGGTTTTGGCTAAGTCGCAGGCGCAGGCACAGGCACAGGCACAGGCACAGGCTCATACTACAACTACTACTACTAATACTACTACTACTATATATGGCTCAGGTTGTGGTTCAGCCTCACTGAGACTGAGACTGAGTAAGAGGCTCAGGCAGGTGCAATTGCTTAGTGCAGATATACCCGAACAGCATCAGCTCTCCCACTAAAAGCAAACCGAGTCCACCAACCAGTCAGCCAGCTTCGTTCAACAATGGAGCAAAGGTTCTTTTTGATGGACAAAAAAATGCTCTATTTTCTTTTTATTAATATTATAAAAATCAAACTAAATTAAGTCAAAATTTTATTTTTTATTAATTTATATTAATTTATTAATTATTTTTATTTAAAATTGTAATATGTTTTCCTTAAAATTTTGGCATATAAACAAGCTTTTTGTATCCACTGTTCTTCTACTTTTTACTTCCGTCACTAGGCTGCAATACGAAACAGTCGCGCCTCCGCACCGCCCCCTCCGCCACCGCTGTCATCATCATACTGGTCCAGTTGGGATCGGCGGTAATATGTAGCATATGTTTTCTTAAGTTTTTCTTGTATTTTGTTTAATGGCAGCTTAGATTACACGAGCTGGGCGAGTGGGTAAAGGGAGATGGTTGCGTCTGTTGGGCACATTTTCGCATGTTGCGATGGCTTCCAATGGGGTTAGCTGTTTAAATCTTGCTCTCAGTATGCTGACTGCTGCATGCTGCATGCTGCATGTTGTATGCTATATGCTGTATGCTGTATGCTGTATGCTGTATGCTGTATGCTGCATTATGCCGCTGCCTTGCGCCATGTAACTGATGTTTAAAATTGCTGTGTGATTTTCGTGGCGAAATTAATGTTAAATAAGCTTTTAGTTTATGTCCCGCCACAGCGTTGATCAATTTCTCAGTCACCCGGTCTGGCCCATCTTTTGCTCCGCTCTGGCCGCTCTGCATTCTAATCGCAATTGGCTGCCAGCACCATTGCTTTCCTTCCACTCTCTTTCTCTCTTTTTGTTTCCACTAAACTTGCTGCAGCATCTGCGTGTGATGATGTTGCAAGTTTTTCTTCTACTTTTTTCTTCTATATTTTTTTTTTTTTGTTATGTGGCGCGTCGTCTTGTTTATGTGTAAATTATGCTTGTACACATTTTATTTACAATTGTGTATAAATTATAGACGAATTATTATGTTTTTTCTTCTTATCCGTACACCTCTCCATATAGCGCCAATGCGGAGGCCAACTCCGACTCCAACTCTGACTCTGACTTGGCATTTTCCATTTAGCTTCAAGCTCATTTGAAATTCAATCGCTCGAAATTTTGTATAAGTTAAGAAAGAGGAAGAACTGGATGAAACTCAACTGTATATACAACTTTTTGCTAATTGAAAACAAACTAAATTTATACATTTGATTACAATTATTATGTAAGCAAAAAGAGAGTTAAAAGTGAGGTTTATATTGAGTAGAATATAAATTAATTTTTTAAATTTTCCATCCTACATTAAACTGCAACATTTCAGCTGCAACATTTGGCTGTTGGCGGAACAGAGTATATTGTTCATAGAAACTTAAATGCTTAGGATTATGAGTGGATTAGTTCCAGAGCAAGTTGAACGCTTCCCATTGAAAGCTGAGCAATTGCTGTGAACTGCATAAAAAGGATTTGACATGCAGTGGCAAAGCTGGCGAACATTTCGCCTTGGCTTCAGGCTGCATCGAGCTGGACAAGAAGGGGGAGAGAGTTGTGCTTAGTAGGCGGCTGGCAGATAGGAAGTGTAACAAAAACAAGCAACAGTTGAATTTGACTGCCTGGGAAATACATCCTGTGGTGTATTTTGGTTTAAAGTTGTTTTTGTTTTTTGGTTGCTTTTATGTTGGTTGCATTGGTGTTATGCAAATGCCATGGAAAAAGGAACATTACCACACCACCCTGTGTGCAGCACAATGGCTACCGTGTGCGCGTGCAATGACAACAACAAAAGCCAAACAGAAACACCAACAATAACAGCAACAGCCAACAGGCAAGAGGCAACAGGCAACTGCAAAAGCAACAACAATAAACAGCAGAAAGAACAACAGTGCAGCAACAAGAGAGAAACACGTACAAAACAGCAGCTGTTTAACATTTATTTGCCTATTTATTAATTTCATGTAACATTTTTTCCTAGGAAATGGCCACAATGCTACGAAATCAAAGCCAAAGGAACAAGCTCAACGCATTCTCTTGACGCCAGGCAGTCGCTATTGCAGTCTCAGTTGCAGTTGAATTCGCAGTTGCAGTCGCAGTTGCAGTTGCAGTTGCAGTCGCCATTGCCAACGGTCAGAGCCTGGCTAAAATGTCCATCCGTGAAAACTTTTGGCTGCTGTTGCACAAACAATAAGGCACAGGGGTAACAGGAGCAACAGTCGCAGTTGCAGCATCAGCAGCAGCAGCAATAGCCTTAGGCCTTGGTACCTTTTGCCATACTTCTCCCACTATTTGACTTCAGCTGGGGCTGCCATCGTCTGTGCTTGCCACAAAAAGTGTCGTGACCCCGGACGGGCCGAGCCAGGTATTGCATATGGTTAGCTCAGACTGTGCCTGCAATTGGTGGCAACAAGGGCGGAATGCTTGGGCGGGAGTCTGGAACTGAGTCTGAGGCTGGGACTGAAGCAGCTCAAAAATTACATGTTGTTCCTGTTGAAATGTTTTGTGTTTTGTGTGTGCAGCATTTCCATTGTCGTCAACATTCATTTCAAAAAAAAACATTTTTTTACTACACTTTTTGTTTCAATACCCTAGAAATGAACAAAGATAACCAAAAGGATCTGCTTCAAATATATCAAAGTGTATTAAATATATAAACAAAAACTGTAATACTTAATAGATTATGATAAATAGTTAATAAAGAGATTAATACAAATCCTAAATATAATCCTATTCAATCTTTTTTCAAATCAGAATCAGTAGAAATCAAAAATTATTGGCTTTACCTAAGATAGTTGCAGGTTTTATAGGGTATTGCTGTTTTCAGTTGATCATGTTTAGGTTTGGTTTTTATTGTTTTTTATGTGGCTATGGCTAATAGCACACACATTGAAATCTGAGGGAAATATGTAACAATCCTCGTGCTCCTTGCGGTCAAAGGAGTCGTCGTTGTCGCTTACATAAGGCCCGAGGGCTAGGACAAAGGAAATGCAAAAATGCCAAAAATCGCACAACTCAAAACCCAATGCGAATAAAAATGTGAATGTGAGTATGAGTATGAGTTGGAGTACTTGTACTTATACTCTTACTTATACTCATACTCGTACTCGTTGTCGTAGTCTTACACAAAACGATTCTGGCACCCATGAGCACCATGAGCAGCAGCAGCAGCAGCAGCAGAGGCAACAACAGCATCAGCATCAGCAACAGCATCAGTCGGAGCATCAGTTTGTTGCAACAGCCTGGGCGGGTGGTGGCTCGTTGCTGATCGTGGCACATTTGCATACAATGAGGCCAGAACTGAGACCCAATCCAATCCAACAAACCAAGCAACCAACCAACCAACCAACCAGCCAACCAACCAAACATATATACAGCCATATAGCCAGCCAGGGAGCCAGCCAACATACACACTAGCCAGGCGCAGCATGTTATCTTTGGCTGTGACCTACACCAATATTTCTGAGAATGCTGCTGTGGCCCGTCGTCGCCTGTAAGTGTGTCGTTGTAGTCATCGTTGTTGTTGTTGTTGTTGTTGGTGTCGTCCAGTCCAAGTCCAAGTCTATATAGCCAGTCAGTATCTCAGACGACCGACGACGAGGAGTCATTCAATCGCGCCAGCTGCGGCGTCTACGTTGGTCTTCGGTCTTCGGTTTTGGTTTGGGTTTTGTTTTGGTTTTTTGTTTTTTTTTTTTTTTGTTTTGGATTTTGGTTTTTGGGTTTTTGTTTTGAGTTTTGTTTGTTTGGTTTTTCTTGGCCATTCTACTTACAATATTTGTGGGATATCACCAAAGATCTCTGCAACTGCATCCGCAACAGCCGAAAATCCAAAAAAAAGGAGCCTCAACGTATGGCACAGCAACAACAATTGCTGCTGTGTGTGAAATTCGACTGTCTGGCGTCTGTTCTGCGTCAGCAGCTCCAACGTCGTCACCATGAAGTGGTACGAGTAGTTTGAAATTGAAAATGTCTATGACTGTTATCCGACTTGGCGCTATGACTAGACTATGCAACTTGAGGAATTGGGGATTGGGGAGTGGTTTTTTTTTCTTTTTCTTTTTCTTTATTTTGATTTTCATTTTGGTTTTGGGCGAAAGCGTTTGGCGTTTAGCGTTTAACGTTTGGCAAACTACCAGATGTGGTTACAGTGGCTGGTTCAGAGTGCAATGCATTAATGGAAACTTAAAAAATCATGACATTTACCAAAAAAACCTACAGTTGAGTCTCTTAGCCTGACTGAACATAAATTTAAGAGTCGCCTTGAGAGCACATACACGGTAAACAATGAGAATTATTTGTACATATGATTTGACATCGCGAAGAACTCTGGTGAGCATATCAGTTAAATTGTGATAATCACGATCGAAAATGTATGTTAACTCATAAATATAAATACATAGAGTTGCCATATTTGGCAAATTTTGTTTGTAAAAGTGCAAAAGTATGACAGTTTCTTACCATATTGAACTATAAAATAAAAAAGCAATAAAAATTCATTTGTTTTTTTTTTCAATTAAATTTTTCAACGCAAAATACTTTTGTTTATTTATTGTTAATTTAGCAAAAGCAAAGGGCATATTTGTAATGAAAATAAATATTGTTTATAAATAACGCTTCATAAATTATATAATTAACCTAATTTGTCTAGCTGATTATGGTTCCACCACAATGAAATAGCATACAAAAAATACACATAAAAATCGTCATAAAAAACGACACTTAAATTGTATTACAACTAATAGAGCTCTTTTGCTTTTTTCAGTTGCTTATCGCAAAACTAATTATTCAGTTATATATGTAACTATACCTACATATATACAATCTTAAACAATGTTATTACACATACACAAAGTTAATTTTAATGTTTAAACTTTAAACAAAATTGCACACAAATATACTGTTAATACCTAACATTTTTCATTTTTATTTTTTCTGTTTTTTCCTTCACTAAAACTATTCAGTTAGTAAATAACTAAATAATGCTTCTAGCCATATCTATACTATTATTATTATTATAGCTATTATTACATATTTCTATTGTTATTAGTTGTAATTTTTTGTTTTTGCTTAAAGTTAGATAAATATAATTTAAACACTAAGATGACAAGTGGCAATTAATTTATATGTGATTATCACCTGCCCGTTGCACATTGAGCCGCACCGGGAATTTTCCAAGTTTTGCATCATTTGCTGCACACTACATTTTTCCATCTGAAATTAAGTTTGAACAAAATAAAAGGAAATTGAAAAGGATGTAGTAATAATTATACTTAATTAAGCTTAATAAAAACTACAAATAAATTCCAAATAAAATTATTTAAAATATTTTCTTCACATTCTTGCCTATATTTTCTATACCTAAACCCTTTTTAAAAGGTGGCAACCATGTTGGTTACTAACTTTAAAGATAAACTTCTTATTAAGTGTTATACATTTCCCCCAGTTCTAGCTCAGAACATGAGTATATAGCTTAATTATAGCTACTATGCGTATTTTGCTTTTGTTTTGGTTTTGATTTGGTTTTGTTTTGTTTTTGGATTGAATTGATTCAATTAGCATTTGACTGTCAATTAGACAAAGATTGAAATGTGCCAATTGAAAATGTACTAACCTCTATCCTCGACCGGTTCGTTGGCATCAGCTCGGCTCGTGGGTAACATTGAATCTGTGGCATGTTCCACACGCGCCGTCTGAGCACTGAGTAGCGCGTGCTGTGAGTGCTGCTGTGGATGCTGCTGTAGGTGTTGCTGGTGGTGTTGATGATGCTGCTGATGTTGCTGTTGTGCTGCTGCTAGATGCTGTGAGAGATGCTGGTGATGATCACCTGGTGTTGGCGGCCATTGTTGATAGGCAACTGGCACCAGAGGATCTGACATCCATTCAAAGCTAAAGGCAGGTCCAATTGTTTGTGCGCTAATGCCATTGTGATGGGGCGTGGCACTGGTAGGCGTTGGCGGTGTTGTGGTTATGCAAGGGCTAAGCTCATGCGAGGAACCAAAGCTATCCAATGATGCCTTCTGTGCTGATTCTGACCATGGTGGACTGGGATTCCATTGCTCAATAAAATCCGCCGGATCTGGTGGCAACGTTTTATTTAGTAAACGCGAACGTGTTGGCACAATGGTGGCATAAATGACCGAGGCATGTGCATCACTGCTGCTAGCCGCCGCTCCAGCCACGGCTGTGGCATAGGCAGCGCCTGGATGTAGTGAATAACAATCGGGCTCAGGGGTTATGGCCGCTGCTGGTGAACGTTCTGCGTGTAGATAAAGCGGCTCCAGTTTGTTGCGTGCACGCTTTTTGGGCGGCGGAGGTGTGGCAGATTGTGTGGACTTTTGACTACCTCCCGCGCCGCCATTGACTTGACTATAGTCTACCGGTTCCACTCCACCACTGCCATTCCCCAGAGTCCCTGCCTGAAAACTAAACTGCTGCTGATCCTCCTTAAGCTCGAGTGCTCCCTCAGCATGATACACTCCACCATAGGTGGCACCCATATGTGGATGATGATGATGGTAAGATGCTGCTGCAGTTGTATGATGATGATGATGATGATGCGCATGATGGCCACCAAATACACTGGACATACCAGCAGCGCCACCAGACATGCCTAAACCAACGCTGCCTGCACCACCGCCATGCGGATGCTGGTGTGGACTATAGTAACCGCTGGCACTACTACCCGGCGGTACACGTATTGCGCTATCCAATGGCATACCAAATTGTATCTTTGACTGCACTGTATAATAGTGATAAAGCCAAGAGTTGGCCAACATTATGGAAGCCTCACGATCGCTACAAATGTGCTCAACGTTAACATAAAGAACATTAACTACAGTCTGGGACATTACTTACTTTAGCACCTGGTTGGTGCATACAATGACAGGTTGCTGTGTTGAATCTGGACTATCTCTCACCTGTAGCACCACATGCACCCAGGTGTAGTCTCCATTGGAGCGCTGCATGCGCACCAGCAGTATGCAACTTCGATCTTGTTCCGATTGCGTAACTGTGGGAGATTCAAAAGGAATAGAATGTTAGAAACTTCATTATATAAATTCCCAATTAATCTACTAAATATAAGTATAACTTAAACTAAGTTAATATTAAAGGAATTGCTTAAATTTATTTTCTAACCAACATTCTTTTAGCTTGCTACGAAACTCGTAGCTAGCAGGAGAACAAGACGAACACGCTTCCTATGGATTCATCCGACTGATCTAACTAGTCGCAATATAATGAAATAATAATAATAATAATAAACGTTAAATAATCATAATCAATAATAAAAAAACTATCCAACAAAATCCTTTTTTTAATAAATCAAATATATAAATAAGAAGAGTCTAAACTTTCACTACATTATAAGTTAGTATAACTTACTTAGTCTGTGTTTACTCTGCGCCTCGCGTAGATTCTCACTGTGTATCAGATTGTACCAGGAGGAGCCCTGTAAGGTGGCCTTGTCATATCCCAGATGAAACTCGCCACTGCAAGGAAAACAATTACATATTATAAATATATAATGTATTATGATTTTAATTTATATTGAATATATTTCTATATATATCAAGTACTCACTTCTTATCGATATGTGCAATCTTCATGTCCATGGAGTGAATGGTGGTAAAGACATTGGTGGCGCCCTGTACCACACATTCACGTGTCTCGGGCATGGCAATTGGTGTGCAGGTGGCTAGAAAGACGGGCTCGTTACGACTGCAAAGCGGCAGGAATGACAAATAGTGACCCTGTACGAGAACGACCTGTAAGCCATACACAGAGAGTAAATTTAAGTTAATACTAAATTGTTGTTGCTGTTGTTGTTGCTGTTATTGTTATTGTTTTAGGCCACCACTTAGGCGGCGGCGGCGATGGCGGCTCCCACGAAAATTGGCGCGCACGTTGTCGCCGAGAGTTGTAACCATTTTTGGGCTGGCATGCTTTGTGCCTCATAGACATTTTACTCTGATTCCATAATTTAAAAAAGGCAATCACTGAAATGTTTGCCAGCATACGCAAACCGGACGCAGCGACACAGCCAGAGTTCGCAGCAAAAAAAAAAAAAAAAGCCACACACACCAGGCAGTCTCAATGGATGCCTCGATCTCTGCGACACAGACTAGGACTAAGTCTGAGTCTCAGTTGGAGCTTAAAGTCTCAGCCATTGTCTCCCAATTAAAACGTGCCTGCATTTAGTTTTCCATTGCAATTGCATTTCATAGCTTATGGCCGCTGCTTCATCTGCTTAAATGCAAATGCAACGCGATTCCGATCCCAAATCCAAACCCAAACTCAAACTCAAACTCAAACTCAAACCCAAAAACCCATACCCGATTCCAACCCATCGATGACGCAGACTCTGTTGTCGTTGTATTTGTTATTTTCTTCTTTTTTTTCGTTTTTTTTTTTTTTTTTTGGTAAATGAGACGACCTTAGACTGGGGAGCAGGCGCCACTGCCGGCGCTGTCGCCATCGTCTCCTGTTTTTTTTCTTTTTTTGCTTTTGTTGCTATTGTTGCTGTAGGCACTTATTTTGGGCCTTTGTCTAACTCTCTGCCCGGGTACTAGCTCTGAACTATGCTGACCTCATTCATAATTATTTATTGGTCCATTTTTATTGCATATTAACGAGTGCTGGGTGAATGTGCCGCATTTTGCTAAGCACTTTGGGTTATCGCTCTTTGGTTTGGTTTGGTTCATGTGGGTCCAAATCGCTGTCAATGGCTATAAGTAGTAAATGTTAAGCTATGTTCCCAGCTAGTTTTTTTTCTTAAATATCAAAATCAATATCAAACCCGTATATATTATTCCTACTATATATATTTAACATACGATGAATCACACATGACCAGTAGAAGAAGTAGCCATAAAGATATTTTGTATTACTAACCGAAACTTTCTCTAGAACATATTTTAAATAGGTATTAAAAACTATTCGAAATGCAATCAAAATAAACCCTAAAAGGTGTAAACTTGATAAGTTTAACATATTTATATATATTTACTATGCTTAAGGCATAACTAAAGATTGCAGTTGCATTTTTAAACAGTTTCATTGACTTTCAAGCAGAATTTTCTTATCTTCATTTAGATCTAACATTTTATAGTTGTATAAGAGCCTACACTATGAGAATTTATGTGGGTATATGTGTTGTCATAAGTTGCAAACTTGCAACAAAATGTCTACACTTCCTGCAGCTCATTAAAGTGCCAACTTTTAACTTAATTAAAAACGTTTGCTGCAACTGTCAACGCCTCGGTTTATCTCCATAATTTTCAGCGAACATCTGCGCACCTCAAGCGCAAAAAAACAAAGCAAAACAAACAGAAATAAAGCAAAATGAAAATGAAAAAAAAAATGAAAGAGAAAAAAACGCAATAAAAAAATGTTTTCTCATATGCATAAAAGACCAGCGACCGCCCACAAGATTGTCACAGTACGAGTTATATGTTGGTTATTCCACACAGTAGCTGGCACATCATTTCAACGCTTATTCGTTGCTGCTACATGTTGCATGGTACGCTGGTACACTGGTACGTTACTACATTGTAGACGTCTTTGTTTGAAAACGTTGACAGATTTGGTCTTGTCTTGGTTGAACCTGCCTGCTGTGAGTACTTAGAGTTACCTTCTCGACTTGCTGGTTGACTGGCTGACAACTTCATATTGTGCTCGCATTCATTTATATTGTTGCGGCTTTTTTTTTTGCTTTTTTCACAACATCATCAGCATTATCATGATGAGTGTGTGTATGTACAGCATGATGATGATGATTATGATGATGATGATACAAAGAGGCGGCCAATCAGAGTAGTCAAGCAACGACGAGGCACCCACCAGTGCCACATCAACTGTCATCGTTTGTCAGCTTATATAGTAAAGCGTCTGACTGGCTGTTGCTTGTTTGAGTATCTCAGTGTCTCAGTGCCTTGGTGTCTTAGTGTCTTAGTGTCTGAGTGTCTGAGTGTCTGCCTGGCTAAGATGTATGACCAGCCAGTCAGACCAGCCGGTTGGCAGACGACGCATGTGCCCGGCTCATGCATAATTCATTGCGTGGCTGTAGCTGTGACTGGAGCTGTGGCTATTGCTATATCTGTGTTGTTGCATGTGTATGTCTGTGTGTGTGTGTGTGTGAGTGTGTGTGGCTGTGATTGTTGCTGTGGCTGTTGTTAAAACTGCAGGCTCACTGCATATCCAAGTGTTACACGCAACACGCTCCCAGGTGATTCATTCATCAATTTCTGTCAGAGACTACACGCGCTTACTCATACTTAAATCTTTACACACACACATACATACATACATATATATATATATATACATATATGCATACATAGTGAGAAATATATACACTGTTGCACTTACCTTTTGATCACCGAAACGCATTTGCCGTCGCGCATTGCGACTAACATTCATACGACAGAGAAACATGCGATGCTCCCCCTCTAGACTTGAGGCGCCGCCAGCTCCATTGCTAGTTGCCGTATCACCAACGCCAACGCTGCTGTTGTTGCTGCTGCCACCTGGTTGCGGTGGCACGTTCCGATTTAGCTCAGCCTGTATGGTTGCGTGATCCTGTTTGTCAATGATATCGTAAACGGAGTCACCATGTATAAGTAAATCCTCCTATGGAAGAAAGAGAACGAGATACAAAATGATAAATAAAATGAAAGAGATAGATTGAAAGATAATTTAAGTGTAATATATATGTTTACCATATAGTTATCTGAACAAAATAAAAGTAAAAGCGATTTTCTAAGAGCTTTTACCCATCAGATGGCCAATCATAATTTATTAATGATGTGTCCATCAGTCAGTTAATACATTGATACTTTCACACGGTCATCAGGTTTATGGCTAATGACAATGTGGTTTTAATACGTGTATTGTTGACAATTATGGCCAACATCGAACAGTCAATAGACCAGGCTATCGGCCAATTTACAATGCCATGTTGTTGCATTTGTAATTTATTTATGGCCGCTGTCGAAACATGACACATGACAATGGCAACTTGTTATGGCAATATGCAAAAATCGAATTGGAATTATGATGCCCAAGCAACATAGCAACAGGCTTAACAACAACAACAACAACACCACTAGCAACAGCAACAACAACAATCACAATAAGAACAACTATGGCAAGCTATAGCAAACTGCTGCAACAACAGCAACAAGCTTCATTGACAATTTTGGCATATTGTTAATTAACTTTAGTTGTTGTTGCTGTTGCTGCTGCTGTTAGAGTTGTTGCTACTGCCGTTTTGGCTGTTAACTAACATTGAGCTTGGCTTTGCTGCCTGCCACAAATTAATAGGTTGGGCAATCCACTTTTGGCCCTGTGTTCATGTGCTAACACAGTCAAACCCTATTGTACCGTAATTATGCCAACACATGGCATAAAACTACGGTAAATTTATGAACTCAACTGACCATTTAGTTGCTATTGTTGTTGTGGGTGTCCCCTGATAAGGCCTGGCCCAAAGGCCAAAGGCTGTCAAGTGTCTTAGTTTTTTCGTTTCGAATGCCAGCATTTGTCTATGTATATATATATATGTATATGCGAGTGAGTGTGTGTGTGTTTGTGTGGGGGAGCAACAACTCTTGTGTCTATTCGTACAGACGCCATGACAGGCCTTTAAACTGTTGCAATAATGTTGCCTGCCAGCTCCTAGAGTTTCATCGATAAAAAAGTAAGTTAAGCCTTTTGCTAGTTAGCCAAAGTTTGAATTGGTAATAAGAGGCTGCCACTTGCTTTTCATAAATTGCTAACTTGTGCATAGTAAATACTTAAACTAAAAATATATTTAAGGCTTTCTATAGCTTAAATATACGTTGGAAACTATATTTTTATTCGACCAAACTTCATTTTAAAATCAACTATAGACATGCTTTATATGAAGTAATAAAATTACTTTCAAATAGTTATAATATCTATTATTATTAATCTTTCTATCAAAATGAGTTATATTACTTCCTAATATGCTAAGCATACTAATAAAGATTTCAAGAGTTTCATTTAGTTACTCCAACTGCAGGCAAATTACGTATACGCCCCGTTTGCAGTTTAATATGATATTCAACTTTAAATTGTTGTTTATTTGGCAGGCTATACTTTTGTTTTTGTCACTGTTTTAAAACTTATATTAAATATTGATAATTTTACATTAGCTTCCAAGATTAAAAGTCCCCAAGCCTGACAGTCTTTCATGTGATTGTAATTGTTATCAGGCAATGACAGAGTACTCTCAACTTAGTTGTTATCAGTTTACTGCATATATATGTTTATAAGTATAATTTGAATGCTCAGTTGATTTTGGCATTCGTTGTTCCAAGTACAATAATGTTTCAATTAAAACATGTGGGATTTTTATATTTAATATATATATTTATTATACAAGAAACAAACGCCGCTGTGGCAGTTCCAAATGCAGTAAGTCTTATAGAAAACATTAGGATAAAATAATTATTTATTTTTTAACAATATTTAAAGACAAATTATCTGGCTGAAAAATTGAATACAAAAGCTAATAGCTGTATACCATTTGGTGATACTCCGGGTATACATTATATAAAATTATCGGATTATGAGGCATTTCCCGTTCTGTGCGATAATCAGACAGCTGGCCCGGGTTGGATGGTTATTGAACAGCGATTCAATGGGGAGGTTGATTTCTATCGGAATTGGGGTGAATACCGTGAAGGTTTTGGATCTTTTGGTGGGGAATTTTTTCTAGGCTTAGATAAAATACACCGTCTAACCAATTCTCAACCTCATGAGCTTTATATACAGTTAGAAAGATATCATTTTCGTCCACGGATTGTTTATGCTCGCTATGATAATTTTCGCATTAACAATGAATACGATGCATTTAGATTGAAAACCTTGGGCACATTTAATGGCACTGTGGAAGAGGATAATATGAGAAGTCATGAAAATCAAAAGTTTTCAACAAAATATGTCGATAACGATAACTGGCCAGAAGGTAATTGTGCAGTGATTGCGCATACAGGTTGGTGGTTTGGTAACTGTATAGAGGACAGAGGGGATAGGTAAGTTGACTGTATATAAATTATATATATATAGTAGTTAATATGTATACTATATTTCCAGTAACTTACATGGAGAGTATCATCATTATGAATCGTATGTTATGAAGAATATGCATTGGCATTATTTCTTTGCACTTAAATCAGTTAAAATGTTAATTCGGCCAAGAATTGCTTAAAATTCTGTATGTAAACACTATATATTAATAGTAAATATATATTGATTCAAAACTGGATATATGTATTCTATTTAAGTATAAGTTATATATACAACTCATTTTCAATAACTTAAGAATTGATTTATTGCAAAAACGTTTCAATTTCTCACAAACTTTTTGACAGTTTCGGCATTTACAGTCATATAACTCATACGCCCCCCTTGCCAGGCAGTGCTGCTAAACTGTTGGTATTGCCAGCCATTGCCATTGCGGTACATCAACGTATGAAACAATCTCTGTTAGCTTGGCTGCATAACAGTACCTTTATCAATGTCTGACTGTTTGTTTTTAGATGAATAAGTAACTGAATTTGTACTTGTGTGTAGAACGTAGATATGTCACATGTGTTTCATTATGTATGTATATATATATATATATATATATAGATATATGCATTTGTATGCGGCGCAGGCAAAAGCATATTTATTTTGCTTTAGTACTTCAAATGCAAAGTGAAAGGCCACGATGTATAACCTTGCTATTTAAGCAGCGTAAACGTGCGATAAACAAAACTTGAAACAGCCACTAAAACAATAACAACAACAACAACAATCACTGCAGCAGCAGCAGTAACAGCAGCAGAAACAACATAAGCAGCAGCAGCAGCAACAAAGTTGAGCTGTTTGCAACAGTTTTAAGGAACTTTTGTGTACTACAAGCAACAGATTTATGTAAGCTCAATGAATCGAGTCTCTCTGGCAGTCAGTTGTTGCTGACTTGTCAACGGGAGCAGCATTGGGCACAAAAAACAGCGACTGTTGCTATTGCTGTCTTAGACATCGATGTTGTTGTTGTTGTTGTTGTTGTTGCTATTACTGTTGTTGTTGTTGTCATCGTTGTCGTTGCCTGTTGTCGCTTGTCAGAGATTTGTATCAACGACTGTAACAATTTTAACCAAAAACTTTCATAGACTTTGCTTTTCTAATTATTCCCGCAGATCGTTTTTTTTTTTGTTTGTCTATTTTCTGTTTTCTGTTTTCATTTTTGTTTTTGCTTTTTACTTTTTTTGGCTAATTTTTATTTTCCCAAAAGCGGAAAATGTATACAAAAAGTAGAAGAAGCAAAAAATGTAATTAAAACTTACCATGGAATGCCCCAAGTATTCGGCAGCATTATCCGATATATAGAGTAATTTGCCATTTTGTGTGAGCATCATCAGAAAGCCAGAGAGTGCCTGTTAGACAAATGAATTTTAATTATGTTGATAATATATAAAGGGTGTTTTTATTATGGGCATACTTAAGTAAGTCTAATTAATAACTTAAATATGTTAAGGGAAAATTTATATAGTTATATATTTTTTAGACATAAACATATCAATTGTTAAACTGCGATTTCAATTAGCTTGGTATTTTTTTTTATTTATAAGGAACACCCTCTATTTGGTTGACAGCAACTGTGTTGAAAATGCAAATTCATTTTCGCGTCTGCACACTAATAAATTGTTAGGCCAAAGAAGTTGCCGTTGGCTTTGACAACTGAAAACTGAAAATTGACTTTTTGCTCTGTATCTTTATATATATATAAGTACATATATATATGTAAATTTGTATGTATATGTATATATGATAGTATTAAATTCAGTCACGAGTGCGCACAGGTATGTAGATCAATCTGCCGACCATCGCAGAGTCACAAGAGCCACAAGCCAGTAGCTGGAAGCTTGACTGACTACTGACTACTGTCTACTCTTGTTGTTGTTTTTGTTGTTGTTGGTTAAGAGCAGTATTTATTTATTGTTTTCTTTTTCTTTTGTTTTTTGTTGATATTTTTCTCCTTTTTTTTGGCGCAGCAAGTGGCAGTGTCTAAATGATTTCTAGCTTATGATATGACATAGTTGTGCCATTAATAGAGTTGTTTTCCCTGGAAGTTTTGCATCACTAGTTGAGTTGTCAACGCGGCTCACTTAAATTGAGTTGTTTTCAGCTGTCACAGCAAGAGAGAAAAAGAGAGAGAGAGGGAGAGTGTTGAGTTGTCAACGCATCCTTTTTGTAGGATTTATCAACAAATAAGATAAACAGAACAAAACTAAAGCAAGCCATTAGGCTAGAGGCTTACAAAATAATGATAGCTTATATAGAGATTTGTCCGAAAAGAAGCAAAATAATATTTCTATTTTATTTAATTTATTTTTTTTATAGTTATGTATATATTAGAGTCTCTTTTGCATATCACGAATATATTTAAAATATTTATATTTATTTTATTTTTTACTTTTTTTTTGCTTACCATTAGGCTAGAGGCTTACAAAATAATGATAGCTTATATAGAGATTTGTCCGAAAGGAAGCTTAATAATATTTCTATTTTATTTAAATTATTTTTATATACTTAAGTATATATTAGAGTCTCTTTTGCATATCTTACAAATATTTAAAATATTTGTTTTTTTCTATTTTTTTTGCTTACCTTCGAGAAGCCAATATTTGGTGTTGTTGTCTGATGATGTTGATGCAGCGCATTGTGACGTTTAAAAACTATAAGAGAAATAAATCAATATATATATATAAATATATATATTATATACTACATTATATTATATCTAAATTAGTTAGTTTGAATTGAACTATCGACCTATTACATCTATTTACAGGCACACCTAGAAAACATCCGTAATTAAGTATCCGCTTTTGGTTAGGGATATATATTTATTTGATTCTGTGAATTTTTCCCATGGCTGTATCTATATAATTTGTATGCATAAAATTTAGCGAAGCTAATTAAAAAAGTATCTGTTAATAATATGCTTTGCCACTGACGGCAATTGTTGCCGCAGCTCATGTTGTTGCTGTTGTCATTTTTTTAGATGCAATTGATTGTTAATTCATTGATTATATTCTACATACAATAAGCGACAATCTGGCCATAGAAAAACAAGTGAATCAGTAAAAGAAAATGTGTCATTGTCACTATGACGGCAATAGCAGCAGCAGCAGCAGCATCAGTAATAGCAATAGCAACAGTTAAAACAAAATAACAACAGCAACAATAACAACAGCAATTGTGATCACTAAGTGCAATTGCAGTTAACAGCAAATGCAGCTGCGATGCAGCAAGAGGCAAGCATCAAGATCAATTATTTTTAAAACACTACGAGATACTCCCGCACCTGGCAAAAAAAGGCATACAGAATACAGTCAACAGCAGCAGCAGCAGCAACAACAATCACCACAGCAGCAACCACAACTGGTAATTTCATTGAACTTGAACGGAAAGGCCATGAATGCAGTCAGATTTTGCAGTGTTTTAATATTAAAACGATACCAAGAAATTCGAATTCGAATTCGAATTCGTTTGTTCAAACACTCAGTAACAATCGATGGTAGGTTAAGGCTACCCGAAAAGGGGTGTGGTCGCATGCCAAATGCTTTTCAGTCAGGCTTAAGAAAGAGCTTAAAACGGCTTAAAACAGCTTATACTGATTTTGTTATAATACTCAAAATATAAACAGTTATTCACACTGCTAAAAAGCACAGTTATTCACAGTACTCAAAGTTGCTGTTTCTATAAGGAATTCTATGGAAATTGCAGTCACTTTATATGCAGTTAAAGGTTAAAGAAGTAGCTTTGCAAATGGGGAAAACTTTAATATTTTCATTTTTTTTTGGAATTTTAGCAACAATTTCCTTATTTATATATTATACTATAACTTATAAGTTATTCCTCAATAGAATTCAAGCCGTCGGCAATGCATTGCATTAATAATTGTTTTGTGAAAACTCAATTTGGTTTCATAAATATTTCATTAATCGCAAATCTTAACGCGCCGCCCCAATAACAGTCATAGCCACACCCACAGCGACCCACACCCACACTAGCACACCCACAGACATATTTATATACAAACATACACACTAACACTATAACAAATAACTAAATATAATACCCTGAACTTGAAGATAATCCAAGCGAATTTTTTCTTTTTTTTTTTTGAAAAGGGTTTCAACTCGATAGCGTGCCAATATTAACACAATTTGTGATTATAAATGCTTTTAAACGGTGCAATGACAATGAACAACAACAATGTAAACACATACACATATACATATACACATACATATACACATAAAGATATATAGCAACAACAAAGCAAACAACTAGCTAACAAACGCCGACAATTTCTCACACTTAGTGCTCCAAAAAAAAAGAAAAGCAAAAACAAAACGGAAAAAAATACGAAATGAAAGTGGAAAGCGGGGTGGTGACGAGGGGCAAATGGGATGGCAGAAAAAACAGTACTTAAGTTTAATTTTTTGCAATTTGTAGAACACATAAATCGCACATTTTGATTTATCGCAATATTTATAGCAATGCCAGGCAGACGTTGTTGTTACCATTGCAATTGTGAAATTGGCCTGGCTAGGGGGACTTGGCTGGTTTGGGAGATGCCTGGTCCTGGTGGTGGAGTTCACATGGCTGGCTAGAGAGATGTGCAGGCCAAGTTAAGAGCTAGGCAAGTACTATGTGTATTTTTATACTATCTGTGTGAGTGTATGCTATAAGAGTATTTGTGTGTGTTTGTATGTTTGTGTGTCTTATCTATGGGTCTTATGTACCGCACAACGCTAATTTGAAAAACAATTTTCGTAATTATCCACAAAACAAAAATAAAGAGCGAGCGCAATGCCTGAGTTGATCTCGTTCAGTTGCGCCTGCGCATTGACCTGTGCGCATGCGCATTAAACGAGGATGTACAAAGCAAACTAAGTTACAGCCGGAGCGGGAGCGGGAGCGGAATAGATTGAAACTGGCTCCGTAAAGGCTAAGGCTACAGCTACGGCAAGCATTTGTAGTGACTTTGGTACTGGTACTGGCAATTTGCAGGCTGGGTGCGTGCCTAGACGCTTAGGCAATTACTTGGCCAAAAACAATTTTAGTAAGACGGAGACACAGACATATGAATGATGTGGTACGAATATCCAGTCAGTACTTGACTTGCCATGCGCCTAGCGGTTGTTTTTCCTTTTTTTCTTTTTGGGGGCCAAAACGAATGCCATGGCGATTGTTGGTGTGGGGTCCAAGACAAGCTGCAACTTCAAACTGCATGACTCATGCATATTCAATCAACGTGCAGCCAATTATCAACATGCATATGCATCAAGCTCTAAGCTTTCTTACCCACCCCCTCACTTCCCAAAAAAAACAAACTCCCTTAATATGCATAAACTTTATGCAGCATGCAGCTTACCTTGTTGAAAGTAGTTGGCTTTGCGCACATACACACATACCAGGGCCATCAACTGCAGCTGCGACAAACGTTGCCGCGTCGATTGTGGCAATGGCAACAGATCCCGCAGATTGGCTATCTCTGCATTTATAAGATCCCGTCGCATTTTCGAGGCACCTTTTGTCGACTTATTCGCATCGAATCTACAAAGATACAAAACAACAAAAAACAATAATCAAAAAATAGATACAAAAAACAATTAGAATACATATGAATATATAAGCACGTTCACAGCTACAGCTTAATAATGGTTGGTGGCAACACTGGCCACAGGCGCATATGTTTTCACAGCCTTCGAGTCGTAACTTGTTTGCACTTAACCCATGGGGTACTCAATGTACCCAATTATACCCCAATTTGAATTTAATAATAATATTTTAAAAAACACTAATTAATATGCAAGTGGCTAATACTAAAGTTAATAATTCCTTAACCCAAATAAAATTTGTTAATTTTTTTATGTATTTTAAGCTTAACATTAAATATAAAAAATATATAAAAATTTTTATAAAATTTATTTATATGTTTTTTTTTTATTTAAAGTCTAGTCTTAGTTTATCTATATAAAGTTGTTAAGAACTTGCTTGGTTGTCAGTGGGTTAAGATGCTCGCACATACCAAAGGCACATGCGAGATGCATAAATAACTCATCGCGCATTTAAAAATCATACAACAAGCAGCTAGTTGTTGCAGTTGTTGCTGTTGTTGTTGCCGCAACACTGGTCGATTTGGGGCACACTTGCCACATGCCTTGTGCGGAAAATTGTGCAAGTAGGTTGGTCAGCTTATGTTGGTAGGTTGTGTCTGTTTGTCTGTCTGTCTGTCTGTCGCTGTGTCTGTCTGTTGCTTGGTTTGTTGCAGTTGTACTGACCAAGCGACCAAGCGACTAAGCGACTTAGCGGCGGGCGGCACAAGCGTTTAGCGATCTGTCCGTGTGTACTTTTCTGAGCATATTATTTACAAGGTTGAATTCATAAATCATAAATTTGTCTTTTTATGCAGCAGCAGCGGCGCATGCGGCGTATAAGTATTTTTTTCTTGCTGTTTAAATATATATATATATATATATAAATATATATATGTATGAAAAGTATATATATTTATGCTGACGTTGTTGGCCATTGTTAGCCTGGCTGCGGGAACTTTGCTGGACTTTTGCAAGCGCTTGATAAATATTGTTGGTAATATTGTTGTAATAACAACAAGTGAGTGCCCCTCCCCCCCGCGCTCACTGCTGCAGCTTTCACAGAGTTGAACTGCCATTTTGCCGCTGTTATTGCCTCTAAATGGCCATGTTAACATTTAAAACAATCACACACATGTATCTCTTGGATACTTAGTTGTACGTTCTCATGTGTGGTGTGTGCGCGCGTTGCATGCAACCCAAATGTTGTTGCATGCAATGCAAAAAACGAGCGCCACGGCCACGGACTGTCTGATATTTTTCTTGGCCTGCATCCGATCGCCTTTTTGGCCGAGCAACGGCAATGGCAACGGCAACGGTGTTGGAGTCGGCATTTTCCAACTGACCATAGATAGAACACATTTAAACCGAATTGAGTAATCGGATGAATGGAGGGGAGGGGGCTCTAAAACACACACATACACACACACACACACACTCAATTAAGTCAAGGTGATTTGTACAATTAAAATGAATATTGATTTAAATACTACGATAGTCATAACACATGATTCGTTTTCGACTGACAAATGCCACTTGCAATCAAAACTGGGACTGTAACTGGAACTGGGGACTACAACTATGTGGGCGTGGTCATTTAGAATTGGTGAAGGGACATACAGCTTGATTGCTTGATTGATGTTGTCTAAACCTTGTGCTTGACGCAGATTATTCAACTTTTGTTTATTTTGAATTACAAATGAATTTAGATTTATTTCCCTTCAGATTTTATTTAAATTCTTTTTGAATAAAATTTAAATTTGTTTTATTTTCAAGTATTTATAATATACTAAATATTAATAATATACTAAATCATTAATTGCATATATTATATTTAAGATCCATATCGAATCGAGTTATCCTCCCACACTGAGTGCCAGTGGCCAGTGGCAACATTTGCCAATTAGTTGACTAAAATGGCTGACAGTTAGCCATGTGGCAAGGCACTGTGCCTATTTGTGGCATAATTAATAAGCTTTTTAAATATTTATCATAAACAAGATGTCTGCCCAGGCGATAATATGATAATGCTCATCCCTCGTAATGCACGGCAAAAATGGTCAAAACGTGTTAATGGCTATTGAAGAGAAAATGAACTCTGTGGCTTATAAAGAGTAGTTATATATATATATTTATATATATATATGTGGTGGTTATAGACTGAGATTTATATGGCTCCCACCAAAAAAAAAAAATAAAGTCCCGCACATCTTTGGCCTGCAATCTACATCAAAATTTATCTGAGGCAGTTACAGGATGAGGCGGAGTGAGCGAGACATGTCATGTCATTTCTTAATATATCTATCGGTACCTTGAAATCTGCACTCAACCGGCACTAAGTAGCACCAAGTGGTTATAGTGTATACCATGGTGGTTGCTGTTGTGGTTGTTGATGCTGCAACTACTTACTGTACAAGTTGTTGTTGCTAATTAAAAGCATAAACACGATTCTTAGCGAGGCGTCAGCAAGCAGCACAACCTGTGCCAAGTTGGAGGCGGCGTAGGAGCATCAACATCAGAATCAGTACTCTCCTTCTCTCTCTTTCTCTCTCTCTGTCTCTGTCTATCTTTATAACTAATACCACTAAAACCACTACCACTGCCACATGTATAATCTACGTTTGGCAGTCAAGATCTTAATCAAGCTACTTGGCCTGCAGTTTGTTTTACGCTTCACTAGAGATATCCAACAAAGTTTACGTGCTCCACTGAAATTAGGCGCAAATCTTGTTGTTGTCATCATCATTGCTTACCTCAACTCAGCTGCCAGATAACACTATGCAACAAAGTTTTGCGAAATGTACTCAAAACACAGTAACTAAAGATCAATGTACGAAAACCTAAGATCTAAATAAATGCATTTCCTTTAACAAATATATATATAAATATATACTATAATTAAACTTGATTCTTACAACTATAAATCCAATTTTCATTTGTACTTTATTCTTCAAAAAGTAATAACTATTAAAGTTTATATAAACTTAACTGAATTGGTGTCTAAATTTTGGCTGCCAAGTGCAATGCTGAACGCCTTTCGATACAGAATTTAGTCTTAGACATAAACTGACAGTTGGTGCTATTCTGGGCATTTCCGAATAGTCCCACTAATTAGCACATAAAGCCTAAACATAATGCCAAACTATTAAGTAAAATGGATTTTAATGTGCGTCTATGGGCTGCTTTTTTATGGCGTCCCTCAGCGCCATCGTAAAATTCTCTTGCAAATAAATCACAGACGCCTAAGGATACTATTCATATATATACTGTGTATGTGTGTGTGTGTGTGTGTGTATCAGCGTCATCTGCTTGGGTAACGCAAGAGACGTAGGTATCAATCTAAACCAAGTTTTAATATGCATGGGGCGTCAGTCAGGCCAAGTGGAGTCCATTGGAATGGATGAGGCCAGTCAATAGGCAATTGCAGGGCAAAAGAAACACGAAATTTGCGCAAATTTTTATTGCACTTTTCCTGGAGCGACTGCGGTTTGTGAATTGTCTAAGTAACTCCCTCACTCTCTACCTATTCTTTACACTCACTTCACTTATATATTTGTATGTGTGTGTGTATAATTTGGGCGAGCTTATTTGCCATATTCCCACGATATAGTTTCGTCCAGCTCAACGCTGCGGGCAGCTCTAATGATTTTCTGTGCGGAAAATAGTGCAAAACGGCGCATAATGAATGCTGCGTCGTTCAGGTTCAACTTTGACGTACAAACTGTTTGGCTGGCTGACTGACTGACTGACTGACTTGGCTTGCAACGAATGGTAACCCTATACTGCTGGTACATCACCAGACATTTTGTACTGAACTGCATTGAACCCACGTCTGACCACCGCCAAGTTGGCGCACAATTAATTGCCAGGCGCCGCACAATGGTTTTCTGGTACGGCCCCAAAATTTCTTGGAATTCCTGGGAAACACTTGTCGATTCCCTATACCAACTTTGCCTTATTGTGTGTGTCCCAAAACGCAACGCGTCTGCGTAACCCGGTGGCAGTAATCGATACCTTGCTGTGCCAGTGCCGTTGCAGCTCCACAGATTAACATCGGCGACGTTTAGCATGCAAAAAAAAAACAAAAACAAAACTAAGCAGAGAGGAGAAGAGATGAGAAGAGAGGCAAAGAGCCACAAAAAGTATAAAAAGCACAATCCTTGCCACGGTTATGTTAGCCATCTAATAACCATGGGGTGCTGTTGTTGCTGCTCTGGCCTTTAACCAAATTATATGGCCATACACAAAGCGAGCCAGCTCGAGGTGTATCGCTTAGCCATACTCATAAGATTCAGCCTATATGCAATAGGCTACCATTTACTGGGCTTCTGGTCTTTTCTGTTATTATTTTTTTTTTTTTGTTATAAATTTTTTTACCAGAATGAGTTTTATGGACTTGTGATTTCTTTTGAATTGGCTACCTGTCAGCTCTTTAGCCTTAAACACTGAAAGTGATGCTGGCAGCAGTTAATAAAAAATTCCATATGATATTTATATGCCCATAAAAATGTGAACTGCAGTTGCAGCAAACACTTCAAAAACTACTTAAAAAAAAAATGTGCTTGATGAAAAAAACAAATATTATCTAACATATATATATATATATTTTACAATATATACACATTTCATATATATATATATAGTTGGGTTACTTTCAGGGTGTTCTATGTGTTTTATGACCACATTTTCATTATCAAGTTACCCCATATAAATCTGTAGAATCATTTAAAACAACGTTATAAAACGATCGAGTATGTTGTTATTTGCCAATATAATTGGTTAAACCTAAAGTTTCGACTTCGATGTATATAATTTAGTGTGCATAAAAAGAAAATAGCTGCAACGATTACTCATTAATGTGGCAGCTATAGTTTTTACTTTGATCCAGAGTTCAGTATTGCCACAGCTCCAAAGGAATCACAGCGACTTTGATAATCGACAGCAGCTAGAATTTCATTTTATTACCTGAATACAGACTAAACACTAAAAGAAGAAGCTATAAAATAATCAAAATTGATCGACTAATAGATACCCTAAAAGGTAGTATACCTCAACCAAAGCAAAATGTGATTGAGAAGCTTCTTTAGGTACAGGCCTTGATTGATAGACTTGGCTTAATTCGATTTAGTATTGTTTGAGGATCTACTTAATTGGCTTAAATATAAAAACATGCTGCATTATATTAAGATACCTCTCCTTAATAAATTATTGTGTACAGGGTATAAAAAGGTATAAAAATAAACCGACATAAGCAAAACAAAAAATTTCAATTGGTGCTCTTATTTTGCTCATTCTGTCTGTATGTCCGATTGGAATCTTTGGCATAATTTAATGATGGATTGCCAAAAGCACACTTCGACGTCATCATCAGCATGGACATGCATATGGATGCCATCGTCGTCGTCGTCGTCGTCAATGTTCCCGTCGTCAACGTCACAGCTAGCAACAGTAGCAGCACCTCTGTTACCTCCAACGCCGCCAACGCTGTCGGTGCCATCGCCGCTACCGCTGCCACTGCCGCTGCATAATTTTTCATATTTTTATGATTTGTTGCTACCGGGTACTAAACCCGTTTCCAGATCGCTAACCATGGAGCTGCTACTGTTCGCTGCATTTGCTTTCGATTATCTTAATTTGCGTGCGAAACTGACTTTTTTTGTACTGCGAGTTGATGCTGTGGCTGGGTTATGTTGTGCTCCTGTGCTGTGGCTAGAGTCTGAGGATGGAGCTGGGGCTGAGGCGTAAGTTAAACCCCCAAATTGTGTGTGTACGGAAATTTTCCCATGACTTGTATTCTGGCTTTAACATTGTGCCTCTGTGGCCTGTATACTATATTTTGCCCGGCGGTGGCATGGCCAGAAATTACCCAACTTAGCCAGAGCTGTGGCTCAAATTCAGTCTCAGACTGTAGCTCCTCAAAACCTCTACAAGTCTTGGGATTGATGGTTTGCTGTGGCTGCTGCACTTTACTGACATCGGCAGCAGCAGTAGGCAGCAGCAGCACCAGGCAATTAGCACAAGGATGCCGCAGCTAAGTAATTTGACGCACCTCGGGGCAAGTTTACGTTACGTTTTAGGCCTCTCCGTTGCCCCGAGGTGCCAGCACATGGCGCACTTACATATTTACTCTGTATTTTATTTGGAGAAGTAATCTTTTACTTTTCTTCTCATTTTATTTTGTGGATTTTGTGGAAAACTGCTCAGCAATAGGATGTACAGCAATTAGCTGCAACGCGCGTCAACAAATATTGAGCCTAACAATTAGATATAGATACAATATTCAGATACATATATATATATATATATAAATATGTATCTGGTGCAACTGCAGTAAAAAATGGAGCCACAAATAATTGTTGTTGCTGTTGTTGTTGTTGTTGTCTATAGCGGGGTAAATAACTTGCGCTCCGATAGCGATACCGATTCGAAATGTGTTAATGAAATTAGCAGCATAAAATATGTGCTTGCAACGTTTACAAATACAGATCAATATATATATATATATAGATATATAGATATAGCTATATATATATATAGGTATTGGTACAAATAAAAAATGTATCTGCTGATGCTAATTGAGAAAATTAACACCTTTGGCCCCACAATACGCAACGGTTTCGGTTAGTTTCACTCAGAAAGCCACAATGCACTTGCCTCACTCTTTGTACAACTCTTTGAAGATTTTCCTTTTTCCCCTTTCCTTGGCTTTGGCATCCACTTGGAAGTAGTTCGCTGTTTTTTTTTTTATTTGAGCTACAATCAGTTGTTGGCTATGACATGTGTTAAATATTTCTTGCTTTTAATTAGTGTTATTTATTATTTAGAGCATATTGATATAGTTTCGTTGTTTAACGGTGCTTTGTTTCGGTATCGTTTTCATGCCGCTCTTCCATTTTGTTGTTAGCATAGAACAAAACAATATTTATAGAAATCTATGAGCTTCAATATTTACCCATGAAATTTTCATAATTTTCAATATATTAAAACTTTGTCTTCAACTTAGCTTAAGCGTGCGAAATAGCATAGAAAAGTCTTTCAAAGAAAATCATTTCGTTATGGGAAATGTATTTAGAGTATGAAAATATTTTAGCGCCTGAAATTACTTTAAATTGAGTTTAGCTTGAGAGCGAATCAATGATAAAGTAATCTAATTTGAATGATGGCCATAGCTTCCGCTTACCAATTGGTCAGCTATCAAATAAGTTAACAACAACAAACAAAGCAGAGCAAACAAACACCCACCAGCAGCATCACCCACACAAAAGACAAAAGGCAGACAAGAGGAGTAGAAGAGTTGGAAGTGTTGTCCTGGTAAGTTGCTGCCAAGTTGCTGCCAAGTTGCTGCCAAGTTGCTTGAGAATGGCGAAGCAGCCGTCATCAACAGCATCACACGTGAGTTTTACACATTTCAGAAGCAATGGGCAATGGGCAACGGTTCGCCAGTTGTTGTCGATGCGCCAACTTTCCACAGGATTATACATATATATATATACTGGCGGACTGTGGCGACGACATCGTTTGGGTCCGATTGCCAATGTGGTAATGTCAATCGCACTGTGCGGGTTTAACTTATGGGGAAACATTTGAAGCACTAATTAATTGGAGCTAAATAAAATGGCACAGCAGCCGCGAAGGAGGCGAACGAGTGTTGTTTCTGCTGGTGTTGTTGTTCTTGTTGTTGTTGTTGTTGTTGTTAAGGTTTGTTTTTTGTGAAATTTTGCGGGAATCGCAGAACGTTGTTGGCGCTGTTGCTGTTGCTGTTACTGTTGATGCTGATGCTGGGTACGCACGGTATGGCCGTATAGAGTAACTGGTAGACTGAAGCTGGGACTGAAGCTGAAGCTAAAGATTACGAGTACCAGATAAATGTGAACTACAAGTTGCCAATACAAGAGGCCATTAAAACCGGCAGCATCAGCAGCAATAGCAGCAGCAGCCGCAGCCGAAATAAAAATAAAATCCCAGCTAAAGAAATTGAAAGCAGCGCGAGGAAAAAGCAACATTTTGCAACTTCTAGAACACTTAATACAAACACGCTCATACACACACAAGCACACACACACAAGCACACATCACACACACATGCACCACACACACATACAGAGCTACACTCGTTTTTCAAATTGTATTGACAAATATCGAAGCGTGCGAAACAAATTGAAATTAAAAGTTTGCATGCTGCTGCGCATTTTTGATGCGTTGCTGCCGCTGATTTGTAGGTCCTGAAAAGCTAACGAGATGTTGCAAGATAAACCCGAAATTGGATCGCCTCAGTTTTAGGCACTGTTGTCTTAAATTGGCGCTAAGACTTACCTTGTAAACATGCCGGCTGCTTGTTGTTGCTGTTGCTGTTGCTGTTGACTGGCCTGTTGCTGCTGCTGTTGTACTGTTTGTTGTTGCTGCTGTTGTTGTTGTTGCTGTTGCTGCTGTTGTTGTTGCTGCTGCTGCTGCTGCTGTAAGTGTTGCTGTTGTGACAAGGTAACTGTTTCATGCTGTTGAAAATTATGATGCGTATGCATATGCTGTTGCATATGATGTTGCTGATGTTGCAAGTGTTGCTGTTGCTGTTGCTGATGATGTTGCTGGTGTTGCAATTGCAGCGCGTGATGCTGCTGTTGCTGCAGGCTATGTGCATGCGTAGGCGTGGCCAAATGCGTGACTGCCACTGCTGCCGCTGCCGCCGCCGCGGCTGCTGCTACTGATAGACCTGAGCTTGGCTTCTCTAAGCCACGTTTATCCGCATACATTTCGTTGCTGGCACGTTTGCAAATATTTGCGCAAATCCTAAAGAAAAATATAGAATGACAACAATATTATTTTCCAGCTTTGATAAACCCGTTAAGTAGTTGGCTAAGTTCTTTGGCCAATAATAATAAAAAGTAATCATAATATCAATCAATATATGAATCTTAATGAAAGTCTGCAGATATTTTCGACTTTGCTAATGACATAAGACAACAATTGTACGTCTGATGGCAGTAGTACATACCAGAAAGACTCTCACACATACACACACACACACACACACAAACACACACACTCAGCTATAGCATTGTTTGATCTGTAGCATAACAAAAAGCATATTTTGAGGGCGAGCCATTTAAAGAATTGATTTGCATTGTTGTTGCTGTTGATCAACAATTGAGCCGTTGAAATCGCTCATTGGCATTGGATAAATTTTATATATTTCTATATATATATATGTATATATTTATAGATAGATATATATATGTCTAACTGTTGTATCATGTGCTGCGCTTTGATGAGTTGGCACTTTTGTTGATCTATGCGGAATTGCATAAGGGGCAATGATTTATTACACATGATTCGACATGCTATTGGATAAGCTGACGTCGACGAGGTTAATAAAATGCTCCCAAAAAGGGCTATAGAAATGATATTAAATTAGTTCTCTTTTACTATTATATAACTTTATGCCTAAAAGATCCTAAATCAAATCAATTAAGGCAATGATTATGTATTCCAACTTGCTACGCTTAAAGTGAAGGAAGCAATCAAATTGAGCATAAATTATAAGCTTCGATTTGAAGTTAAATTTGATGACGCATTTAAATTTAAATATTGTTTTGTTTATTTGAAATTTAATGTATAATTTGACACTCGAGTGTTGTTTATGTTTTATATATATATATATATATATATATAATCATATACAATAAACAAAACTTTACAGCTAATTAATAGCGTATAAGTTAATAGCCGCAAATCTATTTTTAAATGCTCTTTAAACTCGCCTTATGAAAAGTGCTTTAAAAAACGCTTCAAAACTGAACAATAGAAAATGTATATTTGATTTGACATTGTTAGATTAATAACTTTTCATTATTAAAAAAATATTTTCAAATTTTCATACCCCCACACACACACAGCCACATGCACAACTATCACATTCCATGCCTTTGAAATATGTTGGATGGCACTTTAGGTGGCGCCAAGAAAAATCTTGATATATTTGGTATGAGCATAATGAATTTAACGAGTATATATATGAGTTTATATATATATGTGTATATATAGCAATGAGCATATATCTTAAAATGCAACAATTGAAATTAGTTTTGTAAATGAATTTCAATTTTGTACTTCAATATTTACTGTTTGTACTACCGGCAGCGGCCATCTTCTGTTATTGGGCCCGGCTTTTAGATGTTTGTCTATGGCTTTAACTGGTTGGTTTGGCTTGGCTTGGCTTAGTTGCAACTCATTGTCAAGTGAACTTATCAGAGGTACAAAAAAAAAAAAAAAAATTTGTTCGAGTTGACGTTTAAAGTACCATCGAGTCGGTGCTCGATTTGTTTGGAGTTGTTTGAATAGGGACCACCAAAAAGTCATTGAATGAAATGAAGAACGCCGAGATATATTTGTCTGTTCATATATGTGTTGACGTCTCTCTGTGTATGTATATGTATATGTGTGTGTGTATGTGTTCATTTTACTGTGGCTACATTTGTTGTGTGCTTGTGTGTGAGCAACTGTTGGTTGGCTTTTTAAGTATTTTGTTTTGTGATTTCTATCAAAGTTAATAATGAAATTGGTAAATCGCGTTTTGACTTATATTACTATATATATACATATGTATATGCGTGTGTGTGTGTGTATGTTGTACTTGTATACGGGTGCTGGCTTTGATGCGTATGGAAGCTTTGGCTGGGGCCTTGGCTGAACTTACCTTTTCTCAAAAAAAAAAGATTTAATTTGCGATATCCATTAGGTACAGCAGGTACGATGTATATATGTATCTATATATATATATATATTTATATATATATTTCCTTAATACTTTTGCATAAATTATAAATTTTATTAACTTTGAATTTGATTTGATTTTGCACAATGTTTGGCACTTTATGGTCAATGCCATGCGAACTTAACGATACTATATATATAACTATATATATTTATATATAATTCAATTACAATTGAAACATTTTCCATAAAGATCTCGTATCTTAAACGTTTTGTAGTTGTATATTCACATTTATATTATTTGATTTATTTGATTTATTTATTTATTTAATATTATTTATACTTTTTTGATTTGAATCATTTTGAATACTCATTGCATATTCATTGAAGCTCACAATTCACTTTGTAGGTTGACAAGATTTATGAGGTTTCTTTAGCGACGAACCTTCTAGTATAATTTGCAAATCTAATTATGCATATCTCACATACCCACAGGGTGTATTAGCTGTGGTTATAGCTGCTCCTCACTTAATGAACTTTAGCACTTATGTATTTGTTTTGGTTATCTGTTAAGTGTATTAATAACCACGAGTTAAACTCATTCAGCGGCACTTCGATAACGATTACGATTAACGAAATAAACGATTACTATTACCTCCGACGGCATTAAGTTGTCGTTTTAATATTGTGCCTTATGGGGCTATACGAAATCACATAAAAAATCCGTTCAGCTCGCCTTACAATAATCTTTCTCTCTCTGTGTGTTGCCAACCGTGTTGTATGCGCGCGTGCACCTTTCTGTGCGGATCACCGAAGCGACACAGAAGCAACAAACTTGATTTCGAAACAGGTAAGGTAGCTTTCGTTCAGTTTGAGCTCAAGAGCTCCCACACAGGTTTACTTTATACCTCTGTATATGTATGTAAGTGGTTTACCCAATGCGATCGTCGTTCATACACTTTAAGAAAAGCAAATGATCTTTTATTTCAGGCTATTATTCATATGCAAGTTACTATTGCTTCTATATCTATTATAGCACAATATTTGTCCCTATATACTATAGTTTATTTAACTATGTGATATATATACTATATGTATAACTTTTATACAAACCTTTACATACATGATACATGCACTCTTTTTTTTCCTTTTCTTTTCTTGCAGTGTAATGACTTGATATTGCTCAGGTACTCAGCTGCACACATACAGGTAACTGACCAATACAAACAGTGTTTAGCGTCATTTGCTAACGCCCCTTTTAACATTTATACTCACACACACACACACATACATCTGTATAAGTATATTTACATATATATATATATATTTATTATGTATATGCGCACATCGTATGTTGTTGCCGGCAATCGTAACTCATTAGCTGTTAATCTATTCAAATTGGCCATTAATCAATTAAGTCTGTATTGGTAAGACCGTTGACTACTTTATGCCAAATGTATATGTATATATATATACATATAGCAAATTAACTGATAAGATCAGCAACTCATTAAATTACAATCAATTTATACGTAGTTTGTAGCTATAATAATAGTTTAAGAAATCACATCTGTACGATGAGTTGGCAACTCTGCGCATGCTTGTAGCTGTGCCTTTGTGTGTGTGTGTGCGTTGGGTTTTGTATGTGAGTTTGCGCATTTGTGTGCGCTGCTTTAATGCGGCTCACTGATTGGTCAGCATTCGTTAAGCTCCGTTAAAAAACTATTTACAGTTTCATTGCTTTTGCGTTTTGCTTTGTTTTCGCTCTCCATCACAAAAGGCAGCAAATTTGTGTGTAAACCAATCGGGCAACAAACTGGCTTGCTGTCTCTTTATGTGTGTGTGTGTGTGTGTGTGTGTGTATGTGAGTGCGCTTGTGTGCAGCAGTCGTGATTATAATTGCTCCTAATTACCTTATTAAAATGGCGTAAGCTTCTAGAAAAAACTGTAGCTACTTAACCTTAGTTATAATTATACTAAAGACTTGGCTTATTACTCGTATTTTCTAATAGAATAACTAGTTACTTAATTATGTAAACTTAGTTAGTATACTAAACGTTTCCATTTGATTTTGTGGAATATATTCGATAGCTAATTAGGGAACTTTTCTATCTTCTTTAATGTTCTTTTTAAAACCATTTTGTTTTCAGTTTCTTATATACAAAAGTCACATTTTTTTGACGTAACAGAGACTTAGTTAATGTTAGCATATAGTATATTATTGGATCTATAAACTTCGCACTATTTTCTATCGTTTTCAACTAGTTTTTTTAGGCAAATAAAATCGTTCATTATTACTTACCATATCTATTGATTTCTTTTTAAAAATCCTCTTAAAAATGGAAGTAATCAGTCCGATTTTAGAGAAAAATTAATGTATAATAATATAAATAAATATATATATTTAATAATATATCATTTATATGTAAATTATAATATTTATGTGAGTTTTTAAAATTAATTAAACTCTTAAATTTGCAGAAATGATGTCTATATAATTTATAGGTTTGAACCATTGTCTGAGAGACACGATTTGCTGTACGAACGTAGTGTGAATTGTAAGCAACATAAAACATAAAATCAAAGTCAATGACTCGAAAACAGGACTCGTGTCTCTTCTTTAGAAGGGTTAGAATTTCAGCTATCATTCAGTTTTATGGTTAATGTCAGTAAATTAACATTTTACAAATGGAACATAAAGAGATCGTGCATATAAGCCAGGCTATATGCAATGCATATTCAATTAGCCAAGTTAACGAATCGAACGCATTTCAGTGTAAGAGAGGAAGCGATAATCGATGGAATACAAATTATCAATTGAATATCGTAAATTTTAAGTTAAGATCAAGCTACAATTAAGTATATAAAATAAAATATAATTATATACTTTAATCAATAATATTAATAATAATAAAAATTTCTTATAATAAAACTTAAAGTGATGATAAAAAATGAATTAAAAGTATAAACAGAAACTTAAATAATATTATTATATGCATATTGATAGCTCGTAAAAGAGTTAAACATAAAAACTAGTTAGATTATTGGTTGAATGGTGAGTCATTTGGTAAAACAAATCACATACAAATTTATCGGTTACCCTTTGAACTTGTCGCGTGTCGAACGGAGTCACTGAAACTTCTGGAAACACCGCTACGTGATGAGTCAAACACGTCTATACAACTATCCGTTGGTGGCATGCATATTAACTAGGCATAAGTGTGGTATGGACTAGGATTGAAACCACATTGACGCCGTTGATTGTCTGTGGCTTGTAGTTGATTGTCAGCTATTTGCCGTCGTGGAACAGTTTTGGGTCAATCATTGAGCGGAAGTCAGGCAGCACGAGCCATTTAGTTAGGGCCGCTGTCTTAGGGCTTTGATGGCACTGTTGAGTGAAAAGCAGTTGATCTGGTCATGCTGGTGTATGTAGTTTGAAGCCTTTGGGCGAAGCGTTGCATCGTAAAATGGGGGAAGATATCAACGCCCATTGCACACAAAATTCCAATGCTCCAGTTGGCACCATTTTAGCCAAGAGCAATCCCACGCCTATAAAAACAGCCGCACGAGTCAAATGTCGTATTTCATTAGCTGATGTTAACGTTGGCTCAGCGGTGGGCCCACCGATCCGAACACTCAATGTCAATAGAATTGTAAGTTGGCCAGTTCAATGTGCCTACAAAAAAAAAAACCCAAAAGCCCGATTTGAATTACATGAAAACGCGCATTGCGTTGCGGAAATCGTACAAGCTGGTCATGAAAAATGCATCACTCGGCACTCGGACAACTTCGAGAGACGACGGCCAGACAGACAGCCAGACAAGCAGACTATAAAAGTTTGGCCAGACAATGACGACATCCTCCACATAGTTGTGGTATGGGGTAAGGGTTTGTGTCTGCGCCTATGTCTGTATCGCTATCTCCTTCTCTTTCTGTGTCTGTGCCTGTGTCTGGTTGTGGTCCTACTCCTAGGCAAATGATGAAAATGTACGGCTTTGGCTTGCGGCGTTAAGTGAGCACACAAAAAAAAAACTCTTCAAGACTTACACTAAACCCAAAGTTACTCAGCTTCATTACTAATTTTGTTACTTATAAGATATTTTGCTGCGCTAGTACGATATTAGTTGGAAAACTTAGCTGAATGTTCTTATTACTATAAAGCTTTACTTATAGGAGAGTATTTTGTTTTCAATAATGATATAAGATGCTATAAGAAATAGAGAAAGAGAGCGCGAGAGCTAGAGCACGTTAAAGAGAGCATTTTATTGTTGAGTGGTGCCTGTCTGAACTGTATTCCAAAGACCCCGGGGGCGAACAAACTTGACCAAGTCAATTCGATCCAAACTGCGGACGACCGGCCGTCTAGGTGATGCTGGCTGGCTGGCTGGTAGTGCCGGTCTACGCCTAGACTTCACTCGAACTCGCTGAAATCAATCGATTCGACATTATTATTAATTTTTCATAACTTCTGCTGGCGGCCGGCGGCTGGCGGGTCCGGTGTGCAATATGGCGCCCTAAAACCCGGCTCCATGCCATGTGAAACTAATCTATTTGTGCGGGCAAAAAAAGGGCCGCCTTTTGGTTTAGTTCGTCCATATCATCGACTTCAAGTTCTTCATCGATTGCGGACGTAGTAGTTTCTTCCTTTTTTTTTCCTTTTTGTAAGCGTGTTATCTGCTATCGCAACGCTTTGATCTTTTACCGCTTCTGCTTTGCATAATAAATTCGCTATCGATGAAAACTAACTTGCAACTTGGTCGGTCTTCGGCCAGGTCTTTGGGGTCTTAGAGAATTGGGAATTGGGAATTGGGATTTCCCGGCAATTTGTTTGGCAGCTCTTTACCAGCGCCTTTGGCTATTGCCTGTTTAATTCGATTGCCTGTACGATTTTGGCTTCGGCTTAACCATTTTATTACAATAGCATAATTTTTTACTATGCTTAATGAGTTCTGCTTTGATTATTTTTTTTCTCTTTTTTTTTTTTGGTTTTTTTTATAAAATTTTTTCGTGTTGTTATTGTTGTTGCTGTTGTTGATGTTGTTGATGTTATTGTGATTGTCGAACATCAACTACAGCTTCGATTTTTTTTTCGCTTAAGGCATTATTTGTTGTTTGTTGGGTGTCGTTGGCAAAGGCTCAATTTGTTGAGGTGGAGTCTGAGCCAGAAACGGTACGGGGCTTTAAGTAGTTAGCATTTGCTTATTGAAATGTTGCAAATTGATTTTTCTGCACCGCTTAAGGACCTGAAGTGGCTTAACAAAATAATAGAAAATAATACTATTATTCTGACCGATGATCTCTATTACTATCTTATAATATATATATTTTCCCTAAATATGCCACATTTGATCAGGCTAAGTAAATATATATTAAAGAATATATTATAAACGTGTGCTCAAGTTTAAATTGTATTGATTCCTTATCACAATTTGCATAAGTGAGCAATGATCGGCTTAGGTTTAAAGTTTAAATAATTGATATGCAAACGTATCTATGTACACCAATCCCAGCAACAATTTATTTTGTTGCAGCTATGAATTTTAAAGTTTATAGGTAAAATTATATGTAGTTGTTTTTAGATAACGAATATTACTAATACATTGCAAAGTAAGTATTATCTTTTGATGGCAATAAAATAAGTTATCTATGTGCTCTGCTTGAGTTTCATTAAAAGTGAACTGCTTGGCTCAGTTTTCAAAAATAGCTAACTGCTTTAAAATTACTGCTTGAATTGCACTTGATTGCTGGCTAAACTGCTTGTCTTTACGGCTGTCTGACAAAAGCTTATTGCTACATAACATATTTGACGTTAAATTTGTACTTAGTCATCGTATTAGCATATACTAAACTTGTTTGTATTTTCTATTTATAGATATTTAAAATGCCAAATACAGATAACAATGGCAAATAGTTAGCTGCGAAATTCTTTTTCAGCCTATTATTACTTAATACGTTAAAAAATTTGTCGCTATCAGTAATACTCTTTCCGAGTTAGTTCGTGAGACGATGTTGGTTATAGAAAGCATAAGCATCATGTATGACTGATATGAGTCTAATAAATTAGCGTGTGTATGGCTCTATTTATTTTATTCATTTTTGGTAGTCTATTTTTGGATAGTTTGAAGAGGCCTTGACATTGCGCGTGTTTAAGTGCCTGCAGTACCATAGAGATTACCGAAAAATACAAAAGCAAAATAAAAATTAAGGCCGGCACGTGTAGGTAAAACCCGGTACCCTAGTACCGGCGATCGACATAATTTTATTTTTATTATTTCTATTTTTATTATCAATATTTTTATAGGTTTTACAAAATTTATATTGTTGTTTTGGTTTGGCAGAGTCGGCCTTAAATTATGACCGGATATCTACCCATTACCAAATGTCGCCGGTTGACATTATTTTGGCAACTATTATAATAAAACTGACACATCCAAATACTCTACATCACATTGAGTCAAAGCAAATTAAAGGGTATTATGCATGAAATATAAACATTAAATGAAAATCCAACATATCAATTTATTACCTTGAACACATTTGTTTATATATTGCTACTTTAAACAAAATCTGATCTTGTTTTTATTAATAAATTTTCTATTCTTTAAAAAAGTTTATAAATCTGTGCAATGGTATAGAACTACTTTAACTTTTAATAAACATTTTACTATTGTCTGAGTAAGATTGGGTTTCGTCCAGGAAAGTTCTCATTTCCACTTCTCAATAAAGTCTTTGTGTTTTAAATTTGTTTATAATTGTTATCATGAAACGAAAATAGCCCCCGCATAAAATTGTTTACGTTAAGACTAATATTATAAAAAGCATTTTTATTATCGTATCTGTTATTTCTGCTTCTTATACTATTCTTTATAAAGCATTCGAGCTTCGTTGCATAGACGATTTTTTATTGTTTGTTTTGTTTTAGAGCATGCTGGCGCGTGTTTGAATTTTGTTGTTTAAAAAAAAAAATTGCTACAGGTTGATTACGCTTATTTCTGTTTTTTTTTTGTACTTACCTCTGTTGTTATGCTTATGACGGTTTCGCATTAACACGACAACAAATAGCCACGCCCATGTGCTAACTCTGATTTTGTTTTTTTACTTACTTCTTACTCTACCTACACTCAAACAACAATCTATTTGCATTGAACCTACAACCTACATTTGGCACCTTCTACGTGAGCAACTTAATTTTACATTTTGCATGCGCAGAAAGTTTTTGACGCCTATCGTGGGTGCTAGAATCAGCCCAATTGTGTTAGCCATAATTGCTCCATTTGGCAGTGCTGTCATCCGCTTTATTGGTAATTTCTTCATTTGCCAGTGGTGCCATCTAGTTAGGTATTTTTTTTTGTTTTTGCTTGCACGTGTTGGCAATTGAAACTGAAAAGTGTCTGGCGTTAGGAAAATAAAAGAAAAAAACACCCACGTGCCTATTAAAATCACACGTAGGAGAGCTTCAAATGTGAAGAAGGGGCAGGAGAAAGAGAAGCAAAAGAAAGAAAAAAGATATATGGAGAGGGAACAGATGACTGTCGACAAGACGACTCATGTGTTATGCTAATTTCTGTTTTATTGTTTTCGCCACGCTTTTTTGCATTGAATGTTTTTTGTTTTGTGTTTTTTGTTTTCTATTTTCGTTGCTTTTGTTGTTTTAGTTGTTAGTGCCTGGAGGGACAAAACAACAGAAACCGGAAATCAGATGCGCTGCTATATTAACCGTTAGTTGGTTAGCTTCACCTAATGCTAAATGCTTGTGGAATAGGGCATTGAATTACCTTTTCATTAGCACGCGCAACGCACATCAAGCGAGAGAATCTAGCAAAATATTCACACCCAAAAGCCCAAGCAGCAAAGGCCATACTAAAATACGTACAAAAACACAAACACACACACACACACATACACAGACAAACAAATACTGACACACATAAATAAACTTACACATACAAACATAACAAAGGAAAGGCAATCGGCCGTAACAAAATTTCCGACACGTGCGACAAAATTGACTAAGAATGAGTAAGAACAGAGACAGACAAACAGAAGAAAAGAGAGAGGTAAACGAAAATTAGGGCCAAACAAAAAGTTTATACACAGCATTCGGTTTGTTCATGTTTCTGCAACATATGTTGCTGGCAACCTTTTTTACTTTGTCAGCCGACAAAAACAATGTGTGGGTGCGTTTAGCTTTCAAAGATTAGATTTGTATCTAAATACCAAATATGGGATTTTATTAATCAGTTTAGCTAGGTTAATTGAATTTGTATATTTGAATTGAATAATTTCTTATAAGATATATCCCGTATTAGCATAATAATTTGTATTATAAATAAAATATTTACATGTGATATAACAACAACTTGAATTTTACATACATAATAGAAATAAAAATGGTCGAATTTGTTAATTTGTAATATAATTAAAATATATTTTAGCTTAACATTAGATAAAATTATTTATATATTAATAATAAATAGAAACAAAAGACAAGGATGCACATTATGTTTGCCATATTTGTTTGTAAATAGAAAACGATTTTGACGCTTGTGTTGGGTGTACGACAGCTGCTGCTGCTGTTGCTGTGGACAGCCATTAAATTGACGCGCAGCTGGCAGCGCGGCTTCATTCTGCTTTGTGCTGTCGTTGCATGCGCCTCGCTGTTAAATCGTTGTGGCTAAGCTTTAAAGCTCCAAACATCAAGTATTAACGTACTTCGCGAGTGGCTCTTTGTGTTTGTTTCTATATATACTGTATTTGTGTGTGCGAGGGTGTGTAGGTTCGAGTGTGTGTGAGTGCTCGTGCCTACCGTGTAACGAAAACGAAAGTTTTGTTTGCGCGCGTGTTGCCAACAGAAGCAGCGTCGCTGGCATCGTCTGCCGTCTATTAGTGCACACACGTCGTAGTAGTCGAAGTCGAAGTCGAAGTCTCTGTCGCCGTCACCGTCACCGTCACCGTCACCGTCACCGTCACCGTCACCGTCACCGCCACCGTCTCAGTCAGGGCCGCAGGCGTTGTCGCATACGCTATATATATTTGTATTTGTTACCTACCTAGAATAGATTAAAAGCGTGTGAAAACAACAACAACAACTACAAGAAACTGCTCATTAGTTTCAATGAGCGTGCAATAAATTATAAGAAACGTGTCTATGCTGCCATACATAGTATATATCTATTTGTTTCTCTGTGCATACATGTGTAAAGAAGGCAATTTCGGCCTACAAACGTAGAAGGAAACAGCTGTTAACAGTAATCTTCATCATTCCTGCAACACTTACTCTTAAACACTTTCACACAATCAACGGGTAAGTTTCGTATACGCATAAATTGGCTCATTAATCTTCGAGAATTTTAGCCCATCTATTAAAAAAGAAAAGAAAAACAAATACATTTATGAGCCACACGTGTCGCCTTCTAAAATTGCATGTTACAAGATTTCAGTGAGCTTTTGTCTTGTGCTCTCTCTCTGTCTTTCTTCTTATTGCTTTCTCTATAATTATTTTGGTGTGTGTATTTGTGTGCAAGCAAAAAATAGCTGTGTTCTGTTTATATGCAATGTCTGGCCTCTTTCTTTTGCCACTATGCTTTGTTCGCAGCATACAACAAATGAACTTTTTCCTCACCTTCTCAAGGACGAATAATGCTTCTGTAGAAGGACGTATGCCTTTATACTTGTTGTGAAATTTTTGACTTGTTATATATATATATATATATATATATATATTTGTTGGGTGGTGTATGTTAGGGGTTTCTTTTTTGTCTGCTGACGCATTGTTCATGGCCCTTGGCCTTTTGCCGGCTGCACAGAGTCAATGCAATTGCCCCACTAGCGCACGTGGCGTATACGCAATATTGATTTAATACAATTTATATACATAATGTTAATAAAAACTATAAAAAAAACCTATTTTTATTTAAAATACTTGAGATCTTCTAGTAGTCTAGACGAATTTCTAGCTTGTTACAAGCATAACAATAATAAACATTCGCGGAGCAACAATAAACAAACACTAAAACTTTACTTGGTTAAAATAAAACAAGTGAAACTTTTATTATATTCATAATTCTTGGAATTTCGCATATGTGGCTATAAATGTATCTTTATATCTTGCCTCCTTTCACAATACCTTCCCATGGGAGAGTTCTCAATGGCCGCCCGTAAACCTAAGCGTGTGAAGCTATTTCATAGAAACCTTCAGCTGGCTGATATAACTAAACATAACAAAAGGAAATAAAGAAAAACAAAAACAAATGCCAACTGTGTTCGTAAGCGTTGGTTCAGCAGAAAAATAAAATCAAGCTGTGACTTTGACAACATATTCAAGACTCTGAATGACAGCTGTTTGTTTACTTATGTGAATCAATGCCTTTGTTTGGCTTCGACTTTGATTTCAATATGCGCTGCAGTTTTTGAGTATTTTCCTGAATCACTTGAGCAATGCAATACTGTCTAATTTAAAGAAAACATACGTTCAAATTGCCAACAAAAATAAACTTAAATATTGCTCTTATATAAGGTTTATATATGGGTATATATAATTGATTATTTTTACTTTATTGGAACTAGTTTGACTTCCCTTTAACTGGCTAACAAAAGCATAAACTTTACCTATATCAATCAATCTTTTTTTATACGAAGTTCAAATTTCATGACTGGAATGTTTATTTAAACTAACATATACAATAAGTTATTAACCGGATGTCCCCAAAAAAGCTCAAGGCATTCTTTAAAAGTGTAAGTTTAACGCTTGTTTCTTCAATATTATTCAAATAAATTGTCACCAGCTTATACATATAACACCTTATGAAGTCCATAATAATAGATTAATAATTTGGAGTCAAGCGCAACGCGTTACGCATTAAAACTTCCAGATTAACCAAAAAAATTTATAAAAATAAAATTTTAAAATATTATAAATAAACACAAGCAAAAACAATCACAACAACCGCAAACGATCGATGCTCTGCTCCAAATTGTAAGGGCAAAGGAGAGCGTTTTGACTGCCCCAGCGCCAACACGTGCGTCGTTAATTCAATAAAAACAACAAGAGCAAGTCCAATATACTAACACACATCACACACACGTAGCCACACATATACAGACATTTAGTAGCATAAAAATTCATTAACACCATGCGAGCGCATTTCTGTCCTTTCATATGTATTTGTGTATATGACTTTTAATTTGTAGACATACCCAGCGGAAACTTTGCTGGCAACATGCAAAAATATATACATTACTTTTCCCATTGATTTGTCACTGCCTTTCTCACACATAAATATATATAATTTATTTGTATAATTTAAAGAAAACTTTGATAAGATTGTTTACTGTGTTTTACTTATATTTGAGGCAACATTCGGCATGCTCGTGGACTTCATGTGTAGGAAAGCTAATCAGGAATGCGTTACGCATGATAAGAAAAGCAAACATTTAACGAATCATTTTTCTATATTTATAATAGAGATAAGGTAATTCCAGTTTCTTTTTAGATTATAATTAACATTTTATCTACCTGTAATTTTATACAGATAAATATAAATTGTATATAGTTTTCTTTTTTCGTATTGTATCAAGTGTGGTATTTACTTTTGACTGATATCAAAACTGATTCCAACTGGGTCACTTTTTTTCGCCGGGTGTGTCGTTGAAGGCACTACCCTCCGCCATTGCTTCAAGTCTGCTTGTCTGTGCACAGCTCGTGGCAACAAAATTATCGCCATTTCGCTTTCGATGTCGCTATCCGCTATGTCGCTGCCGCTGCCGCTGCCGTGCTGCCGACAGCGCAGTTGATGTAGACAGCGTTCGCGTCTTTGACTGCGATTGAATGACAAAGTCTTTTTAATTTATGCAGGCAACTACAACAAATTAATTCGTATTTTTTTTATTTATTTTGTTTTTTTTTTTGCTTTGCCTTTTGGTTTTAATTTTTTACCGGCCCGTCTCCCACACGTGTATACATTTATTTCAGCCATGTCAATGTGTGTGCTTGTGTGTGCGTTTGTATAATTTTGTATTTGCCTGAATGCATGTGTTTGTCTTTGTAAGCCTATTTTAAAATGAAGCAAGTGACTTCTGTTTGGGGCTCATAAAAATTAAATGCGATACACGAGTTTAAAGTATGATAAACGATAGCAATAACAATAAAAATTTTACTAATTTTCTATGATACAAATAATTTATTTTATTTTTTTTATATTTGCATTAATTCTTTTAATGGATTCTGTTAAATCCTTTTAATGAGCATGGAATACAATGAGAATTAGTCAGCATTAAAGTTGTTTCTGACGACTGAATATTGTTTGTATTAAAGTCTCGTAAAAAAAGCTGAAGTAAATAAATATATATATATATAAAATATATTATATATATATATATATTATGAGCAAATGTTCAACTGTTTGTTTAAGTTCATTCGCTTAGTCATATTAAGTAATAGCTACTTTTTAAGAACCTATATTAAGTCATTTGTGTTATTGTAGGTTAAACTGAACTATAGCAATAATAAAACATATGTAAAGCATTTAAAATTAAAGTTATTTTAAAAAATGTCGTACAACAGTCATAAATGTGAGTTATATTTTGCAACACAGATAAATATACTTTTTTTTTACCAACTGTTTTCGATATTAGTGTGTGTTTCCGTTCTGTAATGTGAGGGACTTAATGTTTCTCACACTGTAGATTTAATACAATTGTCACATGCAGCGCTGTAATTGGCATACAGTTTTGTGCGCTGTGGCATATCAGGGAGCCATTTACATATCGGACTGTACCATATAATAAATAATGGCTATAGTTAAAAAGAAAAAAATATATATATATATATACAACAATCTACAAAAACAACATCTACGTTAACCACTAGAGCTAATTGCTGACCTAATAATGCGAGTCACACGCGGTCGTATGTAACTGTAAACTACCGCACGCGCTTGCTGTTTATTTATGTATCGCTGTGTGTGTGTGTGTGTGTATCTTGCTTAGTGAGTTTGGTTGAGGCAACAAGTTCAATGTGCCAATCAACTTTACTCTATAGACTCGTTCCACCTCTCACACCTAATGCCTCAGCTATAACACACACATATATATATATATATATATATATTTATATAGCATACTCTGTGCGGTAAGTTTGACCGTAGCTCATAAGATGTCACACGTGCAGTAGTTTTTGACATGACAAAAGATGAAGGTATAACCCAAAAAGTTAATAATCATTCAGCATTTCGTATACTCTGATATATAATATGCCATTAGCCGATGCGAAATGTACTCAATGTATATATAACATTGAGCTAATGCTATATCAAAAAAGTGTTGGCTGTGGTTTTAATGTCAGTTGGAATTACTTTGCTTATTACACATCTAATTCCTTCTTATATAATATTATATACAGAAACTTTTATGTCTCCAAAAATTTTATAGAGTATTTATATATATTTGGAGCTTTGCTTTGTTTCTGTTATATGGCAAGATTTGCCAATTATTTTTGCTTTTATTCTCAGCAAAGTTAAGGCAAACATAAATTAAGTAGATAAACCTCCAATCTCCCAGTCTTCTAACTGTATCTCAGCGTCATGATAATAATGATCAATGATAATGACAATAAAGTTGCTGATACTGTTGATGTTGCTGTTGCTGATGATGTTGCAAACAATAATAACTATAAACAAACATGAGTATGGTTTTTGTCTTCATTGTTGCTTTTGCTCTCTTTGTCTCCTTGGGTCCAACTGCCATAGCTGCAGACATGAGTACTAGAGTCAAAGTTGGCTTAAACCACAGCCCTGTGGCAGCATTGCTCGAACAAAGAGCAAGACTCTAAGCATACTAATTTTAAGTTTATGTGTGAATATGACATATGACATGTATGAAGCCACGTGCTGTATATAACATAAATATTTATGAGAATTATGCATATGAAATATTTACGTATAATTTCGTCAGCCACTTAATTTTAATCCTTTTAAAATATTGACGAATAACAGGTGTAAGTAAATAATCAATTTTTCGGTTTATTTGTTTTGACAGGTATGTGTCATATTTTTTAAATGAGTTTTTGTTTTTTTTTCCTTTTTTTTGTTTAAAAATATGAGTTCTTTGCGCTTGTTGTTTTTATCTATTAGAAATTCTTAGAAATTAACTATTATTACACCATATCAATGTACATTTATACTTTTATCATAAACAACTTTTTGTTTACAATATGTTTTGTTAGTAAAATAGTTTAAAATTGGAACAAAAGTTAGTATAAGGGGCTTAATTTCTTTAAGAGTTTATTAAAAAATTTAAAAAAAATTTCATTTATTTTTACATTTTCTACCTAATTTTCATTTAAGTAACATTTTAGTTAATTTTCCGTTTTATTTTTAAACTTTTTCCATAGAATTCTGTATACTTTGTTATACAGAAAAAAAATAGAGCTTGTGGGTGCGCCTCATGCGGAAATAATGTGGCATTAAGTATACGCCTCAATGCACAGTAGTCGTTACACGTGCTAGTGAAACTAGTATTATTATATATATATATATATGTATATATATAAATATATATGCAGGTACGACTATAAAAGTTGGGCAAAACTAATTAATTACGTTAAATGTTTTGCATTTTATGATGTGCCAATAAAACGATTGAAATAAACTTTTGCATAAAATAAAATTAACATTTTACAGCACATTTAGAAATTTTTTAGTTTATTGTGCATTATCTAAAAATATAAATTTAGCTAAATCATTTAATGAAAAACAAGCCCAAAATTAGTTTTTTAAATTGGCCAATCTGTATATATAGTAGTAGCAGTTGATAATGCTTAATCCATATAATTAACTTGAAATCACACAATAAAAGATAAAAGCAATTTGATACGACAAACGTTACCCCGAATAGACTCACATTTAAAACAAACATCGCATTTTGCATCATGTTTCACATTTGCGTTTTTTATTGATGATTTCGAGAACTTGTTTGGCTAACGGCCAAATAGTGTCAGTTCTATTGTACTTTAGCAAAAATTAAATTAAAAATGTTTATCTAATTTGTTTGTTTATTGTCTGCCACGTGCCGTCCCCATTCGATGTACAAAGAAAATCAGTTTTTAGCTTGAATTATATATTTATATTTTTCATTTTTAACAAATAATATTTATGACATTTTTACTAAGACTTTCATTTACCTTAAAATAATTTTAAGATATTTTTTTTAATTATCAACTAAATAAAAGCAGCTTAGTATTTAAGCTAAAATCCCATATAATCTGACAAGTGTTTTTTTTAAGTTTTTCACGTGTGTATAAGATACTATCTATTTACTATATATATATATATTTACTATATATTAAAGCTATAAATGATTCATATACAAGTTGTTACTGCACTGTTGCAGCTGTGAGCTTTAAGTAAGAGTGATGTATAAAGTAATTGGCTTCACTTTGCCAGCCAAGTGGCAACATAATGTTGTAGAAAGTAGCATTTGTTTTAAGCCAACTGACTGTTACTTTTATGACCTGTTGGACTACATATTATACAGGGTGTTGCAAGAGCAACAGCTGCAAAATTGCTGAGCACAAAACTAAATATTATTTGACTCAGAAAGAGTACTTAAGTAAGTAAATTGGGAAAAATATTCTGGGTTTTTTTTGTAGGTTAAATAAATGCTGATTCTTCCAGAAATAGATTATAATACACACAAATGTTTGGTCAGCTTAAATGATTTTTATAGCTTAACAATATGCCATACTTAAGCTGAAGTAACTCGCATTTAGCATGAATTTTATTAAACAGACTTGAATTATGTCAGAATCTTTGTTTATTTTAATGCCTGAACGAGTCATTTTTTTATTATAATTTTTTTTTCTACTTTTCTTAAAGTTGACGTGATTGTTTGTCGAGTAAATAATTCAAAGCAAGAATCAGATCTTATTAACAGTACTGCGATTTCTTTTTATTTATAACGAGCTGCCTTTTTTTTTTTTTTTTGTTGAACCTTTCGGCTTGGTTTGACTCTGCGCTGGCTGGTCTGGTCTGAGCTTGGGCTTGGCTTCACTTGACTTGGGTTTGAGTATGGGCTTGGGTTGGACTTGCGCTTGGTTGGCTTTGTTTGCCGTTGGCAAAGCAATTGGGTCATCGTTTGGCACACGTGTGGCTCGTTTAATGTTTCGGTTTTTATTTGCTTTGCTTGTCGCCATCATAAATTTTTATCGCCTAGCTGGCAATTCAATTGGCAATACTGCATGGTATGTTTCCCCCTCCGCCACGCAAAACACCAACGTCATGGCCTCATCGTTATTCTCTTTTAATAAGTATATACCTTTGAATATATATATATATAAATAAAAATATATATTTTATACATATATATATATATATATGTACATTTTTATATGCATAGATAAATAAAACTATCTGTATCTGTGTGAAATGGCCATGTTTATCTTTTGACGTCATGATATTAAGAGCATTCTAACAAGTTTGTATTCAAGCTGCTGCATATAGTTGGACATGTTTCTTTTAGCCACAGACATCTCTCAATATAATCACAAGGTCTATTTATTGTCTTATCTTAAATGTAAATATTTTATTATATCAATATTTTTATGGGTTTTTCGGCACATTTCTAAGCTCAATGTTCGCATGTTTTTTATTTGTTTTTATTTATTTTTTTTTTATTTTATTTTTACAAATATTTATCTATTTTTTAGAAAGCGCATGTGCTAAGATAATATGCAAATTAACACATTTCTTATGTTAGCAAAATAAATAGAAATAGGTAATAAAAGTAAAGTAAACAAATTCATATAAATTAATAAAATATGTAAACCAAAATCAAAGTCTGAAGAATTGTAATGTTCTTCTTAAGGCAAACTTATTGTTTTCTTACTGTTCATAAATTTATGTTTAATTGCATATAAGTAGATTCGCACATGGTTAACTGCCGCTTTAGCTAATGATTGAGGATTAAACATTTGCATATAAAATTTTAGGGCTAATGCGATTCGGGATTTGTCGTTGACATTTAAACAAATGAAGCCCAAGTGCCATATAAAACGCTTTTCATGACTTACGTGCTCACTAAATGTAAACAAAAAAGCACTCACTTTGGGTACCACTGACACACACACATATTATACATAAATATATATAAATATATATATATATATATATAAGTTAGTTCCTATGCGTGTGTGTGTTAAATAAACTGCTGATGTCATATGTACACGGGTATACCATATTGTAGGAGTCATAATGTCCTCTTGTCTTTCTGTTTTCTTATTGTTGTTGCTGTGTGATGTTGTTGCTTTGTGTTGTTATTGCTGGGAGTCTTTGCTGTACGAATATTATATGCCACTTATCCCCCGTAGCGTAACGTGTATAACAAATAAACTTCAAAAAGACAACGCCTTCAACGTCCACAACAAGCTGGGAAGTTTCTTGAACTTATATTGTATACCCTGTTTGCATAATATCAATAAAAAGTATATACAAAATACTGATTAGCATAAGATAATATAAAAAATATATATAATAATAATTATATAATAATATAATATTTACATTTGTATATATTAAAATCAAACTAATACAAATCTTTGCTGCATTTGGTAGATATTTTTAGACATTAGTATATTATATTATTAGGGGTATATAAAGAGTATTTTTAAGTCGAGTTTTAGTTGTTACTTCTCTTGCTTTTTAACCGAATTGACAATAACAATTTAATATGGGATTTTCTGTCTCTGTAGCTATAGCTGTTGGCCTCAGTAAAAGTAATTACCCAGAAACGCCCTAACGATTTCAGGCCGCACCATCGTGAGCTGAATTTGTCGTTATTTCTTATGGTTCAACGAGCTCATCTCCTTTGGGATTTTTTGGTATTTTACTTTAGCCTGATGTTAACTTTAAATTCAAAATGTGCTGACTTGACAGCTAGCGTGTCGTGTCTAACAATAATTTGGCTAATTTATGCACACGCAGTGGCAGTTCTCATTATAGCCATTGATTGACATGACCTCCAGCTCAGCAACTATACAGCTTTAACTACAGCTACAGCTACAGCTATAGCTACAACTACAGCTACAGGTGACGGCCTGAGCGTGTTTCTAATTGTTTTGAGAATACTTCACATTAGAATCACTATATACATTTACATATATACTCATCCATATATACGCATAGTTATAATTGTCTATTGTCTGGGTTTATAAACGAGTGTCTGTTATTTCAAATGATTCAAGTATATTTCTTTTTTTTTTCTTTATTATTTTTATTTTATTTCGTTTTATTTTTATATTTATTTGTATTTATTATTTTTGTTTCTTTTTTGTTCATTTTTTTCTGCTTTTACCGACAGCGGCACGTGTTGCTCGTTTCTATACACACATAGTTCGTAGCAAGTTGAAAATATAAAGCAACATTTGGTATGAATTGCACAAGGGGATTTTTTGTACACATACTTATATAAGTTTCATACAAGCCAGAGTTTGAATGGCCACCATTCAAGTGAATATCTCAGTTGTTATGCAAGCTAACACTTAACAAAGTCTATTGTTAAGCATTTACATTTATTATTTTAATTTATTTTCTGAACATATATATATATATATATGTATATATATATATATATAAAGTAAGACTTTGTCAATTTATATTATTAAAATTTAAATTTAAATTCATATATTTTCACTTTGAACATTTTTCATACATTTTAAGCAGCTTTTACTTTTAACTAACAGTTTCATAGATTTTATAAGTGTATACAAAAGTCGGTTATGTCTTACAGCTTCAGTTCATATTACCGCATCATTTGTTTACAGCCTATGCCAATCTGACTCAGTTTCAGTTTACCCGCTAACCCGCTTACCCAACTAACCGCACCTCTATCCTCAGTTGACTGTTCTCTGTCCCATAGCCCCATAGCCCCATAGCCCCATAGCCCATATGGAAGTGTAGACAAAAACGGCGCGTGTACGTTAAATATATGTATATATATATATATATATATTGGTGGCATTCGTTGGCATACGTTACGCTTTTCGGTTCTGGTAACATTTAATGTTGAGATGTGACTAAGATGCTGGCTAAGATGATGGCTTAGTCAGTCAGACGCTTGAAGGTTTTGCATTTTGTATATTGTATATGTTTTTTTTATGCTTATTTTGCCGGATGTTCAAATGCCTGAACGCATTTCTCGTAAATAATAAAATGTAATATATAATACAACCATGCATATTGGCAGATCGACAACAATTCTGCTGGCAATTTGAAATCCGCTTAGTTCACACGCCCACGCCCACAGCCTTCACCAAAAAGTATTTTAAAATGGAAATGCCTCCAAGAACGATGGGTCGCGTTTGCCGCACACTTTTCAAATGTAATTACACTCAAGAGATACACGTGCCGTCAATAAGAGCGTTGTTGTTGCTGTTGCTCTTGTTGCTGTTGTTGCTATTGCTGCTGTTAATGCTTTTTGGGCTTTTTCAATTTGAATTTGAATTTGAATTTTGTGTTTGAATTTGACTGCCTGACAGGCTGTTTTGGGTGCTAGAGTGCCTGGAGCTCATCTACCATCTGACAGCAGAAACAAAAACACATCCAACAACATTAGTAACAACAACAATTCACTCTTAGCTCAGTCGAGCACTTCAGCAATTTGAATGAACACTAAAATAAGTAGAAAGATGACAAGTAAAATGCTATAAAAAACATTTAAATAGAAAAGGCAGATACCCTGTAAATAATATAACATTAGAGTAGAAAGTTGCAGTTAAATTTTAGCCATAGGAAAACCACTATAAATGTGGCCTAAACGATTTTAATGCAACTTAAGCCTAAAATATATATATCTACGTTACACAATTGGGTCAGAGCTACCTCATTCATTAACTAGACATACATTTGCTTAAGCTGCTCCCTACTCAGCTTACCCATATAATGGTTTCCTATATATATATAAAGTATATATAGTATATATATATATATATATATATATATTTTAGTATTTTTGTATTTTTGTATTTTGTGGGACTCTTTTCGTGAAATGCTTAGTCTGACAATTGCTGCTTTTCAAGTTTGTTTACATTTTGCGAAATTGGCCAGCAAGCAGTACGCGCTAATATAGACATTGTCTTGGCCATGGCCTAAGCTGCGATTTGGGACATGGTGAATAAGTTTCGTTGTTACGTTTGGGGCAGCAACATAATTTGCTGTTGTTGGTTGTTGTTTGGTTTTGTTTGTGGGTATGCTGTTTTTTTTTGCATCAAATGACAGCTCAGTAACATCCGGCTATGGCTTGGGAATTTGAGGGGTTTTACTTACTTAAGGGTAATCCATTGGTGAATGACTATATTTCTAGAGATTAATATATAAATAGCATAAGACTTGGGACGTTATATAATCAGGTATGCAGCTTATTAATCACAATTTGATCATGCAACTAGTTGAAGCATTGAAATTGATGTGTGACTAAGCTTAACCCAATATAGTTTAGGGGTAACAGAACTTAGCTTACATATAGGGAGAATAGATTTCCATATCTTTTATAAGTCATTCCACTCTATAGAGTATAGTATATATATATATATCAATATAGTATATATATAGTATATATATATATATCAATTTAATATACTATCCCCGCAACTCATTTAAATTCTATCAAATTTGCATGTATTTTCTGTACTTATTGCCAATATTGAGCCTTATAATAAAGAATCAACGAATCTATTATACACTTATGTATATACACATATATATATATATCTGAAGTGTATAATGTTTGCTCATGTTTCGAGTTAACTGAATTTGCGGCTTGTGCATATAATTAATGCTTAATTAATTTATTGATTATAATAATTATTATTTATTAATTATAATAATAATAAAAAATATGGTCACTAAAGCTTATAATTGCTTTGGTGTACTTGATTGAACTAACGTAAAAAATGAAATACTATATATATATATACATTTGTTACTTTTATGCAGGTCTGACATTTAGGCATAAAGTCAATCAATCAATCAATCAATCAATCAATCAGTCAAGCAATTAATCAATTAGATAGCCAATTAAATATGTACTTTTATATATATATGTTTTATTTTGCTTATAGTTTAAATGGCGCCTACAGTCTGCTCTGAAAAGAAGATACGCGTGTCAGCCATGAGAGATGTGCAACGACGTGGCATCATGGATGTGGCAGAAACGGCTGTCTCCACAGTGGCAGCAGCAACTGAAGTCACACATGGCCATATCATGCCCAAATATGGTAAGTTAACCTTTATTTTTTTATAGCCAAGGTTCAAGTTAACATAACGTCATTACATAATTTATAAGAAGTTCGTTAAGCAGCGCTGTGTGTTTGGTAGTTCACCTTAAAGTGCACGTGCCACAAGGTATTGAAATGTTGCGTATAGTTCACGTGCTTTCTGCAACATGTTATCGCATGTTTTTGCCAATGCTGGCAGTTTCTTTACGTGGCAAATGCAATGAGTCCACACGATTACTGCCACATGTTTTACTATAAAGCTACAGCTCGAAATTGTTTCAAGGCCAATTTATGTGATGTGCAACAAATTTAATTCAATTTTAAATTAAAAAATAAATTAATAAATAAAACCCTCTTAAATGTAATTGAATGCTCTATTACAGATGGGGTATGAAATAAGTAAGATAAACTAAATTGAATACTCTCTCACACAGATAGTGTATCAAATAAGTAAGATAAATTCTTAGAATACTTTTTCTGTTGCTGTTGTTAACTTTGTTATAATAAAATAAACTGCTACTGGTATAAGACTTGTATACCTTAACACTTATAACTTTATTATCTTTATGCCTATCATCATAATATGATACTAATAGATCAAAACTTCAACTTATAAACGAATTCTTAGAACTGAACAAGTGCTAAGAAGTCAACAAAATCATTGTAAATAAATAGAAGACTAGACGCTCGAATGAGTTCAACTGGATTCGACATAAATATTGTATAAGCATTTATTTTTATATAAAATAAAACACACGTACACATACATACGTAAATACACACATACGCACACATAAACATATGGAGCAAAAGTGTGCTTGTGTCATAACCTTTATTTGGTTTCAATTGAATTTAGTGTGGCACGTTTTTGTTGCCCCTGAGCAGCTGGTGCTGCTGTTGTTGTTGTTGAGGTGCTTTTCTTTTTTTTACATTTGTTAACTTGGCTTATACTACACTACAATGTGTCTGTAAATAGCTGAATAAGTTGTCAGCTTCATTGCAATTTGTTAAATATTAAATACAAATATGTAAAATAAAATATAGGAAAACTGTGAGTAAATTTGTTTTGCTGTAACAATCCCAAACCTAATCCTATATTTATGGCCATTTACATATGCCTTAAGTGCCTTATCTTTGCCCTTAAAAAACAAGCAAAAAAGTGGGTCTCATGGTCAAGCAATCTTCCTTATTAAATATGCATCAAAGTAAACCCTTAAAAAAAAACTTACAAGCTTGAATCTATAGAGTATACTTCTCCCTACTATAGATTTGATACTGGGATACATATGAAATAAGTTGAATTTCTCCCCTATTATATTATAGACTCAATCAAATCTGAACATGTTGCTTGAGGCTAATAAGATAATTGTGTTAGGCTATGTTATTCATTTGTATAATTTGTATTTACTTAGATGAATGTGTGTGTTACACACTCAAAATATAATTGCAATAAACCTAATGCCTTGGCTTTAATTTAATATACATTAATTGAGAACAAATAGTAACTAACTAAAGGCAACAGCTTAGGACACGTTTATGCTTGTATCAAAAACGAAAAGTAAGCAGAACTTTTTTTAACCCAGCAGCAAAGTAGCGGCAAAACATAAGACATAAGCCATAAGAAAGAAGGAAAGGAAACAGCTGAAAATAGACAAGCGTTGGCTCACAGCAAGTGGCTTGTGGGGTGTCTCGTTATATGCACAAGTCGACGACGAACCAAAAGCAAACGGAAGTAAATTTAGCTATATAACTCGTATATATATATATATATATATAAATATATATGTGTAGAGGTTGGATTGTAACAATATAAATATATATGCATAAATATATTTATATTTATATTTAGATATATATATTTCCGCAATAAATTGTGACTGTTATGTTCTATTGCAGCGGTGTGCACATGTTTCAAACATGCATTGAAGTGTTGCAACGTGCAAGCATCAATTGCAACAGGGGTCACATAATTGAACTACATTTTAATGAGGCTCACTTTGAGTTTGTGGTTGAAAAGCTCGGTCGTTTGTTGTGCATCAAAAAATGCTGCAGCTGCTTGTTAAGCTTCTAGAAAGTATACAAAAATATGCTTAGTTAAAATATATATATTTATAATATATATCATGTATAAAATAAATATATTTAAAGGTCAAACAAAATAAAAACAAATTGAAATAAATGTTTTCTTAGCGCAGCAATAAATTTATTAATAAAGCAAATTATCAGCAAACCTTTTAGTATTCACAAAATTAATGCACTATTAATACATTTTACTAAAGTCATAAAAATATATATATATTTATATATATATATATTCTATATTAGAGATAAGCAATTTTTGCGCTATATTTACTATGCGCTGGAAAATCAAACGTTTTCCTTAATCACAGCTAATTTATTTATCTATTTCAAGAGCTAATCAAGAGCTCTACATTTTCTTGTTGTTGCTTATTATAACAGTAGTACGAGTAATGCGTCATTATTTCGTAAACATACTCGGAACAAATATACCCACAAATACTTAAACACACACCTGCATAACACACACACACATACATACTTATTTTTCAATGCCTGCTCTCACGTTTCATTGCACTGGTTCTGGGTGGAAACAAAAATAAAAATTTGCTTTATTTGCACAACACAAACAAAACGTTAAAATCGAGCAGAGTTATAGCTCAGATTTTGGCACTAGCAACGGCCGATCCCCGTGAATGTGCATAGCCATGTGCTCCGACAGCTGACGGTAGTTGTCGAAACGTTCACGCTGCAGTGCCGCCACCTGACCCTGACCATAGACACAGTCACGGAAATGCTAATTAGAAAATGATGTTTATTCGGAAGGCGTCAATGACGTTGTCTATGTCGCTATTGATGTATGTTGCTTATACCCTGTACTTATAAACTAACTACAAATGAGTGTACAGAATAATAATAATAAAGTTATCTATACTAAATAACTCTAGTATTTAAATAAGATAAAATTTTACAGGGTATTTCTACTTTTAAGTATTTGTAATTATTTCATTGTTGGTTATTGGCTTTTACCTATTGATAAGACAATATATGCAATGTGTGTGTCCTGCGATTTGCAGTACGCTAAATGTGTAACAAAACACTTCGCACTGTGCATGTGCTCGGCTGTGAGTATTGTAGAGCGACGCAATCGACATTGTCGATGCCGACTACTGGCCCCGGTTGTGGTCACGTTTTGTGACACACGCGATAGCCACATAGTACACTCGCCGCAGTTAACAGCTGAGACAAAGACAGAGTCAGTGCCGCACGGTAATAAAAAGATGGGAATGTTGAACGTTTCCTGATAAACCAAAGGCAAAGTACTTTTATTTATAAACAAAATTAAAAGTGTACAAATATTTAGCTTAAATTATCATTAAGCATATAATTTAATTATTATTGTTATAAAATTTATTATTAACTCTTTCTGTTGAGTTTAAATAATCAATGAATTATTCGGACTTTCATTTTATTTTACGTCAAATTCTTTTCTACAGTAAAAGAGCAAAGAAAATAATTAAATTTAAATATTTTAATTGTTGTTAACTGACAGCAGTTTCTTAGGAAATAATGAAAGAGCGAGAAAGATTATTAGAATGGTAATTGTAATGTATTGCATACTCTTAGGATGTTTATTTATTTTTTAAGTCATATTGTACCAATGTGCATTGGCACTTGCAAGACACGTGGGGCGGTAATAAAATTTAGTCTGAATTAAAAAAAAAATAAATTTTACTCCTAAAGATTTAGGCAATTATTGGACTCCCAAACTTCAAACTAATTTACCAAATTATTTGGTTTGTTAGTAAAAATTTGTTAAAGGGTATTTTAAGGTCTATAATTCGTATACAATTCAATTTCATTCAATATTCTTTTCATATTTACATATTGAAACACTTAGCTATAATTGAAATTAAATTCTTGTATTTTCATTTTGTTTTGCAGTTGCCAAAGGTTCAATGAACTCTGTGGGACGCCAACAACGTAGGCGGGTCATCAGACATAAATTGCCTAAAATCACCAGAAATATTAATGTGGCATCATCACTGGCAATAAATGGCCGAAAGAAGACAGGTTTAATGGAGATAAAACAAAATAAGGAATTAACCAATGATAGGATTATGCACACACATTCCAGCAGTAATCATATTAAAACAGTATTACAGCCGACATCGGCCAATAAGAATAGCAGCCAGAGTAATATAAATGACAATGGAATGAATCGGATAGTTTCTTTCCATGATCAGGTGCCCATCGCAATAGCTGAGCAGGAACAAACCGATATGGAGCATGATGATGAAGAGGAGGAGGAGGAGGAGGAGGAGGAAGAGAAAAAGAAGATGAATGACGATGATGAGGATAGCGGCTATGAATTTGCGATGGAACCATTCACACAGCTAGAAAGCAAGCAATTGCAGCACCAAAACTATTACTTACATAATGAGGGACTACTTTCTATAGCCGTTAAGACTATTAACCTCGTGCAGCGCAACAAACTGCTGCAGAAGCGTTTAGCCCAATTACAGCTAGAGACAAATGAGTTTATTGCCTCGGTATTAGCCAATCCCGAGAATCGTCATTTTTGTGATAAAATCACAGGCAAAACTGAGGCCACCAATAAAGTGTGCAATATGCTGCGAAACTAAACAACTAACAAGAAAAAGTATTGCGTACTTTTAGGCAGCGCGCAGAAACTTCTGCTTTCTGGTGTGTCACAGAAATTAATGGTAATAGTGATTTCAAATTTGCCAAGAAATATTTGTATTTTCTTACAATAGAAATTACTCTAAATATCATTTTTATAAATCTTAAATCTAATGCTCTTTGCGTGCAATATTTGGCGTAAATATCTGAAAGAGATAATGATCTAAAAAAGCTAACACCTACTTATATTATATATTATTATTATTAAAAGAAAATATCTATAACGATAAATAAAATGAATCGTTGAAGTGATTTCTGTGACACATCGGCTTGAAATATAGCAAATCGTACTGATTATATTTATATAGTATACAAAGTGTAAGTTCTAACATTTTGCTTATACACAAAAAGAAAACAATACATAAACATATACATAAAAATATTTATAAAAATCAAATCAAATCAAATAAACAAACAAACATTACTTAGATCTTAAGTATGCTTATGTTCATATTCTTTACATTCAATAATCTATTTATATATATACATTTAAAACTTCTATTAGACTATATATATATCTATAAACTAAAACATAAATTCTAACATAAAAACTGGCATAATCATTTTAGACCTACGATGCTTTTGGCTTTAAAGTAAAAACAGTAAATAGTTAAACTAGGTTAACGTTTATACAAAAAGCAAAGCAATTTGTTCATTAATATAAGCCTAGCAAAAAAAAAACCCAATACGTAATTAACTGATCATCAGAAGCCTAAACTAATAATCTACAGAAAAGAGAGAAACAAATACTTGTTAATGATAAATTTAAAAATTAAACCAAACAAAGTTGCGAATTCTCATAACTTATTTCATATATAAACTTGTATTTTTAAAAATCATAAAATATTATTTAGATTTTCTATCTATCTAATCATTTATTAAAATGAATAAAATTTCAAATAAATTTCACTTTATCGAAACTAAAAATTTAAATAAAAAACAATTGTTTTTCTTTTCTTTCCTACTTTTATATACAGTAAAATAATGATAGTATATAAAAGAGATAATAAAATCACATTTCTTGTTGTGCCAATAACACCAATCAATGCGTTCAAAGACCGTTTAAACTGAGCATTTACCCCATTGTAGTTAAACACACTTAAGCATACATATTTGGGGGTGTTCCAAAAAATGTTAGTCAATGGAAGGTTAATATTATATATACAAATTTAGATCTTATATGATGTTAGAATATCTTTGTTTTCTTGGAATGCTCCCAACGCATTATGGATGTTGTATGTCTGGCAAGCAACTTGAAACCAAACAACAAGTATGAAATTACACTTGAATTGTTTCAAGTTCATTCAATTAAGCCGCTCCTCTGCGCGACGTCTGCCCGTGACCACAAGCATTTTGAAGTATCATTCAATGGTTTCTCAGCTCTTTGATTATGGATACAAATCTTGAGTATTGAGTGTTCAAATCGCTATACACATACAATCGTATAGTCAGATATGTCAGATGCGTTTTGCTGAAGTACTATATATCTATTTATATATATATATATATATATATTTATATATATATATGACATATGCCATTGTTTGCTATAAAAGACTTTACCTTTTTAAGGTTTTTACTTTTATTTGCTGTAGTCATGTCATCATTTTTAACGGTATTCATTTAGACACATGATTTACGAGCTTTAGACAGTATTGTAACTAACATTATCATCAACAAACTCATTTGGATCTGCCAACAATGCGGGGGAGTTAATGTTGTACAACTTTGAGAAGAGAGAGAATTATTGCCATGTCTTCAAATTAAAGTTGAACTTGATTTGTATTCATGTTCAGCTTGTGTTTAATAATATGTTTTTTTTTCTTTTTATAATGTTTATTTTTATAGTTTCTATGAAATCAGGTAGCGTGTGAATAGTTTTTTTTTCTCTCTAGGCTGCCGAGTGTTAAATTGTTGACATTAAGTTACTTGGAGATTTTTCGTGTTCGACCTTGAGAAGGTCATTGATAAGTTCAGTGTTTGTTGGTTGCCCGATTACACGTAACGTGTTATAATTATATTGTTACCAATTTATAAGGTCTATTTTTACAAGCATTGTCTACAATTAACTATAAATAAGCGAGAAATCAATCATACATACAGACAATGCCATTTCAATGGCAAATGCTTTAAACGAAAGTTCATTCTATGTACAATGAACAAGCTATGAACAAGCAATGAACAACCAGTGAACATCCAATGAATCATATATAACTTCTAGCCAACTTCTATTTAACTTCTATGCAACCAATTAACATGTGCAATATGCATGCAAAGCGAAATGTAAACGTTGTAAAAAATGTTAAAAAAGAACCATAAATGGCATTCAATTTCAAGGATATTTCTAAAATTGACTTTTCGTTATTTAACGCAAATTTTTATGCTAATATAATGCTGTTTTTTTTAGTTGCTTCTTACCACTAAGTTTACCTAACTGAAAGCTCTGTTTGAATTAGTTGCTAATGAATTTGATTACACGCACTTTGCACACTGACCTATATACGCAGCCTGGGACTTAGGCCAAAAACTTCATTGTTCAGTTCAGACAACATAAATCAGTGTGCTGGACAGCAAAACAACAAACATATAAATTAAATTAATTTTGTTTAATTTTAGACAAAATTTTGTTAGAGCAAAGGTTTCTTTTATGTTTTATATATATATATATATATATATATATATATATTCGTAGTAGAAATCCAATTGCTTTTATTGTCTAGTTATAAGTCACACAACAAAATTTTGCCCAATCATCAAATTAACAATCACTTTTTTTGGCACCTAATCAAAGATCGGAGACACTCGTTTTTTACATTGTATTTTTTCATGATTGTTTAACATTTAAGATACAATTAGCTACATTTTGTTTTAGATTTTTGATCTACTATCAATTAGTATCATTATAGATTGTGAATCTATTTTCACACAGACAAACAGCAGCCAATTTGTATAGTTGCAAAGTCATGCAAAATGAATATGCATAAAATCTGTGCAAATATCGGCTATGAATGTATATTTATATATATATAAATGTATATAAATAAAGGCGTGCGATTTGAGTAAAATGCATTTGAAGCGATTAGTATTTGTTTGCATTTCAGTTATATGAGTATAAAAACCCATAAAAATACGGGGCAAAGTTAACCAAAAAAAATGTTGCTGTCGCCCCAGTACTGAAGGTCATTCGAGTTTCACGAACGAAAATATTGATTATGAAAGTAGCAACAAAGCTATGAAATTAGTTGAGCCGCAGCTTAAAATTTGCAGAGATATAATATTACAACTATTTTCATCATCAATGAATACGAGCTAATGTAGTGCGTATGCAAATCTGCTGAAAGAGCTACTATATATATGAAATCGTTGTAACCTGGCCTATAATTTGCATGGAGGCACGCGGAAAAAACAATATGAGAAACTGAGAGTTCCAACAGGTTAGTCGTAACAATTTGTCTGACATTGAACTTCAGTAGTCAATAAGCTGGTTAAATAGGCATTCAATAGATGGCGGAAGCACTTTTGGTTGAACTAGAGATCGGAGTAATATTGATTCGCATCTGTTTGCTAAATAAACGTACAAATTATAATTGATTAGCGCATGTTTAGCTACGTGGGGGATTATGTTTATATGCTGGTGTTAATATAAAATCTCATCCCAAATATGCAAAAATTTTTAGCTGTGAGTAATGCTAAATCAATCATTGTGCAGATGAAACAGGCCAAAAAGATAATATGCCAAAAATAGTTTAAGCCAAATGTCAACAAAAGGGTTTTAAAATTTGCAAGATCATGCGATGAACTTGAAAAGATATTGCCGCACCTTTCAATGTAAAACTCTTCCTCTCTTTCTCTCTCTCTCCCTCTGTCTCTCTTGTTTTTTATTTGGTTTTATTGGAGTTAAACATGGACACGCTACTGTCCAGCATCTCATATATGAAATGCGTGCTCACTGTAACGTAGCACCCAACTGACCGACTTAACCGGCAGCTACCAGTCTTGATACGTTCGATATAGGCTTCATCGTGGCATGCGCCGGCAGCGAAGATTCATTTAACCAGTGGACAGCAGATCGCGCGCATGCGCAGTAGCTGCCCAGCTTAAATCCAAAAGATACAAACTAAATACTATATACTCTATATTATATACTACTTTTAATTTTGTTGCTGCTACTTTGGAGCTACATATAACACGCCTATTGCGTAAGTGCATTCTAAATGCAGCCTCAGCATTAAAAACGTGTTTAGAATTTCACAATATACTCAAGCTTTAAATTGTACCAAATTTTTATCTATATATATATATATATATATATATATATATATATATATATATTCGGTGGGTATTCGATCTGAACTGTGCAATAAATTTGGCGTGTGTTGTGTATTAAATAACCAAAGTGATAAATTTTATGTGCCTCGTTATCTTACATATATCTGGCAAATAGGTAGCTAACAGTCTATGCAAATTAAGCGGGAATTCTGTGTACCGAAATATAATGTTATTAAATTATATACAAAGTTATTCTAAAAAGTGTTTAAATTATATAGAAAGTATTACATAATTAATTAAAAATAACTGTGCAAAAATGTGCTGCAAAATATAATACTTAGAACTAACGATTTTTCAGTGCGCGCAATTAACGCTTAATTAAGCTTTAGCCAAGTTCAACTAATGTCCTTATATATAATCGTTTCCCACTTATAAATTAAAGTATATTTTAAAGATAATATCATTATAATTGGAACTATATTAAAAACATATTCCCTAACTAATCTAATGGCCATTAATCTTAATCTGTGATATATGTAAACCTCATAGCCATTCGTCATGCCAGCTACAGGTTAACTAATTAGACACAGTTAATAGATTATCAGTATTGTGGCATATAGGGGGAATGCATTGGGTAAACGTAAAATGCTATCGCTGATTTATATATGTATATAAACATAAGTCATAAATAACAATATTTCATTTTAAAAATGGCTTTCGCTTTGCTAACAAAATGTAACTTAACCTTGCTACAAATAACAGTTTATTTATAAACCGGATGAGCAGAACTTTAACTAGTTATTTATAGACCGTTAAGACCTTGACGTAGGTCAGTAATAGTAAGAGTTCTTTTAAACCGGTTTGTTTACATTTTGTTTGCAAAAGGGATAGCTGCTTTCGCACGAAGCAATTGAGCCAAGTTAAAAGCAATCGCATCTATGTATCTACATATCTTGTATCTCAATCTTGTAAGCTGTATCTGTATCTAGGGGCATGTTAGCTTTTGACGCGTCAATTTGCACTCGGCTTTTAAGCATAAACGTATTGGGGTTAATTGAAAAAAATGTTTACCGCAATTTATATATATATTTAATTTTTTGCAATTTTCTTACCTTTGTTGCTCAAGTTATTACTAAAAAATAGATTGAAAAAAAAACCCAATAAATTGATCATTTAATTTGCATATAAAGTAATTTTTTTGGAATCGCATTGCGCCCACTAATTTTAGCCATTTAATTTAGTCCAAAGCAGCTTACACTTTTCAAGCATATTAATTTGGTTATTAACTTTGAGGTTTTTGTGGCTTACAAATTTATTGCTTCAATTACAAAATTTACAAATTCAATATAAGAATAATGTTATTATGATATAAAACTTCAAGGTTGAAGTTGCTCTGGGCACAAACAATGCAAATACTTGCAACATTTCATGCAATATTCAAGCAATGCAACTTTATTTGTGGTTGCTTTGGTAAATAAAATAAAATAATATTACAAAATATATTTATTAAATAAATATATATTAAAATAAATAAATAATAATAAATGAAATAATATAAATTAAATTTTGAATTTTTACTGAGTTTAATAATTAAATTTAATTTTAATCTTTCAATAATATTAATATAATAATTGTATATTTAATATTTGAAAATGAAATTTTTTGAATTTAATAAAAATTTAAATTTCTTTTTTTAAATAATATTATTATTTTAATAATTTAGTTTCAGTTGAGTTTAATATATATTTTATATTAATTCTAATTTAGTGTATAATTATTTTAAAATTTAATAATATTATTCATCATTGAAAGTTAAAATATATTTTCAATTGAAAATTAAATTTAGTAAAAATTTAAAATTTCCAATTTACACGAAAAATCCAATTTTTGAATCATTTGGATTCAGTTCAATTAAAATTTATATTTTATATTGAGATGTTAGAGTATTAGTAATTCATGTAACATATTGTTATGATTTTATAAATTTTGTTTATATATTTATTTTAGTATGTATATTGTGTGTGTGTGTGTGTGTATTTTGGGCTCTTTGAACATCCGCGTGCAATTTATGGGTCAACGTCAATGGGCAAATATTTTGGGTTTGTTTTTGTTTTTGTATTACGCTCGGAATTATTTTTGGCGAATTTTGCTTTGGTTAATTCTTCAGTTTTTCTGTTTTGATCGCGAACCGGTTAGCAATCATTTGTCTGCCATGTGTTCGTTATCGTTGGCTTTGTCGTTGTTTATGTTATTTTTATTTCACCAAATACATTATAGTATATATATGTTTATTTTTTTTATATTATTGGCTGATTTTAAAGCGTCGATGTAATCTGAAACATGTTGAACTTGAACTAAAAAATAAAGAGGAATATTCACCGGTTGCAAATTGCAATTCGCAGCTTAGGGAGTATCTGGTTAAATGGGCATGGTATTTGGTATTGGTAGCAGAAAATCACAATAGCCGCTGGGGCATTGAATGCGTTTTGCTAAAAAAAAAAGTGAAATCGAAGGTCGTTGTAATTCACAAGTGTTTGCTAATAATAAAAAACAAGTAGAACGCTTCTATTCATAACAATAAATATTAGTATTTTATGTGTGGAATGTTTTATTTTTTTTTGCAGTGTAAAATATATATGCACATATTTGCGCAGTTACTAGAGATGCATTTGGTGTATCTACTTATACTGGGGCTATGCCTGGGGTCAGCTCATTGTCAGCTTCTAGTCGACTTATTGAGAGATTTTGAGACGTCGCTACTCAACACACGCATACCAGATACAACAGAATTTCTGCCAGAATATGACTTCATCATTGTGGGCGGTGGGTCGGCGGGCTGTGTGTTGGCCAATCGGTTGAGTGAGATTAAAGCGGCAAATGTGTTGCTGCTGGAGGCTGGAGATCAGGAGACTTTCATCAGTGATGTGCCACTGACAGCGGCACTTACTCAAACGACACGCTACAACTGGGGCTATAAGGCAGAGCCCACGCCCAATGCGTGTCAGGGCCTGCGAAATGGTGTTTGTAACTGGCCCAAAGGACGGGGCATTGGTGGCACAAGCCTGATAAATTTTATGCTGTACACACGAGGCCACCGCAGTGACTATGATGGCTGGGCGGCTGCCAATAATACGGGTTGGTCATATGATGAGGTGCTGCCATATTTTAAGAAATCGGAACGCATTGGCATCCCCGAGTTGTACAAGTCAACGTTTCATGGACGCAATGGACCTTTGGATGTACAGTACACTGATTACAAGTCACGTCAAGTGAAAGCATTTCTAAAATCCGGACGTGAGCTAGGCTATGATATAACTGATGTTAATGGAGAGCAGTTAATGGGCTTTGCCAGGGTACAGGCCACCATACGCCACGGTAGAAGGTGCAGCACAAGCAAGGCCTTCATACAACCCGTCGTACATCGTCGTAATCTGCATATATCCATGAAGAGTTGGGTCACTAAACTAATCATTGATCCCGATACCAAAAGTGCCGTAGGTGTTGAGTTCACCAAACAGCGTCAACGTTATGTGGTGCGTGCCAGCAAGGAGGTAATTCTATCGGCCGGCGCCATAGCCAGCCCGCAGATATTATTGTTGTCTGGTGTGGGTCCACGCACACATTTGGAGGAGCACAATATACCCGTGATGCAGGACCTAAAAGTTGGTTACAATCTGCAGGATCACATTACACTCAATGGCCTAGTGTTTACGGTCAATGACTCAACAGTGAACGACGCACGTTTACTTAATCCCATGGATATTATTCGTTACATATTTGCTGGTCAAGGACCATACACAATTCCTGGAGGGGCTGAAGCGTTTGCTTTTGTGCGTACACCAAATTCCACTTATGGTAAGATAAATGCCACTCAGTTGCTATGTAATAAAAGTATCTGAATTAAATATTTCCTCCTGCCCTTGCAGCTAAAGATTATGCGGATATGGAGCTGGTGTTAGGTGCTGGTTCCCTTAGTGGTGATGGCTTTGGCACTTTGCGTGATTTGTTGGGAATAACTGAGGACTTTTATAACAAAATGTTTGGAGATATGCAGCATAAAGAGACCTTTGGGCTGGTTCCTGTGCTGCTAAGACCCAAAAGCACTGGACGTATCTCTTTGCGTAGTCGCAACCCTTTCCACTGGCCTCGTATGGAACCAAATTTCATGCAACATCCGGACGACATACGTGCAATGATAGAGGGCATTGAAATGGTATATATAATCAGTCTTTGCTTTCCTTTCCTCTTAACCCATTTTATGGTTTTCTCTCCTCAGATTTTAAAGCTGGCTCGTACAAAGTCTATGCAGAAACTAGGCACACGTTTCCATGCACGTCCTTTTCCAGGCTGTGAACACTTGGTCTTTGCCAGCCATGACTATTGGCGCTGTTGTCTGCGTCTTTATGGCTCTAGTTTGCAACATCAATCTGGCACTTGTAAAATGGGTCCAGGCACAGATGAAGCAGCTGTGGTCGATCCCCAGCTCAAAGTACATGGTATTCAGCGTTTGCGTGTGGCAGATGCTTCCATTATGCCCCATGTTCCAGCTGGTCATACTAATGCTATAGTAATTATGATTGCCGAAAAAGCAGCGGATATGATTAAGAATGCGTGGCGTATGAGAACAACGCCACCTGATGCATAGTTGTCTAAATCTGAATCTAATTTTCTTTTAGTTATTGATATTTATTATTTAGTTATCGTACGAGTCATTAGCTTAAGTGTTTCCAAATTATCTAATGTGATATTGAACTATATTCAAAAAATATGGAGTACAGTCAGTGAATAATTGTAATATGATTTCAAGCTCATAACTTAAAAAATTCTATTAAATTAAACACAATTAATTATAGGAGTTAAAATATGTTAATTATTATTATTCTTTTGTATTATTTGCTGTAATTATATATGTCTTAAATGAAAACTGTTGGAATTTAAATTAAAGAAGCATAAGAAGTAAAAATATATTTAAATTTTCCGCCATTGCGATACGTCAGCCCTGGTATTCAGTAGGCACTATAGTTGTCTCGTTCTTCAGCCGTGAGACACACTGCCTATTGCTATTGATGTGTTTCGTAGCTAGCAGCCTTACACGCAGAGCGTCATTACACAAAACGGCAGTTAGCTTTACGCGCAATAGATGACGCTTTTTGTTACAAACAATTGCCTTGCAAATATACTTTCTTTTGGAACTCGATTGCCTTTACCACTTTACCATTTCTGCAACAAGTTGAATATTTAATTAGCAGAAAGCATAAAGATAATTATATATATTAATTATATGAAAAGAATTCTTAAATTTTACTTTAATTGATTTAAAATAATAGACTTTAAAGTTTGTTTTGAATTTGGCGCAGGCGCCACAAATCTCAAATACTGTTGCTGTTGTTGCCTTTGCTAACTCCATTAATGCTGCCACAGACAACAATTTTACCGTTAGGCTATATCAGTTTCTTGGCGGCATTTATTTGCAGCGTAACGTTACGTTTAAACGTAAGACATAACGTAAGAGCAACATGACGTTAAATATACGTTAAGGTTAGCAAAACCAAAACAAAATACATAAATGATAACTAAAAATAAATACAAATAACAAGCAAACTTAGAATGAATTAAAGGTGAATAATGAATAATGAATAATAAATATTATAATAAGTTCATTCACATGTGGATAAGTCATACACGTGCCATAAATTTCCAGTCATGTGTGCATGTGTGTGTGTTTGCGCTTATGTCGGTGTATGCGTGTGGCATAGAATCGAGGCAACACAAGAAACTTTATTACATTCGCACCCACTGGGCGTACTAACCAAATAGACGTTAAAGTAAAACCAATTTTGTGTTAGTCAGTACACTTATTGCTTGACTTTTTTTCGTTTTTCCGTTTTTGTTTTTGTTCTCTTTTTTTTTTCGTTAAATTAACTACATTCACACACACAAACACACACCCACATATGCACTCTACATATATAGAAAGGACTTTGCGTGCCTTTATTAAGGATTTTTATTTATGCACTTTGCTTCGTAGTAATTGCTGCTCAGTGAATGGACAGCGTAAGGCTTTCATTTGGGTTACAGAAAATTTAACTATTTAACCCACAAAATAGTGTATATCGGATATATATTTAACCTAAATTATACACATGGCATGTGGAGAAATAGAGAAGTTGCTGCTTCTATTAATTAAATGTTTAAAACTTCCATTGAAATTGAGCTAAGCTTATGAATATGAAGTATCCTTAAGCCTCTTTAATACTTGAAATATATATTAAATTGCATGAGCTCTTCGCTTGCACCACAAGCCATAATTATTGATATATCAAAAGCAGTATTTCACATTAATTAATCTGCAGGTATTAAATACATTAAAGAGTTATCAAATACCATCTGAAGTTTACTTGAAGATGTTTTATAAATAGACTGTTAAGCATATGAATCTTGCTTTCAATTCATGTGTAAATCGAAGGGAATATTAACATATATATAAAAGGTTTCAATTCAATAATTTAAACTGAAAAGGTTTAGTTATTGATAAGACATAGTCTTATTCCAGGAGCTCTATTTATTGCTTATTACTAATTATATATTAAAGACAGATATTAAGACATTTCTAATATTAGATAAGGTTAAACTGCTACTAACATTCCCTATGTTAATGTATAAACAACAACTTAATTTAGTCTTGTCTGCAAGCTGTCATTTTGTGCCTTTCTGTGTGTGTGGGTGTGTGTGTGTGTGTGTACTTCATGCAGTTTCAGATTGACGTCCATTAGGCACTTGGGCTTATTTCATTATCTTTCAATTCATCAGTATGTTTTGTGTGGGTTTTTGTGTTTTTCAATTTACAGCTACCTCAACTTCTGCCATAATAATGGTGCCCGTATAGAGAACAGAAAACAAAAGCATAGAATAGTGATGATAAACAGAGAAAAGAATGAAACAACAGAACAGAATGACACAAAAAAAGAAAGAAAAGAAAATAAAAGAAAAGAAAGCCAAGTAATGTGGTCACACTATATGATATGACGAAGGCGTGATGAAAACAGACACAGCTGTTACCTTTCACATACATACATACAAATGTGAACAGGAATTATATATGGGCCTTGGGCTTGGGCCTGGGTTGAGCCTGCCATCAGCCAACAGTGTGGAACACATAAAAAAACAAAAATAAAAAGGCCATGGCAACTGTGGCATTCACAAATTTATGCATAAATGTAATGTGCTTTCTTGCATTGCAACTATGGCAAGTAGTGGGTGACTTTTGAGGCGCGACACATTACGCATACACATCGCATTATATTTACCATTTACCCTATGCCACATATTGCGTATACGCAACGTTGCCACCTAAAAAAGAGGGAACTTTGTTTAGCATGTATACGTGACACTGCCTCACCGTATGTGTGTGTGTGTGTGTGATGTGGTACTTATCAAGCGATATAATAATAATTGTAGCTTTTTTTTTGAGACACAAGTGCCTTCTACAGGGAGAGAGTTGCTGCTGCAATTGATTGTTTTTTGATGCAACTAATGATTATGGTAAAGTCTAAGCTTTTAAGCACTTTGTTGACCCATTTAAATATAATGCATAGCTTTGATTTTAATATGACTTTACTGGTTTGCCTTATAGCAAAGATTTGCTTTTATTTGCCAAGTAGAACAAGCCCCACATGAAGGAGAAAGTCACAGCGCCGCTGGTATATGTGGCTATTATATTGCTTGTTCGCTTTTTAATGGACGCAAAGAAAACATTTTATGCCACATCCATGGCAACGGAGAATCCTTTGACAATCAGTTGTTTGTCAAGCCTCTGCCTGCTGCCAGTCGCTTTGCTATTTGCACAGGCAATGAAGCCTGTGGGCTTCTAACAGTAAAAACTCAATATAATAATGCTGCAGTAGCGCTTTGGACTCAATTGTAACAAAGTTGATTTAATGCTTGAAAAACTGAAAAATAATATTAAAATTTATATACGGTATAATGAAATAGTATTTGAATGTTATAGGAGAAGTCGAGGCATAGTTCTAAACAAACTTGTTTGCAATATTTGTAAAGATTGATTTTCATATTCATAAAATAAATAATGAGTTTGTATGGAAGCTGCAGCACAACCAAACTATGAATATATATGCATATGTATATATATGCATATATACGAAATAAAATATGTATAAAGCAAACACGCTGTGAACTCACTGGTGAATACCCAATGAATATGTGTGGGCCGCCATCAATTTGGCTAAATCCAATGGTCAATCATTCAGCTCTATAAATAATTTGTCATGTTCAATGGAAACGATGTAAATTTTACTATAACTGTCCATAAAAGGTTATTGGTTGAATTCTATTATCTGTTATCGGTCTGTACTTGTTATATTGCACTCAATTGATTCATTATGAGCTCTAATCAAACATATTGAACTGTTGATAAACACATTTCAAATCATACAGATTTATCTATTGTTCAAATGTTTATATCAACCATAAATTAGCTACTAAGCTGATTTGGTGCCTAACATCATTATCACCTTGGCTGACTGGCAACATTAGAAACGTTGGCGGAAACAACATTCAGCGCTAGTTTTGACGGAAACGGAAGTCAACCATTCTGCATCCTCTCTATTTTTTTTTTCTCATTTCTCAATGCTTGAACTAAATAAAGTTTACCTTTTGTGTCATTGTTTGTTGCTGTTATCCTGTCTGTGGCTCATAAATATAGTATAAAACGTAGCCACTGTCTCTTATATCCTGGCGTCTATCAACATAATAGTCATCCATTGTCATTGTCCTTTTTCGAGTACAAACAAGCTTTAGCTATGTCTGCGACAAAACTAAAATGAAGATGTGGCAAATGCCACGTTATCCTTATAATGAATCTTTATACTCAGTCTTGACTAGTTTTTAGTTAAGCTTACAACAATTTAAATGGTTTGTGCAAACTTTTAGACTCTTTAAATAGTAAATTGAAGCTGCTTAATATATCATTTATGCTAGATTTGAGCTATAGTTTACCATAAATATCAGAGTTATTTTAATGACCATTAACATAGCAGTTAAAGGTAAAGGTTATACATTTTATAACGATTTTATTTGTGGCTCGTCAAGAAGCTTAGTTTGAAATTGAAATACAAATATAATTAGGCCAATTGCTTTGCGCTTAAAAGCAGCTTAAATAATTTGGCAATTGTAAAGTATTTCTAAGAAATGCTTTGATGAGGCATTTACCTTTTGTTTCTATTTAATTGTGAAGCTCGATTTCAATACTTAAATTGAAAATATAAAGTCTTCTGATTTCGTTTGAAATTGTCAAAGGCTCGCATTATACGAAGTTCCATAGATAAACACAATGCATAATCAATATAATTGCTTAAGTCTGGCAACATTGCATTGTTCTTATTAACAATTGACAAGGGTTTTAGTATCAGAACCCATTGTGAGAAAAAAACTCTATCTAAAGTTGTGGCCAAAGTTCAAATTAAGGTCATTGTGTTTAAGTCAACAATAGGCAGAGTGAGCTCTCTATTAAGTTGTGAATTTTAGGAATTTTATTTTGGTATTTTCTATTTTGATTGTATAGAATTTTAATTGAATACTTTATAAGTATTTATTAACTATTTGTTTAACTTATTAGCTCAAATCTTTGCACTTTGTAACAATTAAAATCAATTTTTAATTAAAACAGTTTACTTTTAAATTAATTTTTAAATTAAAAACCAATTTCAAAACACCTTTTTTATTTGCTCTAACAATTTTTCACATTTTCACAAAAATAAAATAAATATTAACACACATGCAACACACACACACACACAAATAGAATATTACATGCTCAAACTGTGAATTGTATTTATATTAAATAACTTAAATTTTCAACTAAACAACATTCTATACATATTTATATACATATATATGTGTGTATAAATGTGTGTATGTTTGTGTGTGTATTAGTGTTGATTTTATCACTTGTAGTTGAGTGTAGAAAAAACATATATTGGGTATGGGAATGATAATAGACCTTTATTTATTTATTGCTACAATAATAGAGTTTTCATATGATTTATTAACTTTTATAATAAGCTGAAATTATGCATTGTATTAGCTTCAAAATAAAAGAAAAACTTAAAATTATTTACTGTTTATAACAAAGTTTATAAATCTTTTATGCAATAAATATAAATATACCGAAAATCAACAATAAATCATATGATAAACTCTTAAAAAAAACTTCAAATATAAATTTAAATATTTTTTGTCATCGCTTTAATACATTCCAATTTGGGTAATCATCATCACAATTACTTATGTTGCCTCCAAACTTCTCTTTCACTTGAATTGTTATACTTAAAGCAGCTTTACTGTATTTTAACTACGTTGCAACAAACAACAGAAGAAGAAACAGTTACTGTAGCCTCAACTCTTCCTTCTCTCAGCGCAGACTGTCTGCGCTCGTGCACTGGTTCATTGACCAAACTGTGTTAACTTTTCTTTTGTTTTGGTCTAAAGTATAATACATTTTGTTATTGTGAAAGCAAGCAGCAATAAAAGGTAAAGTTTTGAGCACAAAAGAGCTCCCAATCTGTCTAGTAGAGAGTTCTTTTGGATTCATTTTGTTGACCAACGTTAAAATTAGTAAATTATCTTAATATTGTTGAAAATAAAGTAACTTAATTGAAATGTCTGCCAAACACGAAAGGACATTTTAGCTGAATCGCCCTATGCGAAGTTTCACTTAACTGAACCCAGCTGTGGTCTCAACTAATTTAGAAAACAAAATATAGAGAATAAAATAAACTTAGTTAAAAAGTTGGTAACAAATTAATGAAATTATGCTATTAAATACGTAAGAAATTATCATTTAAAGTGACTTTATTAATTAAGTTGAAGAATTTCTTTATAGAGATGAGAAAATAAGACAAAATTTATACTTTAAAATAAAATACAGTCAGATATATCAGCAGCTGTAACATTTTATTTTTAATGTAGAATTACTAAAAATGAATCATAATTCTTTGCTATAAATAATTAATAATATAAACAAACAAATTTTAATTATAGTATACATATTTGTTTATTTTTGGGAGATTAGAACTAACCTTCAATTAGAGCTAGAGAACTGGTCGAATCAGCATTCTAACTGATTTCAGCGCTGATAATCGGGACCAATTCATGTTTTCAGTAACATAAGCTTCATGATCATAAAATTTTCCATTCAAACTGCTGAAATTGGAATAATAATTAAGTTAATATAAGTATATAATTATTTAAATATAATAAAGACTTACCAATCTGCTTCATTCGCACTCACACAGTTGTTAAACCACCAACCGCCCTTGAAGATGGCAGCACAGTTACCTTCAGGCCAGTTGTCGTTATCCACATATCTTGTGGTGAACCTTTGCTCTTCATGTGCTCTCATATGATCCTCTAGTTCGGTGCCACTGAATGCACCCAGGGATATCAAACGATAGTCATCCGTCTCATTGGCAATGCGAAAGTCGTCATAGCGAGCGTAGACGAATTGAGGTTCATAATGAAACCGTTCCATTTGTATCCAAAGCTGATAACGCTTGGAGTTGGTTAAACGATGTATGTGTTCTAAGCCTAGAAAGAATTCTTCATCTAATGTACCAAAGCCATCACGGTATTCAGGCCAAGTTCTATCAAAATCTACCAGACCATTGAAACGACGTTGAATTACTATCCAGCCAGGTCCAGCCGTTTGGCTATCGCAGAACACAGGAAAGGGCTTGTAGTTGGGTAGATTAATATAATGTATCCCTGGCGAGTCTACAAATGGTAAACAGCTATCGGCTTGTCTACTTTCCCATTTCTCTGCAAGTTGTAGCAACTAAAAAGAATCGTTTTTTAATATATGTCCAGGGATCGATTTGATTTTAGTTAACTTACAAATTCGTTATTAACAGAAGCGATTCCCTGTGCTATTACCAAGTATAGACAAGTCGTAAATATATATAGTATATAAATTAAATTCATTTCAACAGATCGGAACAAATCGATTGAACCTTAGTCTAAGAAAACATAATTTGACTGAACTTGAAAATTATTTTATTTTTGAGCTCAACTTGCTTTGAAATTAGCGACTGATAAGCGCAAGAGAGTGAGAGAAAGAAACAGAGCGATGTGTGATAACCTTTTCAAATTATATACCAAAGTTTTTTTTAGAATTTTAAAGAGAACAGTGGTTGCCAGATAGCCTAAAAATGTATTCTTCTTTATATAAGTTACCTTTTACCATCTGCCAGTACTTAGTGCTTGTCTCCCTTTCAGTTTAGGTAGAGCAATTAATTTGTTGGAGTTCTATTCATCTGTAAGCAAATAGAAAATAGAAAATTAGAAAATAATATAATAAATTGTAAAATGTTACTATTGAGCATAAATGTTTAAAGTTGTATGTATAATATAATATTGTAACTTTAATAACTCAATAGAAATGTTGAGTGATTGTTGAAGATTGTTTATGCTTGTTTTGCTCATTGCATGGGATTTTTTCTATAAAGAAAATTTAATGTTATTTCATATTAAGTAGAAAGCAATTTATATTTATTATATATCGTATAGTATATGATATACCGAGTTGATTGCTTATAAGGATAAATGATAGAACGCTCTTTCGTTGGACCAAACTTTCATCTATCTTTAAAGCTGAAAATGTCATTAGCTCAAAGATAGATTGAAAACCCTTCAGGAAATTCATCAAAGCAAAGTGTGAAATGAATGGGCAAACTATATGAGTTCATTTTTCTTCACAAATAGTTTAATTTTAGTTAAGTATTTTTCATGTAATACTACTTAGTAGACTTCATTCTAGTTTTCTGTTTTACTCCATTTTCTTTCTGAGTTACTTTGTTGGTATTTAAAATACCGCAAAATGTGCAACGGCATAAGTTGAGCATTTTGTAAGAGTTGTAAACTTTACGGTTTTGCATCTCAAAAAATACACTATGGAAAACGGTAGGAAAATGTAAAGCTTTTAGTGCCTGGAAAACTCTTTTTTAAGTTTCTTGTATTTTCCGTTTTGAACACAAACTTTGATAAAGTTTTGCTGCGCAAATGTTTTGCACGAAAATTGCATTTGCGGTGCCGTTTGCAACAAATTTCTAAAAGTTTGCCAAAAAAAAGAGAAAAAAATAAACGGCAAAACTCTAACAACAAGAATAACTATAATGAAAATAATGTTGGTAGCGTGATAATTAGCACAGCAGAGGTGGAGGGAAAAGTTGAACAAAAGACTGTGTTGTGTATGCATTGCGGCATGTCAAAGGTGAAAAGAGATAATTGCAACAAGGGATTGTGGCAAATTGCATGAATTAAGTAAGCGGATGAAGATTCTTAAACAATGATACTTTCTTCTTTGGTAACAATATGTGTTAAGTTAAATTTTTGTTGAAAACAAATTGAAATTGCAATTGAAATTTAAGTTCAAGTCGATGTGCATAAAAAGTAAGTTGAAACAGTTAAATACTCATTGAAAATAAGGACAATTCAATTTGTCGTAGTGCAAAATATAAAATTCATTAGACGGCTTTAGATTGAAGGAAGAAAGTTGATAAAGTTTTACCAGCTGACTAAAATGTGGTAACAGTAACAGTGGCAGACGCAGTGGCAGAGGAAGAAATGCCATGAAATTATAAAATGCTGGAAAAACGAAAAGTTGTTGCCACTTAAGTAAAACTTTTTACCAACAAGTTTTTCAATAAGCGGCAATGCCAAAAACAACGCCCAGGCAGACTTGGTCGAGACGCAATCGAGCCACAGAGTCAAGGGATATTGTGGCAACACTACACTGAAACTGTGAAAATGTTATAAACCAAGTGAAAGTTAAGTGAAATGTGAGGCAAAAAAAGAGAGGAAAAAAAACAAACTTATGCGTGTAGTAGAAATATGGAAGCCAAGGCCAGAGGGCATTATAATTTATGATAAGCCAATAAAAATAATTGAAATACATTAAAGGCAGGCAGCGCTCAGTGGCAGCCACACATCAGGCTGTTGTACTATACTGTTAACATGCCTATATAAGAGAGAGAGAGAGTACAACGAACCCAACAGCAACAACGAGTGCCAAGAAATTTAACACGCCACTTCCCCTTCCCCTGGCCATGACCCTGGTCGTGGTCCTGGTGCTTCATCGATTGCTGCGAAGTAAAAAGAATGTCGAACTTGGGGGCACTGAAGTAGAATATTAAAGTAATGGCACGCAATAAAAGGCGAGGCATGAAAAATGTCAGAGGAATGTCAAGCCTGGGACCTTAAGGCTCTTATTCATTGTGATTGCGGCTGTAGCCGTGTGAAAGGTTTGAAATAAATAAATAAAATATTCACTAAAAATAATACCAAGAAGTTAAAGTCCATATTTGTTGAGTTCATATATAGACTTAGTTGAATTCTTTTTTGTTCATGTACACTGTTTCACTTTTGAAAAAAGCTAAAAAAACAATTTACATGGCTGAAAGCTTATTTATTTTATGGCTAAAACCCAAGCTACTCACGCTGCGTATGTTAATCTGAATTGTTTCTGACATTTATTAAAGTTTCTGTTTATGATTTTTATATATTTTTTTATACTACTGAGAAGAGTTGTTCATAACAATTATAATTAAAATTGTTATCTACTTACTTAACTTAATTATTTTATTTTATTTATATAGTTTTAATATGCACTTTTCATATTGCTCATTTATTCTGTATAATATAATAAAGATATTAATTTTAAATTTTAAATTATCAACATTTCATTGACAATTTGCGGTTATACCACAAAAGCAGAGCTTAAAATAAAATTAAATAAAATATTGAACAAAGGCAATTGCAATTGCAACGATTATTCAATTATATAGCGAACTGACAAAAGTGTTGCAACAGCATCAAAAACTGACAACAAAAAGCCATAATCCACCATAAACAGTGCTGCACTGTGTCAGGGCAACCACATTTTTTGATGGCATTACCAATTTCCGGACACTTGACACCTGACCGAAATGTGCACTTGATTGCTCTCATAACCAATCGATATAATATACATAGAGTTGGCTATAACATGCTGCAATGCCACTTGCTGCAATTAGAGCACAAAATTTGTAGCTAATTGCGAGCTTTTGGCTGCTGCTCTTTGTGTAACTTGTGATGTCAATGAAGAGCACAGGATGTGGCTATATATAGCAGTTGCCAATAAGACAACAATATAGTATAGGAAGAAACAATGAATAACTGCTATATATATTGAATACATAATATTGATGTAGATATTGCTGCAATGTCATGACAATTTTACCGCATTGAGTAAAGCAAAAGGATAAATATTAAATAAATTCAAAGTGAGACTGAAAATTGCAAGCGAACAGTTAAATGTGAAGATATTTCCATATGAATGAAATCATTGCAATTCAGCTAGTTCAAAGAATTGACCTAGAGATTGTTGACTTAAGTATGAGAGAACAGCATTTAAACAAAGAATTTTCCTAATTTTACTTAATTTTATATAAAAGCTTATTAGATATAATGCCAGCCTACAACATTTATAAAGGATTCTTGAATCTTTAATAAAGGTTTGCGTACCTTCAATTCAGTTGAACTCTAAAGCCATTAGCTGATTAAAAAAGGAATAATAAAAGGCAATAATAATTCCATAACAATACAAACATAACAAACTGTACATTATATACATATATATATATATATATAATATATATATATATATATATATAATGTATATAATGTTGTCATTACTTGCATGCAGATAAGCCTTTCAGTTTGTACTTGGCTGTATCCGTGGTACGTTTAATGGGCCTCGATGGCAAATCTGCTTTTGAAATATATCACGTATACGCACCGCATGCTGATGGCAGTGTCTGGTGCTGGGCACATAAATCAAATCACATAAATTTTATGATGTTGCCTCGTTTTTTTTTTTGGATTGGTAATAGGCAGAAGCAGTGAGCTCTCCATTTATGCCAACAAATTCCCAGAGCTACACATAATCCTCAAGGAGGAATAAAAAATATATTCACATACCTGAAATGCTTTTAACAGCGCATTTTATTAACCCTGATTAAGTTAATATGATTAGGCTGCGTACGTTGAATTCTGCCCTGAGGCACTTTTGGATTATTAATGTGAGCTGGGATCATAAGTGGCTGCTTTGCCTGTTAATTTGGGGCAGGAAATCAAAAAATGATTAAAGCTCTTTTAGCTGTTGAGCTTCACAGCCCATTACATTGGAGTCTAAGCTGTAGCCAATTAGCAGCAATTCAATGAATTGTTGGCAACACTAGCAGGCTGCCACATCAAACAGCTATGTGCAACAGCAGCACCGAACAGCAATGCCACAACATGCAACAAAAGACAAAATTTTGTGGCTATACTTGTTTGGTGTTTGTGTCCCTGTTGTCTGTGGGTCATTTGCAGCTGTTGTAAATTTAATGCTATTAAAATGGAAATTTTTGGCAACATTCACACACTCATTGTGTGTGTGTGTGTGTGTGTGTGTGTAAAGGGAATATGTTTTTCGAAATGTTCACATTCATGTCACAATTTTGCATCTGGTTAAGCTGCAGTTGAAGTACATGCTTCGAATTTGTACTTGGTTTATATATATAACAATGTTTGACTTTCTTTATATGATAGCAGGCTTTGGAGCTGACCTCTATGATTGTGGCAATAATGTTGCTGACAGCCTGAAGTTAGCAGAGCAAATATATATGACTTATGTTGATCTTATGACACTAGTAAATAACATTATATATAACTCATTCTATTTGCTATTTATATTTATCCAGAGAGTTATCTTTTTGATAGAGGGTTACGTTTTTATGCAGAGATTTGTCTTTTTCATATGGAAACACGTTTTGAAGTATATATTTCTAGTTTAATATTAAACTTAAATGTTTAACTTTAGTTACAGTTACTGTCGTTAGCCTTTGGTATACTTATTTTTAAACATTTAAGCCGTAATCGTCTGTATAGGTAGGTCACAGTTCAAATCGTTACTTTCCTTTTATCAGCGCTTACCAGCAGCCTGCAAGCCCAAACAGTTGACACAATTTTGTGCGTCTCTCTCTCCCACACAGTCTCTCTCTCTCTCTTTTATTTTGCTGCCTTCTTAGCTGAAATTTAATTTTCGCCTTCCATTTGGGGGATTGCGGCTCCTTGCTTTACAGCTAAATAAATATTTACCTGGCGAATTTTTAATTTAGAGCCCTTCGCTGGATATACGCTGGACCCACATAACGATGTATACATATTCTGCCCCATGTGCACCCACATAACAGCTAAGGGAAAACCAAGTGAATACCATAAAAAAAGCAGAAAAGTTGGCTTACAATGTGGCTGTTTACTACCCTCTCCCTCTCTCGGTTTCTCTCTCTTATTTTATTAATTTTCCTCTGGCCCTCTGAACCCATTGAACTCTTACATCTGTGAGCTGCTTATACAGTTTATTGATTACAGTTCCAGTTCCAGTTGCTTGAACCTTCTTTGTTATCAAATTCTATGCTTATCAAATTAAATAATTTAAATATCCTTTCGATTTTGGAGATCCTTTAAAAGCACATAGGAAGTAATTTACAGTATGCAAACTTATAAAAGTCGAGTACTTCCTGCAAAAGAACTTCCTTTCAACCACGTTTAAAATATGAGTAAGCAGTTGGTCATTTTTCAACAGCTCTTTAACCCGATTTGCATACTGTTACCCTACCATACAAGCTGTATGCCAAGTTAATAGCCTTTGATGATTTATTAGAGGCATATATATATTTACCACGACCGATGAACTTTTCGCAGACGTAAAATGAATTTTAAGCAGCGGTATACAAATCACCACAAACTCGGCCAAGTAGCAAATTTAATGGGCAATTTCATTCTAATGTCGCACGGATTTTCCTTATTTTTTTTTTCTTTTTTTAAATAATGGGCACTTGTGCTAAACTGTGACCCCTAGGCTAGGGTCTACCTTTATATTGAGCACTTCATTTGTTCGTCTAATTTTTCATTCTTAATGAGCTTGTCTCAACCTGCCACCACTCGCTTTACCTGTATCCCTAATATAAAACGCTCTACATCTCTGTCTTGAGTTACAATTCTCTTTCTAAACAATTTAACTTCTAAACGCTCTACTGTTACCAGCTAAATTTGCAGCTTTATCCATTTTGAGGCAAGTTGCCTATCAATTTCAGTGAACTTGCACAGGTTTCCTCATGATTTTCAGTTCTTTTCGTGCTGCGCTTGACAAGTCAATTATAGCAAGCACTGTAAGGGGATAGCTGCAGTTTAGTTTATGGCCATAACGTATACCTAAACTGGGCCAATTGCAATTGTAGTTATATGAGAGGTTGTCAGCGGACTTGTACAGTATTTGCAGAAGGTTGAAAGGAGAAATTCAAAAAGAACACTCGAATTATAGAACAACAATATTTTTTATAAAAAACTATAGCAAACATTTTCTTTCGCCTTGAAAAAGGCAAAAGCAAAAGGTCAAAACAAATCATTGTTTCAGCTAGCTTTTACTTTAGCTAACTTGCTGCAACAATGTGGCAATATAGTTGGAAAAAGAGAAACTACTTGAAATATGTAACAACACGGAAGAAGCAAATATGTAACTATGTAGAAGACAGAGCAAAGAACACAGAATATGCCAGACTTATAAATTGTTGGCCAAAATCCTTAAGCACATGCAGCTTATTGCACTTTAAAATGTAGATTTTTAGCTTGTGCACACACGAATTTAAGTAGTTATAGTTTGAGTGTCCTTTTTGGCTACTGCCAACAGGATATATCATTATTCATTTCTGGCAGAGGCAAAATTAATGAGTGTGGCATCTGGGGCAACCGAGGCAAGGCAGCTGCTGCTTCTGTGGTCTGGCAGTATGAACTTGTTGTAGATTGTCCGGTTAGTTGACTGTGTAAACTTTAATTAGGACAAACGAGCATAATTGGTAGTAACCGTACAATAACTTTTGGTAGATAATGTATGCACTTGGACAAAAAGGAAAATATAAAAATGTAAATGAAAATGGAAACCAAATGTGATTAGTATACTTAATAAGCTGTGCATTTTGACTATTTTACATTTAATATTTGTTGGCTTAAAGCCTTGGCTATAAAGACAAATTGAGCATTTGAACAGATAAAGAAAGAATGGAAAAGTTTTACCTTTAGTTCGTTTGTGGGTCAAGTTGCCAGGTACAAAGGCGTTTAACCTAACGCAACACGTTCTAAACTTTCATTGGGGAGCAAACTAAAGAGTACAAAAAAAATAAAGATATAGAGAAAACGAAGGAGCAGGAGCAGGAGTACAACAACATAGCTAGAAACCATTAACAAAACAAACAAAACATGCAAAGTTAAACACAAAATGTAGCAAACTCACACTTATATCCGACTCTCACACACACACACACAAACATGGAGACAATTGACTGTGTGTAGAGACAATGTAAGACAATAGCAAACAACAGAAACAGAACCAAAAGTCAAAACTTGCAACTGAACGAATAGCAGTTACTCTGCAGCTTTTTCGACTTGCTGCATATAATTGCAGTCTAAATTATTAGCCATAGATTATAAATATGAGTAACTATTTATCAAGTTATTAACCTATTTTATTATATGCTAGACATTCGAAGATGAGATTAGTTTGCAACATGTTGGTAGAGCATGCAACAACAGTAGCTGGGTTACGCCCACGTACATGAGGACTGTTGAAAATCTGCAACATTTTGTTGAAATGTTGTTGAATTGCTGTTGCTCCCATCTGTGTTGGCCATATTTCTTCTGCTTCTACTCTCACTCTGTCTCTCTCTCACTGTTAGTCTATCATTGTGAATCCACATGAAGCATGTCAATTGCATCATAAATAATGGCATTGCCATTAGACCACTCCAGACACATATTCCAGCTGTCTGCCCATACATTAGTAAACGTGACCAAGTCTGTAGTCCCAGCCTTTGAGTAATGGCTCACACATATGCCCCACAAGAGGTTCACAGACAATGAACTCCAAGTGAGCCATGTGCAGGCACTGTAACCTAGAAAGAAGCAGCTGGTAGCTGTATTGCTTTGGTTATGCCACCTACCTCCCCTCGCTCATCCCTTTATTGATAAAATGGATACGTGATCTGCATTAGTTATTCCTCGTAACCTACTCTAACTACCACAACATGGCACACACTCCACATCTGTTGGATCAGCTGTATGCTTATTTATATATATATATATATATTTATTTTGTTTTCTTTTCGAATTGAGTTGAATTTAATTGATTTTATGCGTTTCATCCCAACCCAAACACTGTTAATACACAATTTATCAAATTAACAAGTTTACTGTATACAGTAGCTGCCAAAAGTACTTTGCCAAACTCTGTTACTGACGACCTGCAATTCACAGGTATAAATACTTCTCTTTGCATCAAGTCAGAATAGATTTATGTGCCGCACCTTGAGTGTGCTATATTCTCTATACATAATATATATAATAACAGCAAATTTACGCATTATGTTGCCAGGACCTCTGTTTCTTGCTCCTGGCTCCTTGCAACTTACGCGTACTTCACAAAGGCCATAAATATATACTTGTCTGTTGTGGTTAAGAGCCTACCACGACTGAAGTGTGTGTATATATATGTGTGCGTGTGTGTGTGTGTGTCTGTGTGTTATACAACCTAATTAGACTTTAATGCCATGGCATTTGGCAATTCTTTAATGCCATTTAAGGACTTCTTTGCCTGCTGCTAGTAAAATATTTTGTTTAAAGCAAACTTAAATTTATGTAGAAAAATTGCATATCAAATATATACAGCTGTCTGTGACAGCTATGTTATTAATTAAATGTTATTTTTTGATTGATTGATTGCACAATCATGGAATCAAAATCAATAACAATACATCAACTCATTATACTATTTTCTGTATAAAATTCCATACAAATGCAAAGGAGCTGAAAACTTTTTGATTTTATTTCATTGTTATTCTGATTTCAAAGAGAAACCCACAATCAATTTTCACAAAATTTTCGCTTTTGAATGCCATAGGCAAAGCCATTCACAACAACAACAATGATGGCCAAAAGCAGCAGTTGCAAATGGGCCAATGGCAGAAGGCAGAAGCAGAACTAGAAAATGTTATCTCTGGCATACAAATGAAGCGTTTAAGTTGTCCCCTTTACAGCAACAATTGTACTCTTAGCAGGCAGTAAGCCATGCCCCAAAAAAAACATTGAACTGGTATTCCACTGGCATAAGGATAACAGTCTACCCCAGACTTTTATTGCGACACAAGATTGTTGCCACATCTGCTGGCTTAAACGTGTGGTGGGGGAGGGGGAGGGGGACAAAGCTGAACTGGCATCAAGAAATAGCAGAAAAATTTGGGACTCTTGCAGAAATTGTAGTTGTAGTTTCTTAGCTTTCTTCTTCCTTTGGTCTACATTAAAAGCCGAACCATTTTAATATTTAAAATATCATACACAAAGCGAAAATAGCGCTTGACTGAACTTTATGACTCGCCTGAATAATTCAGTAGACAACAACAACGAGAAGAAGAAGAACAACAACAATAATAGAAGTAAGGTTATACACGGTCGCGCCTAAGTCCCATTGAGCCTAAGTGCTTTTCATATGAAATTCCCTGGAAAACACATACGTAGCAGTGAAACGAAGTAAAAATATACTCGCAGAGTTTTCAATTGTATCTTTTTGCAACATTTTAATGAAGATTGAGCTAAAAGCTGAACATTTTGTCATTAGATATGCAAATTAAAGTGCAGCTAGGTGAGGCGTAAACAAACTGTTTTTCTACTCAACATTTAGCCAGTTGATTTATGTTAACAACATGCAAGTCAAAACTTTAATTTTGATGTGGATATATACTAAATATATACTGAAGGTAGCAACTGAACCTTTCTTTAGAAATCAAGCGAATGTTTTCAGCAAACTTGTCGAAAAAGGATAAAGCACTTACAGAGCATGGCATAAGATTTTTGCCTTGCGGCTATTATTTGTTGTCCTTGTAATTTTTTTTTATAATATGCAAATTTATAAGCATACAACTTGAAGAAATACAACAAAGAAGAAGCAAATGTAAAAGAAACCAAACATTAATAATAATATGAAGGAATAAACCTCGGCTCAAACCAGAGAGCGCAAGAGAAAATAATGATGGCTTCACTTTTAAACAAGAAACTGAATAGACTAATAGAACTTTAAATATATGCTTGAAAAATTTAAATAATTTTATTAATTAGCTAAATATTTATAGTAGCTAGTTTATGTTCTTACAACTGATTTTAATCAATATTTAAATTAATATATATACTAGGTAAAACACTATTCAATAGTTAACTTAATGTACCTTCAATAGAATAGAATAGAATTGTTTAAACTTAACCAAATGCAGTAAACCTTTTTATGATTTCATATGACAGCGTAGTAAATCCGTTTATTGTGAATCATTGAAAAGGCAATTGATGCCAAAAGAAGTGTAGCATAACATACAGAAGGCAATGTCATTCACAATTTTTCAACAAGATGAAAGACTAACATACAATTTATGCAATACAACCTGTTGTTGCATGTATGAATGAAAAGATTGAAAGTCAAAAGGTTTTCTTCTTGTTGTATTCAATCTGATTCTATGGAATAATGCCAGCCATATATACCATTCATCTCCACTTTTTTTTCACTCTCTCTCTCTCTCCTTCTCTGTCCCCCTCTCTTCACTGACAAAACATGAGAATCCAATTGCTGCTAAGATGCTGTCTTGTTGAGAAAGTGCGAATCACGATTGAAAAAGAAATCCCACATATTTCATGCAAGTTGATTTCAGCATGAAAATCCTTTTCACAGGTTTTCCTTTTTTCGTTTTTTTTTTTTCCTTCTCCTCTCCATCCTTTTGGATGAGTTGTGTATCTGTCAACTGCCTGAGCGAAAAGTCTTCTTAGCTTTTCGTTAGCAAAAAACTCGTAAAGATTATTTTGTTATTTTTTTAGGGTTTCTGCCAGGAGCTGTGTGAATGAGTTGTAGTTTTTTGCCTGAAAGTTAACATCTATTGCCAAATTTGCTGCTGTTTATGCCAAATTGTGTTGGCTGTTAGCTTGGTTTAAATGCTTGTCTGTGTTGAAAATATGCTGCCAAATTGTTTGTTTTGCAGTTTAAATGATTTGCTATCAATCCCAGCGTTTGCCGGCTTTTAAAATGACTAACGCTTCGTTGGGCTAATAGCTGCTTTCACTCTCAGCCTAGATAATTGAAAGGAAAAGGTAACGAGTGAGAAGATTTAGTGCTTGTTGATGTTATTTTGACCGTGGTTAAGTAATCGCATTTAATGCTTCTTGTTTCATTAAATTAAAAAAATTCTTTAAATTTTCTTTTTATTTAAATTTGTTACTTTATTTTAAGAATTTGTAATATATCTCATAGACTCTATTTATTTATAGACCTTACATATATGTAGGTTATTATAAGCTTATTAATTAAGCCAAAATAAACCACAAATGTTAGCTTTTGCTGACATTTTCCTTTGATGCTATGTCAGCACATGGCTTATACGTTCTGTTGGCCCTGTTAGCAAATGATTCTCAAGTGCTTTCCCTTATTTAAATTTTGTTTGCTTGCCAATTTGTGTGTTGCCAGCAGTAACAAGAGCTAAAAGCTAAGAGCTAAGAGTCAAATTGTATGTTATTTAAATGTTTATTATCAACAGCTGCGGGCTGTTTATACTACAGTTAACTTGTTTGTCTGCATATCTGTTGAACTTGGTAAGTAGCATCTACTAATGCTTCAATGACATTGTGCGGTTGGTTGCTTGCTTCATTGCTCGGTTGCTTGCTTGGTGCAACGCAATTCAAATTGACTTTGGCTTGAGGTCAAACATTTCAGTATTCATGCATAAATCATATTCATGCATAAGCAACATTTAGACTTTAAACGTTTACCATAAAGTAGAAGTTATACCAACAACTGACAGAATGACAAACAAACGCTTTGTCACTACAAATTTGGTAAAAGAACAAATTTTTCTTTTAGTCATCTTCTACAGTTCCATCTCGGTGCTGACACTGAGCAATGTGCGAAGTTGTAGGACCAACCAGACAATACTCCTTCAACTATTTTCTACTGTCTTCTTTCTACTGTCTCTCGTCTGATGTCTGCTGTCTTCTGCATTTTGGAGTATGACACATGTGCTGAATCGTTACCATTTTCCTGCATCAACAGCAACAGCAACATCATCATTATATAGCAGCATCATCAACATGCAGGCAGCACCTTGAGCACTTGCAGCACTTGAAGTACCCGCAGCACAACATTAGCGGCTCTTTAGGGGGTGCCGCTTTGTATCTTTTTACTGTTACTGGAAGTGCCATCAGAAGCATATAACGATAACGCGTGTAACAACAACAAGAGGCACCTATCAGGCAACACAGATACGTTGACTGCCATAACATATTTTTTTCAGCTTGTGGTTAATGATTGTGATTGTGTGGTTTGCTGTCGTCATCAAGTTGACCAACTTGACATTTTCAGCGTTTGTATATGGGCATATCAACGTAGACATATGTCACTGCCAGTCACTCACTGCCACCCACTCTAATTTATGTAACTGACTGTGAATTTGGTGCCACATGTGGCGACGAACAATCACAGCAGGCTACACATGTTTAACGGTGAAAGCCACAGCAGGGGTATAAAATATATATATATAATGTTATATAATGTGGCACACAGACTGGAATATGTTAACAAATTGTCATCACAAATACTTTTGTGTTTCCTTGTTTCCCTTTTATAGACATTCCTACAATTTAAGCAAATAGAAATTGTGTTCTGCTACAGACGCAGTCAAGCAAATAATTACTCTTCAATTTTATTTCATAGTTTACAAAAAAATATTTTAATCCCTTTTTACTTTACATTTTTGTGGCTTAAGCAAAATAAATTCCATTACAGATTTCCATTGGCTTTAAGACATATTTGCATATTTTGTTGTCAAACAAATTAAATTCTTAGTTTGCTTTTATATTACTGTATACTTTTCATTTGTGGCAACAAATATGAAATAAATTTGCTTATGCAACAATGTAGATTGGTTGAAAGAATGTCAATGGAATTCAATATAAATAAAAATTGGAGAGATTTGTTTGAATTAATTGAATACCATTGAAAGCTGGATTATTTCTTTAAATTTTTATACAAATAAAATCCTTTTGTATTTTCTATAAATTTTAAACCATTAATATAGTTTATTTTTCAATATTTATTTAAAATAAATTACAAAAAATCCATTTCAACTTATTCAAACAAAAAATAAGAGAAAGTTTTATCAACTATTGAGAGGCGTAGAATTGAATTTCATAAATGTTTTTAAATATAAAAAAAAGGCAACAAGTTTTTTTATTAGCTGTATTAAAGTACAAATTATTAAATATTTTAATATATATTTATATAATTTTTATTATTATCATTAGGTTCAGGGAATGTATAATAATAAACTCTACGGAAAACAGCTTTAAAATATCTTAATTTATTAGTTAAATTTGAGGAATTGACAAAACTCTTAAAAGAGGCTAACAAATAAGAGTCGCCGTTATCGGATTCTCTGAAATAATGGTTCTCTAGAACGGGTACTCGAAACTGCTGCATTATAGGACTTACAATATCCTTGAATGTTTCTAAACATATTTTAGAAAATTGTGTCACATTTTTAGTTTTATTTTCCATAACGTTGTTTACACAATGGATATCATCCAAATAAATCTCTCAGTAACTGTAGATAAGTATACTAACATCTGATCTTGTGTGACGGCAAGTATTAGTCGTATTTAACCACTTCTCTAAATCTAATTTATTAACTGGGTTAATACCCTCACAATTTATTATTACTTTGACTGCATCAATAGTAAGATTCAATTCAGTATTTTTTAAGAGATCATATGCGAGCTCACTGTAAGACTTTACTTCATTAATAAGTTTGACTCTCTCATAGTTTCTCAAGTAGCTTAAGAGCTTACAGAAATGAGTATATTGAATTGTTGGTAAGAGACATTTCTCAGTATATTTTTATAAAATATCAGTGCTATTACTATTTACCATAATCTGTCTTAGTTTTAAACCTGCATCAATTCTAAATACGTTAATATATGTTTGCCTTTTTCTGAACAAATTCTTAAACTTGTCTAAAATACCCTGTATGCTGGTGTCCAATTTATAACCCCAAGCATTAGCAAGGTGTTAAATTTGTTTTGATTGTTCTACGCAAACTCCGCAAATGTTGTGCGTTATGCGACGCTTCAAAAGGGCAGAGCGACTACAAAAGCGCTGCCGACGTCCGCTGCCAGCGCGCGTGGATGTCTGCCGCTGCTTACGTTGAAGCGTGTATGCAGTTGTGCGACTCTTTAGTTACCTTGCGGCTTTCGTGAGCAACGCAACCGAACGCAACGTAACGAGTTCTTACCGAATGCCGTAACGTTATGAAATACACGTGTAACGTAAGCGTTTCCACAACAGCAACAACTACATTTAACGGTACAATAAAAGATTGCCGTGTATCATTAAAGAGTCATCGATCCCTATAGATATGATGGTGTGTATGACTGTAGTGTTGTGGCTTGGTGTGCGTAAGCTATTTTATGAGAAACGGCATAAAAAATCAATGAATATAATAACTCTTTTTTATTAGTTTCCTTTTACTATTACTTTTAGTAATTATTTAGCGATTCTATTTGAAATTTCCAATAGAACTATATTTGATTCTCTTTAAGTATATATTGATAACAGCATTTGCTAAAAGGAAAACCCATTAAAATACATGTATTGATCATTTACTTTATGTGCACACATCTGTTCTCTGTTCCCTGCAATGCGTCACATATTTCGTGATCAAGTTATATTTTGCCTTTGCGAAAGGGTATAAACGTTTAATGTGTGTGCAATATATGTGTGTATGGTTTTATTTAACTCGTTTATTGTTATTATTTCACTGGAGCTAACTATTTGCATATATGTCAGGTCACTCCCAGAACAACCAGCAGCACTTTAATTTTCCATTTTATATTATTTTTTCGTATGGCATCCTTGTCGTCCTTTAACAGCTGCCCGAATGCTGTAATGCTGCAAGAGTTTCGTGTAGGTTCTGCATTAAACAGTTTTAACCCAGAAGATGTTAACCCACATTACAATTCAGTTTGTATATCACATGGCGTATGAGCGATTTTTTAATTAAATGCCCAAATAACACTATAAATGTCCGACTCCTTCTGTTTGCCTTCCAATTGTGCATGAATGCGCTGCAAAAAGCTGTGCAATTTAAATTAATTGAAATACCAAACGTAAGCAACTGATATGTAAGTACTTTAATAATAATTTTACTCAAAAAATGGTAAATTCAATATTATATTATATTTCTTAAGTATATGAAATTTATGCTATGATTTATAGCAGCTAATAAATAATTTTATATATAAGTATATAAATTGAAGAGCATCAGAGTTAACCAATTGAGTTACTGCATATAGCCAGTATCGTACAAATCAATCAGATCAATGGCAGCTGTCACAAGTTTGTACTGAAAGCAATTCATTTACCAGAAATTGGCGTATTGATTTAATACTCAACACTCCCCTAATGCATAACTCCCACTTCACCGCTAGAATGTTGTTCCCATTTTGACTTTCTGTCAATATGTCCAACTGGTATTGAATATGTGAACCGGTCAACCATATGAATTTCGTTATGTTATGCCAACAGTTGTCATTAGGCAAATTTAATTATCCATCATATGATTATGTAACTGTTTTCTCATGTTCTGTATAGCCAATTTTATGCTGGCACATAGTTAACTGTTAAAGGTAATTTAGGACTGCTGTTAATTGATTTGCGATATTCAATTTTATATATATATAAAGGCAATATTGCGGCATGTTAGGTAAACTGTCAGCTTGTCTACCTTCCTGCTACTTCAAGCGATCAAACGGTAATGTCCATTATACATTTTGGCATACTTAATTATCTGTCAATTCATCTGCCAGGTTGCTGTGAGTATCAGGTCTAAGTTGTAGTTTTCCAGAAATATATTCATCCTTCCATTACGCAGGCAACGAGACAGAAAAATAAACAAAAGCGTACAGCTGTGATAATAATAAAAATGTGATAAACAATAAAACAAAATAAAGTAAACAAAAAGAAAAAAACGCAAAAGGACCTGAAAGTCACGCAACACAGCCATGAGAGGCAGACACATTAACAGAATGACAATGAAAACAGCCACAGTTGTTGCTGTCCACATATATATGTACATATTTGCTTTAGTAAGGTGCACTACCACATAGACACTGTCTAAAAATGGGCCAAAAGGCATTTGGAAAGGTTTTCAGTAATGTCATGTACTCCTTTATATTGCAACTGTGGCTAAATTTTGAGGCACGTCATATTATGTATATGCCTCACATTATGTTAACCCCAATGCTTAAAACATTGCGTATACGCAATGTTGCCACAAGAAAATTGCCATGAGTCACGTAGCAAAGCAAGTTTTCCTTTACTGTTTTAGTGTGTATGCGTGACTTACCGTGTACACACTGCATATATGTGTGTGGGTTGTGTTGTATATGTGCTGTGCTTATCAGCCATCATAATAATTGTTGGGGCAATTCCCTAGAACTAAATTCACGCTATACAATTGTGTACGCCCGCATACATATACGAGTAACAGTAAACACGCAACCATTTGGCCAGCCAGTCAGCCGGTCACATTAATGCTCTATATATATATATATATACAGTTGGAATGTTGCTCGAGAGCCCAGTCTGCGGCATAATTACACACGCATTTGGTGGTCATAAAAGAAGCATTTATTTCGATGTTTAATACATAACTTTGTATAGAGCACAAATGTACGAAGAAGGTTAAGAAAACAAATGGCATAAAAAATTGTGGGCTAATTAAAGGTCAACTGTTCTATAGTCTACAAAACTGTTTAATGTTTCCAAGTAATTATATTCTAAATCACCTGTTTTATCATTCCAAAGTATGCATGCACCTTACAGATGATTGTGCTATATTTCAATGAAATGAAATTCATATAATACTATACTGACCTCATAACAGTTTATATATAATTTTTTAGCTACAATTTTAGCCAGGGCATACTTTAATTATATGCCAAGTCCGAGACAAAGCACTACATCCTTTGACAGACTGTTGTTTGACCGGTTTTCCTTTTGATATTTGAACAGCCAACGAGCCCTCTGGTGCACACACAGCACACAGCAAACAGTAGGAAAAAAAGAATAAAAATAAAACTAACAAAGAAATTCAGTTTAAGGCTGAACTTGCCTAAAGGCTGAAATGGACACTGTACTCGTTTACTTGGTTGTGGACTTGTATATGGGTTACTCTGGTTATTCCTCTGGCAATAATATTCAATTTCATGAATCCGTTGCCAGCTTTAACCCACGCATATATCAAGGCTTTTAGCTCAAATTGACCATACTATAGTCATATATATATATATAAATATCTATCTATATTTGATATATTTTAAGTAAATAAGAGTCATGTCGTGTTTGTAATTGGGCTGGGAACAATATCACTCGGGGGCTATGAAAACATTTGCAAAAGACTAAATCAAATATGTATAAGGCAAACAGTCTAGATAATCAAACTATCATAATATTTGCATTAACATTACGCTTATTAAATTTCATGCCAATTATTTGCTTTTAAGTCTTACATATTATTATATAATTATGCATTAATTACGCTATTAATTATTAATTATTTAAATTTCAAAAAATTTTGTATATAATAGTAGGAAAATTAAGCTGCAAAAATTTTAAGGCTGTTGCTTAGATTTTAAAATAATTTTTATATTTTCTTATTAACATAAATAAGTCAAATTAGTTTATATTTATATTGATATTTATATCAACACCTTAGAAATAATTCTATTAATTGGTTATATTATAAGCTATGCTGAATAAGCTTATAATTAGCAATGACTGACAAAAGGACTCATATCAGTTATACTGATATAAAATTTCACGCTTTTCACCTTCTTTTTCGTTCTTTTATTCTTTGCTTTATTCTTGATTCAAATGTTCTTATTGTCAGTTTCATTTGCTTTGTTATATTCATACTGAACAGTATACATTGTTAGTCCTTACTTTTAAGGACTGTCATTGTAATAGTAAGTAAAGCCTTCAAGTTCAGATGTGTATGTGTGTGTGTGTGTGTGTGTGTTAGACAACAACTTATGTGCTGTGTCAATGTTTTTGACAAAGGATATAATGAAGATGCTTGCATCATTTCCTGGCAACTCTTAAATAAAGCAAAGTCATCAATCTAAAATGTGTTCAGTTCAGTTCGATGGATCTGAGTTGCAGTAGGCAAAGCAAATGTTTGATTTTGAATTGTATTTTGTGCGTTGCAAACAAAAATAGTAAGCAAAACTTGGCTAACTGGTAAATAATAGTAAAAGTTTATAATAAATATATAATGGAAATCATTGTCTACAATATAGGAAATGTTTTTATATATGTAAATCAAATAGTACAGTTCTTTTGTATCTAATAGTGTGTATATTATTTTATATATTTTATATAATTTAAATAATTTTTTAGAAAATTTATAAATTAAGATTGAAATCAAATTGTATGAGCTATGTATCGCATTCTAAACAAACTGTTTTTTATATTATACCCATAAAATAATCCCTGTATTTTTTCAGACAAATAAATACCCAAAAATAATTAAATCCTTCCCATAGAACTGTGTTTTGCATTGGTTATTTTAAATCGGAAATAATTCAAATTAGCTGTTCAGCAGATCGAATCATTCGTTTTTCTATTTATATCATAAAACTATGTATAATATTTGCCTGCAGTAAATTTTGCGTTCCAATTCGCATAGACTGCTAAACTGATGCGGGTCCAATTCTGTTCTATTCAAAACTACTGTTTAGAGAGATTCCCACGAGTGATTTTGGACAAATTAATGCAGCTAACACGTGTATACCCAATAAAAACCAGCAAAGCCAGCGAAAACCACCAAAACCACTTAATTTACTACAATATAGGCGAACTGCATTTGTGGTACAACGTATAGAAGAACTTATTTCAAAATTTGTCTGTCTCTGTGTCAGCATGAAAATTTTCCCATAAATCAACAATGCGACATGTGGGCATTGCGGAATTTTGTATGTTGCAGCCTCAAAATGTTACAATTACCCCCAAATGCCAAACGTATGTATACACTATGGAAATCAAATTCAGTTGCATAGAGCAGAAATGATATGGCACCAGTATTGCAACTAGCAAATAATAATTGGTTGCACTCAGTTTTATTTGGATATTTTTATCCTTAAAGCCATCGATTCATTATAATTTCAAAGCTTATGTCCATTTGCACTTAAGGTGAGCTTAAGACTCTTTCTTCGCTAATCCTCGTAAGCTGCTAGTTGAAGGAAAGGAGACGGGATAAAATGAGCTAAGACTGCACTTAAAAGAAAGCAACGATAAGCTGCTTAAGACAGTTGGTGTATTGCTGCAAGTATATGCAAAGGATCTTAGCCACCATTCTGTAGCAGATATTCCTAATTCCTTATTCCTTATTGCTTTTCAGCGAAAGTGCACTCAAAAATGTCAGTTGCTAGATGAGCCAATTAAGAACTTAATGATGTGACAAACTGGCTGCAAAGGTCGCTCCATGGGGAGCTAATCTTTTTCCAGTGGCGCTAACAGTTTTTTAGTGTATTTGTTGTTTGTTGTATGTTGTCTGTTGTCTGTTGTGCTATGTTCGATAGCACTCGACCGCAATTGGCCAACTAAAAGCAACAGCCACAAGAGCCAAGGGGTACTGGGCTCTGGGCTTGGGGCTTGAAGCATGTTTGCCATTCAAGTGGCACTTGGTGATTGCCCCTTCAACAATTCTCTTACGCTTCATACTGTGCCTCTGCCTCTGCTGCTCACACGGTTCACTGGCCAGAATAGGTTGCTCACTTTATTTTTCGTTTTTTTTTTTTGTCTAAGCCATAACAGAGATCCATTGAAGTACTCACTCCTGTGCTGTCAAGGCAACTGGCAAGAAATAACAAAGGTAACTCAGACTGAGATACATTGTGGTAAGGGCATTTATATGCAGTACGTTTAATTATGTGATTGTCATTATGCTTCAGTACGTTGCCCTGTACAGTTAATTAATTGGTTTTACTTTTCAAGCAGATATATATATAGGTATATATATATATATATATATATATAACTGCTTGTTGGTACTGAAAATTACGAAGAGCTTAAAGAAGTATCCCTAAGAGACGTGACTAGCACGCAAAGATGTTTCCTGATGAACAGAAATTTTCTACTATGGTTTTAATTTACGTACAGTGACCTCAGCTGTGTGTGTCCTTAACTCATTTATAAAAAATACAATAAAAAATGGAAGGACTAGAGAAAAGAATTCATTCCGTAATGGGGCTTCATTCTAATTAATTAACTAAGCCACATAATACGCTTTTGTACTATGTTTTCTTAATTCAAGTGACTAAAGAAATGGTACTTGTTTGAAATGTATACTAAATAGGGTTTGACAGTTGTATAGAAAACATAAACTTGTTGAATATAAAACCTTAAATTTATATTTAGTAAGTTTAACTATATATAGTAGCAATTTAATTCTTCTATGACTGAGGCATAAGCTTAAACAGTTCTATATCTGTCAGTATGTATGTGTGTGTGTGCGAGGGCACACAGGTGAAACCTAGCTCTGAAATTAGCAGGTGTTACCCCATATTTCTTCAAGGCATTTAAATAGCAAATGAAAAGTTTTCATATAGAAAAGTTTTTCCTATAAATGGCATTCCTTTGGTCTTGTTGAATTCTTCAGGCTCTCACAAAGGCACTCAAGGAAAGCAATTAATTTTGAAGTAGTCACTTGATGGAAGACCAAAAGAGGATTACATAATGGTTATACAAGGACTTTAGCCAATTATAACGCTAATCAAAAATTTTTCTTTTCTTGCTTCAAGTGGCGCTGCTTGAGTAGAAGAAAATTAAAATTTTATACAAAAAATTTGCTCGTTCAAGCATTCAAGTGTGTGTGTCTGTATGTGTGCATGTGTGGGCGTGTGTGTATATTAAAGGTAGCAGAAAAAGGGTCCTATGACGGTAACATAACCGCCTAAGGATATTTCTCTACTCATGTCCTTGTTTGTGTTTATCGTTATGTCTCCTGTCACTTGATAAATCTCCCCTTTCGCCATACAAATGTTAAGGCATAACAGAAACTTGTCCTCAATCTTTCTGCCTCTCTCTTTATCTCCCTCTTTCTCCATCTTTTTGTCCCTGTAGCCTGTTTAGCCTGTTTATCTGTGGAGAATGTCACGTCGCTTGTCGGAATTTCAACATATAATTATGATAAGCATCTCACGTACATTTCACAGCTTAAATCTGCAGGTGTGTAATAATTTAGTGTTTATGAGTTGTTGCTTAATGAAATTAGGATAAAGGGTAAAGCATAAAGGGGGGAGGGGAGGGGTACAGTAAGTGTTATGAAACATTAATTAGAGCCTTAGCTTATTTCTATTATAGTTAACCACAATTTACTTTGTCAATTAATTCAAGCTACTAATTACAAATATTAACAGTTACCAGTGCAGAATGTTAATTAAATTCAACACCATAATTGCCCTAATATAATTAAATATACATATGTTAATGATCATATAATATAATCATAATTATTATAATATTATATTTGCCCAAGTAAAATAACCTTTAAATAAAATCTTCCCTCAATATTCTGGCATATTTCGATTAGTTACTGTAAATACTTCTACTTTTTCCCATAATGAAGTAAAAATGCAACTTCAAATATTTTTTTTAAAAAAAAAAGGAATGAAAAATCCTTCTCTTGCTTTCCCTTTTATTCTATTGTAACTTTTGGTATTTGCTCAATATAAAGAGCAAGTTTCTGTGCCTTTGTTGGAATGCTTTCTAGGGAAATTGCATTTGCGGTTACGCCTGCAACAATTTGAACAACTGCAAAATTACAACAACAACAATAACAGCAGCAGTAACTAACCAGGGTAATGATGATAATAACGTGATAATTAAAACAGTGTTAGAGAGTAAGGGAGAGTAGAAAGTACTGGAGAAATGGAGTCGTGGCTGCAATGCGGCGTGTCAATTGTGGCAAGAGGAAAATATACGTACAACAGGGAACTGTGCCAAATTGCGAGAAATGAATAATGAGATGTGAATGAATAATGAGTATTCAAGAGTTTAGAAGAGCGATGGTTAAATGAGTGCTAAAAAATGAGGAAACTTTTTGTATGAATTCGTATAGCATGATTAATAATGAAACAAAGAAGCAAAATTAAAATCTTTCTTGAAATTGATTAATGTTTGACTAATTCGACATTTCTACTCATATTTGAAATTATTTCTTTAAACAATAAATATATATATATATATTATTGTAAGAGTATGCTTACAGCTTGTCATTGAATATAATAGAATACAATAAATCAATGGAAAACCTAAGCAAAAGAAAAAGGTTGCTGAAATACACAAAAAAAAAGCAGTGAAAATCCAAGGTCATGGCGGTTTATATTTAATGAACTGTTAATAAAAACTCATTGATAAACAATAAAAAATAGAAATGTAATAGAATTCATTGCCACTAAAAAAATTTCTTATATCCCTTTAATGTGCCTTTATCGATTGCTTTTGTATAGCTGAAGGAACTGGCAAGGATGTTAAAGTTGTGCACAATAAAAGGAGAGCAACAAAATGTGAAGAAAAAGTTAGACAGATGTTCAAATGTTATGATTGGAATCGAATCACCTAAATGAAATATATAAAGGATACAATCAAAAGTTAATCCCTGACTTGATTGCACAAATAAAAAAGATTTTTAACCAAAAATGTTGACAATTTTTAAATTTAGATATTGAGATAATGCTTATGTCTAAGGAACAACAATAAACCTGAATTGAAAAGACAAAGTTAAAGGACACAGATGTTGAACATAGACTAAGATAATCTATTAACATTGCAGTTATACTTAAAGTACACTAGTACAATATATAGTCTAAGAATTTAAATACTGTTAACTATTACCAATATGTAAATGGGTGGGATAAAAAGCATGTAAATCAGCTTTATTATATATTCGAAATTAACAATTTATTATTTATAATATTTGCCACATCATCAGAAATTGGCAAAATATTAATAAATTTAATTTCAATTCAATTTGCTCTTTTGTGGCTTTTAACGGATAATGTAAACAAAAACCTGTCGAGTTATTTTTTTGTGCATTTTGTTTTGTGTTTTATTATGTGCTCGTTTTACACAACACCAGTCAAAATTCCAGGAAACCAACAAATAAAAAAAACATATAACAACAGAATATATTCATTACATTATGAAGTACATATGGACAAAGGAGAAAGCGGTGAAAGCGCAGTGAAAATACCACAACAATGATGATAATCAAAATGCCAACAACAATGGCGCGTGGCTTTATTACAAGCCACAGCGGATTGTATAACAATGCGAATGATTGACAGTTTTATATATGAAAACCAAATATGCCATATCCTTGCATACTATATCTGGTTATTATAAAAACTTTGTGGGGTATGTGGGTAAAGTAACAATCTTTGATGATTTCACTCAACTAACAAAGTTGTCAGTCCAAAAAAGAGACAACTGCCAGAAACTAAAGCTTAACTAGCTGGTTGTTAACAAGCCTAGAAATAAATTGCAAATCAAGTGTAAAGCAACATTTAAATATAGTAAATGAATAAGTCAATCAATAGCTGCTAGTTAATCAGATAATATATTGAAATATAGTTAAACTGGTAAATATTGCCAGTGCCTCATTTCTAGGTTAAAGCTAGAGCAGAATTGAGTTTAAGAGTTGAAGCAAAACTAATGAAAATTTACCCATAAAAATGAGTTAATAAAAAGAAATTTTCAAGGACTTATTCAAGGATACCTTAACCATAACCGTACATTTATTGAAGTTCCTGTTAATTAAGCCACATCAAAGCAGCATAAGAAATCACAAATCTCATTTGCTCCTTACACACAATATAGCCCACAAATACAAACCGTATCCTAAACATACACAATTCTTTAAGAAAATTCAAAGGAAAAGTTAACTTTCTTTTGTGAGTGGTATTGCCGCTGCTTCCCTTAAGGACCAGGATGTCAAAATTTGTTTTTAAAATATCATGTATACGCATTGGGCTTAAACATAAATCAAGACACATAAATTTTATTATTTTCCCTTTTTTGTTTTCGCGAATGGGAAGAGATAAATTCTGGCGTTGGAGTATCAACTCCCCAGATTCCTATAATCGTTGGAGTGGGGTGAAAAATGCACATACTTGAAATGCTTTTAAAGCGCTTTTTATTAACTCAGTTAAATAATGTGATTACTCTGCGTGTCCTGAATTTGCCATAAGGCACTTGAATTATTAATAGGCATAGGGATCATAAATGTGAGCCAATTTTGAATGGAATCAACATATGGCAAAAAGCTGTTTGAACCAAAAAAAAAGAACAAATTCCAAATGCCAAAGTACTAGAGAAGTCTCATTCCAATTAACATCAATTTTCTGAACGGTCCTGGAGTCAGTTGTTTGAAACACATATTCCCCGAAATTACACCCACAATTCTGCAGGATATTTACTGGCTGAAAGAGCGGGTAAACTTGCTGTTTTCCGGATTTCCATTTGTTTGTATTCATATTTTTTTTTGTTGGCTTTTGGTTGAAATTTAATCCAATTAAAATGAATATTTCCTGCATTTAATTTATTAAATACTCACTGAAATTTTATGCAAATTGTGAGAAATAATTAATATGTTAAATAAATTTTTATAATTGTTGCAAGAGAATATAGATTTAATTTACAGCAAACCTATTCTGATCAGTTTAATTAATAAGATAATAAAAAAATTAAATTAATAATAAATAATAATAAGAAATTTTTTATTTCATTATTTAATAATAAATTTTTTTATAAAAGTTTAATAAAATTTTAATTTAAATTAAGTGCTACTCAATATGATAGTCTTTCGCTGTATACTAAGTGTCTAGCTTTCCAGCTTGACCAAGATGTATCGACGACTTGACAGCTTGACAATTCGACCGGTTGACAGCTTGACAGGTTGACACATAGACAACTTAACAGATTTTTAATACCCCATTTAGACTACAATTTAACAAGCTCTTTGAGTCAATGCACTTAAATCGACTTACCACCTTTAACATTGCTTTAATTGCTACCATTTTATTAGGAAACTCTGTAAACAGGTGTTTTCACTTAATGACAATGTTAGTCCTCATATATATAAGTAGTGTATGTTATATAAAAGAGTCTGTAATTAGGTGCCCAGAAAATGTTACAGCTCGACAATGGTGTGCTGTACACTAAGGTTAATCAAATATAGTTCATAGCATAGAAACAAATTCAATACAATGTTTAGCAACATCTTTAAATGTTTAGCAACATAGACGATAAGTATCTGATACATTATTATGCTCTGCTTGTTGATAACATTTATTTGCCAACCTTAATGTCACATAGAAAAGATATGTAAAATATATAAAAACAATTCTAAATACTTATCTGTGTTAGTTTAGGCCTTCTTGTTTTACCAATCAATATTGTGCAACCAAAAAGAGAGCAAAACAGAAAGGATGTGTGTCTGTCCTAGACTTTTATTACATCTAGCAACTGGTGAGAGTCGTCAATCCGATCGTAATTGTAACAGAAATAGTTGTGTCTGGGTTAACAATTGGCATTTCTCCAAATGGGCACGACAACTACTGCTGTATAGTATAAATTGGAGTTGTAGTTCCAGCTGTTGGTTCATTTTATTGCTTCAGTTTTTATTTGAAGAAAGTATTTCAATATTTAAGCTTCTATTCACGTAGTAAAAATGCCACAGAATACACGGCACAGGTGAGAATAAATATATTAAGAATATTGCTAGCCGTGTTTTCCCTTTGGGCTTAAGTGTATAGTATGTGAAAAGTATACTGTTAGGAAAGGAGTCGATTTAAGTATCTCAAAGATGCTTGAACTAAACCTTGGCAGGATTTCAATGAATACCGAACCGAAGGTGGAGTTGTGAAGCAGGAATAGCTGCAAGGCGACTTCAAATATGCAAATTAAAGTGCAGTCATGTAAGCAGAATCCTGTCGTGCTTACCTGAATTGAGCCTACAATATAAACTTTTTGTCTTAAGTTCAAAGTATAGCAAAGAAGTCATCCTTTTTTGTGTTTCAACCACAATCCAGAACTTCTATTCCTTTTCCGCCATTTGCATTTGGTAAATGTTGCTTATACGCTGACAACAACAATAACAAAACAACAACAACAACAACATGTGTGTCCTAGAGCGTATGGATGAAATTCATAAATTTCGTGGTCTGAGGCAGTTTGGAATTCAAATTTAGTTCGTTGGTAACATTTCTATGACATTTTTCGAATGGAAAAGCAGCCAAGGGATAAACGAATCCCAGGAGCTGCTGCTGTTGTTTTCTTTTGTTATTTTTCGTATTTATTTTTTTGATAAAATGCAAATCTTGAATTGAGTTACACCAAAAACAAGAAACAGAAAAGCACAAAACAGAAAACATAATAAATATGCGATATAGATAATGGATAAAACATACTTGATATGCATCAGTTTTCCCATATATTTCAGGGCCACTGAATCCAAGCGATTCTTTCTCCATCTTTAAATATTGCGCATCAAATTATTAAAGTTAAAGTACTTTTACTCAAAAAAGATATATTAATATTTGATCAATCTCTGTATATATTCATATTCTATAGAGGCTACAGAGGCATCTAACTGAAAATCATTTGATTAACCTATATTTTCATGATATTCAAGCCAATATATGAGCAGGAACTTTTGTCATGCATAATTTCCACCAGATTGAACGATTTTCAAATGTTGAGAGATGCATAAAGTCTCAGGTGGAAAGCAAATGTTTTCATATTGAATATGATACTGATTGAAATTGTGTCAAGCTCTCACCTTTCAAGCTCTCAAGCATTACTTAGTGTATTCTTTTTGTTTGGTAAAAAGAAACATGGAAATTCAATTGCTGCTAAGAAGCTTGTTGGTAAAATAAGGTTCACAGATTTAAGCCCAAAATACACATCATTTGTTACCTTACGTATGAATTCTGCATCAAATTCCTATTCTCTCTTCCTCTCTCTCCCTCTCTGCTTCCACTTACCTTACATATTAAGGAAAGACATTCAAGTGCGTAACTGACAATTGATACACATCCGACAATGATATGTGTTCCTCGATTGAGAATTCACATCAATTTCCAAATCTGATTTCCTTTCTTCTACCTCAATACAGTAGCTGCTTATTGGAGCTGGTGTGCCCCAAACTTCTTATTATAGCAACGGAGATATTATGCTTCCCGTCTGTTCGTATGAACCGAATGGAGAAGGATATACTGGCAAATTGTTTTGCAGTTTAAATCGTTTGCTATCAATCCTCAAATTGCTGGCTGTTACCTACATTGCTTTGATATGCTTCATTTCAGTTTAAATTACCAAAATTGTTACATTCGGCCAGCGCATACAGAAAATGTTGGTCGAAATACTTTTTGTACGTATCGAATCGATTGGAGGAAAACAAAAATCTGAAACACAGAATTTATTTTCAATTAGAACTGATTTGAAATATATTGTACTATTATGTTACATTTTCCAATCCTGTTTATATGCAATTAAGTTTAAAATAGGTTGCTTAATCATATTGGAAACACATTTACTTGCAAGCTTGAACTAGTTTCAATTGAGTTTTATCTAGTAACAAATAAATCCATTTTAATTTAGGTAGCAGCTTTCATTTCCTTTTTTAGCCACTAAACAGACAATTTGACAAATAACTAAAACGATTATCGCCTTGGCTAACAGTTGAAAGAAAAGTCAAAAAGGAAACTGGCATTCAACGGCAGTTTTGTCGGAAACGGAAGTCAGCCATTTCTCACTCTTTCTACATCTCTTCAGCTCTGCCTCTATTCTTTTACTAAATGAAGTTTAACTTTTGTCATTATGTTTTTGCTTAAAGATTTTATTATCCTGTCCGTGGCTCATAAATATATAAAATATAACCACTGTGTTTGTCATATCCTGCTGACTGTCAATTGTCACTGTATCCATAGGACAATGTCAATGTCTTTACTAACTGTAGCCTTAGTCAAAGTCTAAGTTTTTTCTTCTTGTAGCTTCTTCTTCTTCAATTTCTTATATCAAAAATTGTAGTAAAATGACAATAATCAGTCATAAAAATTTTAGGTAAACTCAAACAAAACTCTTAATTAAAAGCAATTACCAGTGCTGAAAATTGCACAAAGGGTAACCATTTCTCATTGTAAACAGATACAATTTCTGTCAATATCATTATGAATTTCGCAAGGTCACAAAGTAGTGAACTTTTAAGGACAAAATGTAGATAAAGGACACAGTTTTCGATAGGCACCTGCGTGTGATTTAATATGTGTTGAAAGTAGAGGAGCAAGTTTTGATTTTAATTAAACTTTCAAAGTATTATATTCCACTTTTTATTAAATATAACATAGCTTAATTTCAATTTCATTGTAATCAACTTTAATTAAAATTTAATGAAACCGGAAAATACGCCATGGTATATGGGGCATAAAAAACTTCACCTGGAAATTAACAATTACCAAGTTTACTTTGCTTTTCTCCTCGAAACTTTATGTAGTACAACAGACATTGTTACTTTTTGTGTAACATAGCAGTTTATAACAACTTGCCACATGCCACGGCAAATACTACACATTCACAATGATCTACAAGCTGCTACTCTATGTCGGAATATAGATCAAGCAATTCCCCAGACAAAATATTGATACAATTCTCAGCTAGACACCACAAAGCAAAGCAAAGCAAAGCAACTCTATAAATTTTCAAATAGAAAAAAACGTGCTTTACATCTTTCTGTCTAGAAGGTAATTCCAGTGGCACTCTTTGTGGCAAGTGTATTGGAATTTATCATGCTAAAAGTCAAATAAGATGGAAAGCATTTTGTATTTATGCTTTGACTATAAATTTACGCAACTTGCAGCTAAAATGTTGCACAAATTCAATGAAGTGTAAAGTTAGCACTGAAACTGTAGCTGACAGATATAATAAACATATAAGAAACTTTCTTTTCAGCTTCCTCTTTATAATATATGAATAGTACGAAGAACTAGTACGAAGAACCCTTGTAAATTGCCTTAATATGTGCTATAATTGAAACATATATTTATGTTTAAATATTTGTAGACTAATTTGGCCAGAATAATTAGAAAATTTAACAGCTATTTGAGCTCTGTTGCAACTACTATTTGTCTAGCTGAAGGCGCACTGCAGCAATAATTTGTCATCATATTTTAGCAAGCTAATTTATGGCATTCAAAAATGCCACACAAAATGGGTATGGACCTATCTGTTGGACATATTTCTGTAACTGGGTTATCTGCTTAGTTTTTGTTCCTTAGTTGGCAATATCCCAGGTAGCCAGCTCGACCACAAGGCCCTGGGCGATGTCTGTCACAGTTGCTCATCAAATAAAGTGCATTTTGTCGTTATACCTATACCAGAGAAGCGAAGGAAAAAAAAGGTAGAAGGGGGTTGGAAAATTACAGCAGTTTGTTTTTCCTTTTGTTTCGTTCGTTTTATGTTCTGCTTTCTGCTGTTACCACTGCATATTTCAGTTAATTTTCTTTAAATTCTTCACTCCTCCGGCTAAGTGCAGCAGAACATATTTCAACTTGTAAGCTTAAAATACTACATGGCAACTCGATAGCATTTCCCAGTTGGAATTCATTTTCCTTTTTTTTCTCATAAAAACTTACTGCATTTTCACAATATAAAAGAAAATGTACATGGATAAAGTTTTTGCGTCTTTGTATAAATGTTTTCTACGTAAAATGCATTCGCGGTGCAGTTTGAAACAATTTTAACAACAATAATTACAATTACAACTGCAGCAGCAACTGTAACAGCAACTTATTGTGTATAATAATGATAATGGCAAAATAATTAAAGCAGTTAAAAACTAAAAGAAAGTTCTATAAGAGAGATTGTCATGTACTGTGACATGTTAACTGTGGATATAGGAGAAAGTAGCTGTAATTCTTCAACTTATGAACAAAATTAACTAAAAATATTTTAAATGATTTATAAATAAATATGTGAGTAATTTGAAGTATCTTAGCTTCCATATAATCATCTATACAGTTGCTTGCTTTCTCAACAAATGCAACATATGAATCAAACTAATTTCTTTGTACTGAGTTGAAAATTCATTAAGAAACATTTTGAATAATAAACTGAATAAAGTTTCACCAGCTGCATAAAATATGGAAAAAGTGAAAAAAGAAGGAAAATTGCCCTGAAATATTAAAACAGTGGAAAGTACCAAAAGTTTTTCCCATTTAACTTTAACTTATGCCAAAGAAGTTTTTCAAATACGAAGCAATGCCAAAAACACAGCTCAACATGTGTTGGAAACTTGGGCAGAACTCAATCAAGCAGCTACGAGGGGGAAGGGGACTAAATAACTATACAGCTGTGAAAATGTTATGAAAATGAATGAAAGTTAATTGAAATTGCGGTAAAAAGCAGTCAAGTGGTTTCCCCCTCGCTCTTTCAAAGGAATTTAAATTTATTATAAAAAACTGACTCCAGTCAACGGCAGACACACACGTTTCCACGGGTGCATACAGTGTGCCTCCAGCAAGGAATAAAGTAAAGGTAATATTAAAGAGCAGAAAGGATTACAAATGTACAAACATATATGAATTTAATGTGAAAATATCCAATAAATCTTGAGTTGAGTTGCTCCCATAGAATGTATAAAGTGTTCTGTGAACAGATTGTACTTTCAGTGTAATAATTTAAATCTTTGCCACATCGCTAGAAAAGTAAATAAATTGATTTAACTGTGATATAATGCCAAAGACGAACTGAGATACTTACATTCTTTTTCTATAAAAAAGAGTATATAAATTGTTAGAAAGGGATGCAAGCTTTAAGTAACAACAATGCTAGTCAAAATAACAGCAAGAAAAGATCATAACAATGCTACCAAGTAGGAGACATGGGACAACGTTGCGTATGATTGACACTCTTGAAAATGTCGTTACGTGCCACAAATTCTTACTGTGTGCCCCTGCTTATGTGACTTAAGCCACAAGTTCCAATGGTTCTTTCAATTTGTGAAACTAGCACGAATTGCATTTCACTGAGATATATCGCTGCTGCTGGCTATCTATCTATCAACGAGCAGTTGAAGTTTTCTTATTTTTTTTGGCTGAATCTATTGGGAGTCAACCAAAAGCGTAGTGTGCGCTTTATTTGCTAGTCAAAAAGTAGTTCTATACCCTACATACAGGGGACAACGGCGGTAGAGAGAGTGAGTGTGTGGTGAGTGAAACTAAGTGGCGAACTGAAAGTTTGGTGTATTGTCGCATGAAAATGAATTTGAAAACCACAGCAAAGTGGTTATAGTCAGAGTTAGAGCAATTGAAATGCTACGACAATATCCCAAAGAGTTTGCTTCAAGCAGTTAATTTAAAAAAGGATTTAAGCAATAGATTAGCATATATGTTGCAAGTAGATAACCAACTAAAAGTCTTTAATTAACTCGCATCACCAATTCCGAGCAGTGCAGCAATCACAGTAGTTCAAGTATTGTGGTGAAAGCAACAGAAAATGTGTTTTTTTATTTCTTTTATTTATGGCTTATGGCATAATATACTTTATAGCACGCAATGATATATACATGAATTTGGCGTTTTAAATAATGCGTATACGCACCGTATGCTGATGCTGTGGTGATGGATGCCTGGTACATAAATCAAAACCTATAAATTTTATTATGCTGCCAATAAACTTCCCAGTTCGGTAAATAACTGCCCATATTTCGCATGCTTAAAAAGCTCTTAAGAGCCGTCTGAAGAGAAATCATAAATACATTATTTAAATACCAATTCAGTAATATGTCAACGAGTCATGTGTGCTATTAAACACCGTAAATTAGACTTTCCTATCATATTTCTTGTGTACTCAAATCAAGAGCCAATTAGCATCTAGTCATTAAATTGATAGTTGAGTTCATTTATTCTTCCGCAGGCTGTTGATTTAAAACTGCAATGGTAAGGATAAGTCCTGCGGATATGCATGACAGGAAAGGCGGAGATTCGGGAAATTTCTGCGGCTGTTGGTTTTCCTGTTGCATGTTGTATGTTTGCTGTTGCTCTTTTAAATTTAATGTCAATTAAAATAAAATTTTTGCTTTTATACAACGAAGCATTGCATTTGCAGTATATGAAAAAAAAGATGAAAAGCTCGCCTGCAGCAACAAATTAACAGAAGTTGTGCAGCGTATTTCATTATATTTGAATTTTAACTATGTGGCAACCACAGAAGGACACGCTTACGACAAACCTTAAATTAAAATATTCTACATAGATTTAGTACTTACTCTTGTTGATGTTGTTGAATGCTCCGCAGCTTCAGTAGTGCCTCATTTCTGTTGAAATTCGGTGGGGAACGTAGACACAAATTGTTGCACTTGACCTCGATAATGCATTTAGATGTTTATATATATATATATATACAGCACAAGTAAAAAAAACAAAAGACTATGTAAGCAGCTGTCTATACATTGCTTGACTTTCAGCCTTTCGGAATTATTTCTTAAATTATATTTACTTAATTGCTATTTATATTAATATATTTTATATTTATATTATAGTTATAATATTAAATTTAGTTTTAAAGTCTTTTAGTATAATTTCAAATTTATATTAAAACATTCAAGTAATTCTTTAATTAATTGTTAGATTATATTCTTAATACCTAAAATAAGTATAGTATAAAATTTCTACTTGACAAGTTGGTCCTTAGGTTTAGTCCTTCCAAAGAAAAGGTCTGTGAAGACGATGACACGTTTGGAGCTCAACACATTTCATTTATACTAAAATAAAATTTTAAGCTACTTGTTGGAATATTGGGTCTGCCAAATAAATATTTACATTGAGAATTTTTAATTTGGGACTTTCTGTGTGTTTGTGGACACAGGACACGCCCTATGATGTCCTTTGATATATGTATTATATACAAAAAAAAAAAAATAAATAAACAAACCAAACACTTCTTTAAAGTATCTTAAACCATTTCAATGTCTGGTTTTGCTTTACTTTCTCTGATTGCTTTCTTTTGTTCTGCTAGTAAAGGCTTGTCATCAAGTCTGAGCTTTACAGTTCATCAGTTAAAATTGACCGCATTTCAGCTATATATATTATCAATTCTGGACCAGTTTAAATATATATAATTTATATATTAATATTGTTTAAATTGGCTTAAAAGTCCTCATACTTGCAACATATTTCAGTTGAATAATTAGAGTTTTCCCAACATTATCATTAAGATGAATTCATTGGCACGTAAGCGGACTGAAAAATATGGCAATGCCAGGGAAAACAGAATTTTCCCCGACAACATTTATTACTTTAGCTGGTTTGGGTTACACTGGAAAATGGCAACATTTTAATTGAAAATTAATGGCACATTTTCGCCAGCTGCTTTTCTTATTAAATGCGGAACTTTGTAGCCTCTCATAAATTAAGTAAATAATTAGTTGACCATTGGCAGGAGTAACTTGCCGTAGGCTAAAAGACTTTCAAGTTTATTGGGATAATGAAAAGGAGCTTAATGAAAAATGTTACTCAACTTTTACATAGTTTTACTTACCTTTTTCAACTATACACAAATATTTATAAGAGTTTACAGTTTTCTAAGAAATTCTTCATACAAGTTGTTAAAGAAATTAAGAAAAGTTTGCGGAAAGTAAGAAAATAATGTAAAAAACATAGATTAAATATTCTTTAAATGCAAATTTATAATATCGCAAGGATTTACTAAATTTTACTATTAAATTTCTACCTGTAATAATAACAAGTTTGACTTCAACTTTAAAACTGCAATGAATAATAAGCAAAGAGTATTGATAGTCGCTTAAGGCTATTACTCTTTAAACACATATATATTGTTTCGCAACGCCTTGGTATTAACAAGGATAACGCTTGCAAGTATCCTTTCAATATAGCTGCTGCAACATGAAGCAACAACGGAAGCAATGCAGACAATGCAAATTTGTCAGCCAACTTGAGCTGTGCTTGCCCGCAGCTGCTGTTTCCTTCTGAAGTTTTTTTTTCATCTACATAAAATATAAAGCAACCCCGTTGACCTTTTCACATCAATCCTTAACTAGTTTTCCATATATATATATATATATATATATATGGAAAAAAGAGTCCATTAGAAATGATTTATGAATAGCATTTTTTATCATTGAGTTTACTATAGCTACAGTAGTATCAATTAAAATTAACTTTAATTACTTTATGCTTTAAGAACTTCAACAGAAACTGATATTGTTTTTGTAGGCCTTGAAGTAAAAAATGAGAGCAATATAAGAGCTCATTATTCTTGACTCTGGTAAGCAGTTCACACTATATTTAACTTCCTGAGGAAATGATGTTGTCACCAAGTCAAATGGTTTCATATCCGCCTTGTGGGAAATGACTTGGAAGTAAAGTCACCTTTTATATATTCAACTGTTTTACTCTGTTTTCATTCTCTGCTGAACTGTTTTTGGCAAGTTTCAATTATAAACATTTTGAATTGGCTTACTGAGTGAGTCTTTATGGCCTGAACGTGCGTGGGTTGGGTTACAAACGGAAGTGGTTGCAATCAGTTAACTAAGAAATGTTGCTAGTAGAAAGTACGTGTACGTCTCTTCTCTTCTCTCTCCTCATTGAACATTGAACAACTCAAAAGCCATATTGAAACGTGACTAAAAAAGTAATTGAATCCTTAAAGAATAAATATGAAACACTATTTAAAGTAACCTTAAAAATAAAATGTAAGATTTTGATATGAATATGATTTAATTATATAGTTAATATATTTAGCTTATGGCTAATTAAGTCTTCGTTACTTTGATAGCAACAAAGTCATCCCAACTCATAAAAGTTTATTGAAAAATAACTTGGGTTAATTTATGAACCCATTAAAAGGGTTATGCACTAGACAGCTAGCAAAAACCAAATGGAAACCAGGTCAAGCGACAAATGGCAAACAAAACCTCAACCGAAGAAGCCCTTGAAACAGTCAGTACCAAAAACACACTCACATACACCCAGACATACACTCATATCCCTAGTTGACCGTATAAAGTTTAAATGCGCTGAAGTGGCAGATGAAAACAGAAACGGAACAACAACAGATGAAGCAAAACAAAAAAAAAATAAAAATATTTATACCAAGGGACATAAGCAAACAACACAAAAACTGTAACAAAACAAATTGTAAAAAAAAAACCCAACAAACTTTTCTAATTTGGCAGTGAGAAAATGGTGAAAACTGCATATATTTGTAACAGTAGAGAAGGAACGGCAAAGGCAAAGTTAAAATGAAAAATTGTTACAGTTTGTTGTGTTTTGTTTCTTGGCACGAATAACAACTAACATAAGAGCAAAAATAGTTGAACTAACTCAGCACAGCTACTAAAAAAACCCACAAAAAAAAAAGCAAAAACAAAAAAACACCCCAAAACATATGGCAGAAAGTGTGGCAATAAGTGTAGTACCATAGTCTTTCGGCCCTATAAAATATGTCTAGCTTGTTGCAATCTAAAATGTAGATTTTTGGCTTCATCACAGATGAATTAAGTGTTTAGTCTAGGTATTCTGTTCTTTCCAGGAGATATCGCTCTTCATTTCTGCTTCAGCAAATTAATGAGCCTGGCATTCTGGCTTTATTTAAAGTCTGTTAAGTTGGCAACTGTCCAACCTTCAGACTCATTTCTATTGCATTTAAAAAGAGAATGTAAGATGTCCTGGAAGAGAAAGAAAGTAAAGAAAGGAAGCACAGAGTATTACTTAATCATTCATCAAAACACACAAGTAACAAGAATGGCAATAATTTGCATGCCAGTTGCTTATCTAACCAGCTTCAATTACCAAATGCCTCAAAAGTCCTTCAAACAACTCATAGCATCAACACTATTTAAATGCCAAGTAGCAACAAAAATGCTGCTGTCCACTTTTTGTGCAAGCTTTAGAAAAACCAAAGAGAATAGCATTGAGTGACACGGAAACAATAGAGTGAAGTGCACGTGACTGAAGTGGCGAGGATATCAGGTTCCGCTGTACCGCAGCATGTTATACATTGGGTTAGCTGCTGCTATTTTTTTCTGGTGTTGTCTTCGCTGCACGAACAATTTTACGCTTGAAAAAGCCATTAAGCAACGCAAACGCAGCAGCAGCAGCAGTTTGCAATAGACGAACATACCCCAAGTTGCATATGCATATCCTTTCGTTTTGTCCTTACGCTGCTGCTTGTTAGTGTGGAGAATTTGGTCTAACCTAGAATAGTTTGGAAGTTCTACAGAGTTGAGTGTCAAAGTTAAGTTTTGTGGGTAAGAACAGCAACTAGTTTATGCATCCTTTATGATCCCTAACACACACACATACACACAGTTATAATCATATAATATAGTCCTTTTCAACACTTTAACAATATTTCTCTATTGAATCTCATATTTATACACTTGCTTGCGGTATCCTTGCACAATTGATTCACACGTAAATTCCTATACTGACAGGATGTGTATGAGCCTTAAACATGCATCAGGGTGCACATACACCAAAATTAGATTCTCTTCACCAAGTGCTTTGCACGCTATCTATTTTTAATGTTTTCCTTAGACGTAGGTGAACTGAACACAGCAGGGGAAGACGAAGCTTGTGGGAAATGGTGGAAAGATGTTGCATGGTTGCGGTTGCTTATCACGATACACTATGCACAGGTTATTCACTTCCTTTTCCCTTGTTAACATTTTTGCTAAAGTTCTTTCTAAGCTGATTGTCAGCCTCTGCTTATACCTTGATGTTGTTAGTTGATACTGCAGCAAATACATCAACAACATAGCAACATATCGATACTGACTTAAGCTCTAAGCTGAAACAGATTTTACACCTTTCTATATTATTCCATTAGAATAACAATATATGTTTAAACTCTTAATACTTTACCATATTATATTTTCTTTTTGACAAACTCAGGCGTTAGCTGATTAGAATTAAACTTAGGCATTACACACATAATAGGGTTATTGTTTTTCTAGAAGTTTGATGATTGAATTTTATTGGCAATCTAATAAACGTGTCTATTAGGTGATTATATTATTCACATAAGCAAATCAAATGAAATGCGAAATTCGAGAAAGGCAACTGCCCAGGCAAACGTTTGGATAAAGTTAGTGGGTCAAGTAAACAAAATAGAAGGCGATTAACCCAAGCAACACGTAGTAAACTTTTATTGAATTGGACGTAAGGGAACAAAAGTCAAAGAAAGAAATAACAACAATGAAAAAAATATAGGAAAATTGAGCAAAGAAGCAACAACAAAGTTGCAAACTATTAACAAAGCAAACAAAACATGCAAAGTCAAAGAAAAGGTTCACCAGAAAGTGTAGCATACCAGCAGGCGCAACTTTATATACGTATATATTCGCACATATAGACAACCAACTGCGTTTAAAGACAATGCGTAAATACAAAGCAGAGTAAACAAAGAAATTTGAGAGCAACAATATCAAAAGCCAGCAGGCAACAGTTGAGTATAACCGAATAGACGATACTCTACACTAGGCAATCTGAGGTAACCTTCTCAACAGATGATGAAGAGCAACTGGAACCTAATCAAATGGTTTGAAGTTGCTTTAGAGATGCTCACTTAGCTACTTAATATTGCTTGCCAGCCATATATATAATTTGTCGTTTAAAGTCCAGCAAATCTGCAACATTTTCTTGAATTATTGTTGCTTCCATTTGCGGCACACTCTATGTAAGTCCATAATTCATGTGTTGCCTTAGACAATGACTCTCACTCCGACTCCACAAGAAGCATGTCAATTGCATCATTAATAATAGCCATTGGACCACTTGGACCACTTGGACACTTGGCCATCTTAACTCTCTGCCTATACTCGTATATTAGGAAACGTGCTCAAGTCTGTGTTCAAGCTGAATTGAATAATGGCTCATAGGAGTACATATGCCAAAGTGTTTACAGACAATGAACTCCTCGAAGAGCAGTAGGGGAAGTTGGTCAAATGGAAGAAGTTTTCGTGTGTCTCACAGCCCTTTTCTGGGCTCTGGACGAATAGAGAACCTGATCTGCATTGCAAATCAACTAACACAATTTGATCCCAATGGTCAGCATTAACTTAAGTCTCAAAATTCAGTCCAGCTGCACATTTATCTATGGTTTTTCAATAAATTTAATAATAGTGCCAGTAACGCCTACTTATATAGTAAGTATTTAACTAGGAAAATGTGAGATAGACTTGGCTATACAACCAAATTGTAACCAAGGTTAAAGGAACAGCTGATGACGGCCACACAATGGAAACGTAATTGGAACAGAAATAGTTGAATGAAAATCAATAGATTCCATTGTCGTTTGGAGAGCTTCCAAATGAGTCCAGCAATTCATTTTAATATTTCAACAGACAAATTTTCTAAAAGGAGACACATAAATAATAATATGTCAAAACAGTACAAAAGAGAATCTAATACGAAAATAATATAATATAATATTTAGTTACTAAGTGCAAATACATTGAAGTAAAGATTCAATTATAGCTTGCTTTCTATTATTTCTATTCTCTCTAAGAATAATCCAGAAAATCATTCATAATTTGTCTTCATGTCTTCAATTTCTGAGATCATTTTGCATAAATCTTAAAGATTTTGCTTGACTTCCAAACTTCCATGCATAAAATGTGTATGACAGGGGTTCAAGACAAGGACAGCAGTGATTCCCTAAGGAGCCAACGAAAAAAATGTGTTCATGCTGCTGCTTGCTATTCTTATCCCAACTGTAAACAAGTGACAACAATGGGTCTGGTCTAATGACATTATAAAACCAAATTCCCCCCATCCGTCTCCAATGTTCATTGTAAGTATATCCATTGTTGGCACGCCTAAAATGTCGTTGACATCAGCTTTGAATTAGGCAGTGGCTTCATGGCTTCCACCATGATTAAAAGATGGGCGACAAAAGAACTTCACTTTTCAACTTTAACCAAGGCCTGGCAAACCTATTATTAATAGAATAAGTATAGTTGAAGTTTCAGGCAACTTGCTTATAAATATATTAATATATATAATAAATATAAAGAAACAACATAGAAAAATGTGTTGAAACAAAAATCAAGTATTTTTTTATATCCGCTAAAAAGTTCAATTAGATTAAAAAATCGTTAACTCGGCTAACATGTTTAAGACATAAATTGTGTTAAGCAAAGTTGGAAACAGCCGAAATATTTTTAGCTTAATTGATGAATACGCAAAGTAATTATATTTAAATTTTGATATATCCAATATATCTCGATTATTTGACTTTTTTTGTTCAATTGATTTGCCTAATCATATGTGTATATTGCCAGTGGTTAACGATTTCAAATTCACATTATAATAATCGAATAAACATAAGACTGAAAGCAACGCCTAGATTTCAAGCGTTTTCCACATAAAATTTCACTGATTGACAGAATGATAAACAGACGCAATGACAGCCTGACATTCAGACAAGATACAAACGTTTCTTTTATATATCTTGCATAGCTCCATCACGTAGCTGACACTGAAGAATGTGTACAATTATGGGGCAACGTTGCTCGTTTGTTTTACTCTGCATCCTCATTCCATGTCCTGCGTTGTCCTCTTTGGTATGCATCGAAAATGTGTCGCATATGCTAGCAAGTTACCCCGGCTCCCATTTCGTTAAGCAACCAACAGCATTATAACTTAACCAGGAATGCAGACAACATCACGGACACCCTTAAACCATCAAGTACCCACAGTAAAAACATCAGCTGCTTTTCAAACTTATTTACATTAGTCTAAAAGTAGTGATTGAACTAGCATTCTGTAAGGATAAAGACGTGCAATTATAAGTATCAATCATATTACACTCACAGCACAGCATATATTGTATAATGTTGTTCTTGTTTCTTACTCTCATCAACAACTTGACATTTTTGTCTGTTTCAACACAGTGATATGTCTCTTCGAACATTTCCTGTCCCACTACTCGGAATGTAATAAGGCACAACCACAAAACCGACACGTTAAATGTGGCATACACTGAAATATGTTAACAAAATATAAACATATATACTTCCTGCATTATTGTGTTATTGTGTTATTTATATTATGTATTTCTTTGGGTGTGATATATAATTTAACACCTTACTGCACCAAATGCTTATAAATGTAGTTGAAGAATTTTTTTAATTTACCCAGTGAAAATGTAAAGCGGTTTGTTATACCGATAGAATACCATTGAAATTTGCTTGCCCTGTACTGTATGGTGAGCCACCATTGTAAAAAGACTGTACCCAAGACGCACACCATACATCAAAATAGATCGTAAGCAGCTACACAAACCTGAAGCCTTTGTTCAAAAAGAGAAATGCAAAGCAAATAAATATAGATAAATATTTGCTGATGATTAAGATTATGCGATTGTTTTCTTCTTAATTATAAACCTTACATATGCTTACATAAGCCCAAGCAACAAATTAAAAAATTATTTCATTTGTTTTTCTTTCCTTTATAAACAATTTATTTATTTATGTTAAAGTGCGAGTATTTCATATTTAACACAGACAATGTTAACTAAAGTGCGAGTATTTCATATTTAACACAGACAATGTTAACTAGATACTGTGCACGCAGTTCTCGCTGTCTTTCAGTTCTTTCGTCCTCTCTCTCTCTTTCTCTGTCGCTGTTAATAGAAAGATAGACTGTTAATAAAAAGAAAGACAAATAACAGTTTCTGTTATTGCGATCACCACAGTACTGCATATACTTTAAAGTATAAACAGATATCATAATGTTATTGTATCATACAATTTAGAGTTTCGATTTTATATGACTTAATATTTAATTTCGCATCTGTTATTATTTTTAAAAGTATTCTACAAGAATTTGTTTAAAACTAAAATATATTAAAACTATTTTATACTATATAATAATACTTTTATTATTTTTTCTGTTAAAAATGTTTTGTTTTTTATATTTTAGATAAACAATTCAAGCAACTAAAGTGTTAAATTTGTTTTGATTTAAATGCGCAAACTCCGCAAACGTCAAACATCAAGAGAGGCCTCAATAAGGCAGCGCTGCCGCAGTCAGTGTCGCTGCCGCTGTTGCTGCCTCTGCTAACGTTCGGTAAAAGTATTTTTCCTGCTAGAGTTCAGTTATTTTGCGGCTTTTGTGAGGAACGCAACGCTAAAGAGTGTAACGTGACTTCTTTACAAACTACGTAACTTAACGAAAGACACGTGTAACGTAAGCGTAACTAGCGTTAACAACAATACCAAGAACCAACACAACAACAACAGCACTAACCGAAAGCAACAACTGTTTGGCAATGTAATAAATGTTTGTATTGTGTCAAAGGCGCGTAAAAATAGCAGAAATCGAAATGAGGCAATAAATAAGGAGCCAACGAACTGTATATATTTGTGTGTGTGTGCTTGGGTGTGTACATTTGCAAATGTGCATGGCTGTGCTTGTGTGTGTGTGTGTGTGTGTGTGTTTTACTCTTTACTTTAATATACTAAGAAGTACATAAGAATGAGAAGCACAATGCAAATGAGCACTTGTTGTAGTAGAACAAGATTAAATTCTGTTAAAGCTTATAGAAAACGTACTAAAAGTTTGTCTGAAAATTGAAAATTTCTATTTATACTTTCATAACATGTTATATCAACTGATTATTAATCTGCCGCAAATTATTATTATCCTTTATTTTATTAGCCTTTGCCTTTTATCTGCACTGCGTCACACATTTCGTGGTTAAATTATATTACCCACTGCAAAGAGTATAAAAATTTAATATCCTGCTGTAGCGTCGTTTAGTTTGGTTCGTAAGTGCGATGAGTAAATAGAATTTAGTTCAAGCAATTTGTTCTTTTTTTGTGCTTAAGTGAAATTAACTATTTTCCTCCCACACCCACCCACACACACACATACAGAGGCAGAGTTACACATAACTTTGCATGCTTTAATGCACGGACTGTGGCCATTGTGCTGGTTTTTACAATTCGCGTGGTAGACTCGCATTTGGCGTCCTGTTGCTGCTGTTGCTGTCTAAATGTTGGGAAGGTTGCACGTTAAAAGGATTTAAATTCGTAATTATGCGCATATGAATTTAACCCATTTTACCGTTCAGTGTGTTTACTACATGCTGTATAAGTAGCTTAAAAAAAATACAAAAATTTAATGCTAAAAAAACAGTCAAAGGTGCTTTGCTGACTCTGTCATAAATAACAATGTGTGTGTGTGTGTGTGTTAAAAAAATTAAATAAATTCCATCTCTTTGTTCTCTAAAGTACTAAGAATTAAAGTGTATAGAAGATTGTGAAAAGTTTCAACAAAAGATCAATCATAATAAACGCAAAAATAAACACAAGAAAAACAGCATCAACCCACATCAATTGAAGGATTTAAGCATTGTACTTAACAGACAAGTAAGTATTAACTAATGTGAAGTGTATAAATATATAAATGGTATTGGCGTTTGTCTGATTCCATCAGTGATCTCATTAAAAACAAGCACATATTTATAATTAACTTATCATTAGCACAACAAAACAGAATCAAAAGCAAACACAATTACAAAAAATTTTCCATTGTGCTAGAAAACAGAATTTATTTACTGGGCTGCTGGAGGAAACTAAATCTGTAGGATACATTATTTATGTAGCATTAGCTATTGCTTTAAAATCAGTTGAAATATGTTTTTCATACTAATACAAGTTAATGTTAGTTATATATGATAAATCTTGGCCTGATTAGTTTATATGATTTATGAGTATTGAAGCGAATCTTTTTACTGACACTTGCCATTTTAAATCAATATACAAATTGTAACTCGTCTCGTTTAACTGTCAATCTGCCAATATGTCTGACTGTCATTTAACCTTAATACCAACCATCCACACACTCATTCACACGCACACACAGTGTTGGCATTCTGGTGTATTTAATTATCTAGCAATGCACATGTTGTTTATGTGCATTGTTTGCTTTGGCTACAGCAAACAACAGAGAGAGAGAGGGGGAAAAAAAATAACAACGGATATAAAATAAACATTTTTAAAATTACAATTAAAGCAAAATAAACAATAAAAAAAACGCAGCAACAAGCTAAACGGCAACAGGAAAAGGTTAATATAAGGCAGCCGTATAGCAAACAACAGCAAGGTTTACCACACACATTAGTCTATATATATATATATATATATATATATATACATATATATATATACAAACTGGGCAATATGTGGTTGTAAACACGCCCACAAACTGGACCAAAAAAAAAAAAAAACAATATCATATGCAGTATGTGCCGTGTTTAGATTAGGCAGCAAAGTCACATCACAATAAAAGCAGGCCTTCTGCATTACGTATCCGCAATGTGTGCACACAGAAATATGACCAAAGTCACGTTTTAACTCCTCTCTCTGTTTCAGTGTTTGTGCGTGACATTTTATGTAAAGCACTTGTATGTGTATGTGTGTCTGTGTTAATGTAGGCTATGTATGTATGTGTGTGTGTGTGTGCATACCTACCAGTAAAATAACTGTTGAAGCAATTCTATGGCACTTAAATCATGCGTTGACCATTTGCGGTTAGCAGAAAGAGCATCAATAAAAGGATGTTTTTAGTCTTCTTTTTTGTTTGTGTTTTCCTATTTTTGGCATAATTACGCACACGTTTAAACGTAATAAAAAAAATACATTTTATCGGCTAAATCTAAATCACAAAAATCACATTTTAATAGCTAAACATTGCTAGGCATAGATGTAATACTTGATGCTAGGAAAAGGGGGCCACCTCGTTTGTCTTTTTGCACAATATGTTACATTTTGGCCACGTTAAGACAGTTACATGTTTGTATTGTAAGCAAGAATTTAAATTTTAGCTTACTGTAACAATTTGTTAACATATTTAAATATGTATATATATATATATATGATTGTACTCTTGTATACGATTACTCGACCGCTTGACAGGCTGAAAATCACGTGTCTTCCTTGTGGTTGCCCCACTCTCCACATGTCACAGCTACTTCAGTCAGTCATGCTGTATAAGAAGGCAAGCCACATTCGAATGACATATGTCTACCTACAAGCAAGGCCACACACGACTTCTGAGAATGTTAAGTTGAGAAAGTAAATGACGTCAACAACACAAGGCAAAACACCTATTGCTATCATCATCATTAACCTGGCAAATGTGCGATGTAAATCGAGACTAATTTAGCTGATAGTTGGTAATTTTAGCGCAAAATTCTAATATGTTGCAACATTTGCTGATTCTATAGCTTCCGGAAAATGGAAGTAAAAAAGACAAAAATGAACACACTCCCCAAGTAACAGTTGATATCTAATGATAATGGTCTTGCTTATGGAATAATATAAAAATGTTGCGAAAGGTGTCATTACTTAAAATGAGTTTCATCAAAGGAAGGCCTAAATTCCTCATATTTTCGTATATTATTTCTATTAGTTTTTATATAAAATTTATTTATTTTGTATTTGACATGGATTTAGTTATATTTGCTTTGTAGCCTTAAAGCTATTAGCCATTTGTTGCTGCTGCTGCCAAGTTCAACAAACAAGTTGACACAATTGCCAACAGCTGCGGGCTGTTTAATGTATGTTTTAGCAAATGACATTTTGACTAAGCTAATATTTTATTTTAACAACCAATTAGCTAAGCAGTCTAAAAACTAACACAATTATCAAGTAAAGTTTATAAAATGAAAATATTATTGAAACTATGTAGTTGTTTACCAAGAGATACACAATATATAATAGAGAATATATATACAGATCATGTGTTTCCATTGAAGCGTATTCAGGTGATTTTATTTGATATAGAAATCTAGAAATAGCTAGCCGAAATAAACTCTTTGATACATTCTTTGAACTTACTATATATACAGACTAGATTTCTGGCTAACAGTGCAATGTTTATATTAGATATTTTTCATGCTATATTTAGATATGTGAGAAAATTGATTACAGCAATGAGTAAAACTATAAGCAAAGTTTATCCAAGTTTTTCAATAAAATTTCATTTCTAAATATGTAATAGAACATTTGTTGCAAATTTGTGTGAAGATTTTCAAGACACACACACAACACATTTTACTGTTGTTATTTTTATTTACACAAAAAGCACAAAATTTCTATAGAAAATATTCCAAAATGTACAAAAATACCACAAATTCATTGCTATAGTTACCAATCCCCCCCCCCCAATAAGTGTTTCGTCTTCAATGTCTATCAACCAAACAAAATGCTCATCAACTTAATAGCTTTCAATTTAAAGATTGATAGCAAGTGATTCAAACTGTAAAACAATTTGTCAGTAAGCTTTCATCTCTTGCCCCTGAACTATAACAAAAATGTGCTAAATATTTTCATTGCCACAACAAATAGCAATTATTTAAGATAACCTCCAATTCCAGATATTACTTAAAACTAAAGTAAAAGATTGATTTGATTTGATACAAATTTATACACAAAACAAGCAAAAATATGCCAAGACTGCAGGCTGCAAAGTTGAATCAATTTATGCATACAATTTAGTAGAGATTCTAAATTTAAGTTTATGATTTGTAATAATCATAAGAATCTAACCAAAATCCGCATTTGTATATGCATTATCATGCTGAGAAAGTTAAAATGAGTATAAAGTTGTATAAAGTGAAAGATTGGCAACATTTCTCATTGTCATTTCACGTTTTCCCTAACAAAATGTATTGCATTTATATTCATGTTGCAAAAGTTTTCTTACTGTCTAGTTGAAAACTTTAAGCAGTAAAGAATTGAATATAAAGAAAAGCATTAGTAATACTAGTAAGGGAAACTTTAAATCTGAGGATTATTTATAATCACTAGAATGAACTTTGCTTCATATTTTCATTTAGCTTAAAAATGCAAACTCATTATTTGGCTCAACGGTGGAGTCATAGTTCAAGGCACTCGCCAAATCAAGGCTAATGTCAAAGACATTTTGTATTACTGAAAATGAAAATACTTAATGAATATGAAAACAGTCGAGGAATTTGGCTTATATAGTCCCATTGTCAGCACTTGTATTTATCTTGCTCGCTCCCTAGGGGTGCTTGACCCGACCTTGTCTAGCAGACAGCCCAAATCCCGTAAAATTGTGCTAAAATAAATACATAAATTATTTACACAATAAATATTTTATATATATATTTAATAAAAGCATAATCTAAAACTTAAATAATACTAGTCATTAATATAACATTTTACAATTAGTAATTAGAATTTTTAACAAGAATATTTTATTGTCTCTGTGCAATTTGCTTTTTCCTGTCTATGTCAAATTTATTATGATATTTCCGTTTTTTATGCCTTGTCAGCAACTGAATTTAAATTTGTTGCCTATATAAATTTGCATTAAATCAATACACACAAAAAGAGACAACAGCTGGACTTTGTATGCTTTTGGTCTTCACTTGCTCTGGGTTTTGTGGCTTTTGTTTTGTTGTTGTGAGAACATTTGCTGCAACAAAAACGTATGATTTCTGTGGCCAGGAAGTAAATTTGTATTTCTACGTGTCTCAGTCAGCAAAATTTATGAGTTTGTATCAGTCATACACACACACACACACATACATACACATACTCTGTACCTTTTATGTAGTTTATGTTGACATTTGGTACACGTGGCGTATGCGCAACGATACTAAAGTGTGCATGGTGCTAGGTCGTATAAAAAAAAATAAAGAAAAATATAAAAATTTTCAGTTAAAGACGAGTTCAGCGTAAGACGAATGAGTTAACATGCATTCGTAGGCTTCTTACCTCATTCTTAATCTGATTCCCTATGCTTAATGCTCACCTGGCTGCACTTTAATTTGCATATTTAATGCCGCTTTGCAGCGGTCGCGTCTATTTCAGTGAAAGCATTAAGGTGCTACCACAATTTTCATTGGAAGCCAGCCAAAGGTTCTCTGTGTGTGTGTGAGTGTGTGGCGGTTCCTCTGTCTGTGTCTTAGCTTCGTCTCACGAAAACTTATGTATTTTAAAGAATTTTCACATGGAAAACACTTACCCCAAACGAACCTGCCTGATAGTCGGCAAAGGTAGAACCAAGAGCCAAGCTATTATCATTGTCGCCTGCTAAATTATTTAAACCCTATATAATACTTGGGTATACTAGTTTCGCTTTTGGAATGAAAATTTAAATATTAAAACGGTTCGACGTTTCTTGAAAATTTGGCTTAAACCTTAACTACAACAGCACCGACATCAATTACTATGCGCCAGCTGTGTGTACTATTTGGAAGGACGCCAAATGCAATGAAATTTCCTGATTTCCATTCAACTATTTCGTTCTACAATAACGATCCCATTGTGTGGTCCTCAAAGTCTATTGTGACAGCTTCAGGCTGCAATAAAACCTTGAGGTGGACTGTCATCGTTCGACGTTCTTGGTATACAATTTTCCACAATGATTTCGGATGCGGCTTATTGGCTGCTAAAAGGACAATTGTTGCCTCCAACTGAGCACACGCTTCATTTGAATGCCACACAGAACTTTTCGAATTTCACAGTCTGTTGCTACTTTGATTATTGTTACTTTTGTTTTCTTCTTTATTTTTGTTGTTTTTGCCTTAAGCATTTGATGACCCTTAAATCGAATGCTCATAATTAACTGAGAAATTATTTGACTGCTGCTCTTTGAAGTTAAATCGGCAGCAAGTAGTTAACTTTAAGTAAAAATCTTAGTAGCTAATCAGTCATCATCATATGCTGTTTATATAAGTTTTTATAGTCTATAAAAAGACACATCTAAATGACATTATATATACTTTATCTATAATGCATAAAATTTACCTTTATGACTGCTTTAACATGAAGCATTTCTAAATTCTATGCAGACATTTACTTCAAAGCAAATGTGAGAACTGTTTGGATGGTGGGGGTATAAAGGGACCAACAAAGGTAATTTCCTTGAAAGATTACCATAAAAGTGCTAAAATGAAATAGCATTAAAATGTAATTAGGATGTGTTACACACATATACACACACACATAACATCTACAACACTTACCTAGTCATGAAAAGCTCTTAACCAAACAAAAGGAACATATTTATGGTCTTTGCCTGGTCTGAACAGACTCCCTCTTAGCCAGAAGGCGCCTTTGCTGAAGAAGTCTGTGTTTTTGGCAACAAAATGCGTAAATTTTTCTGTTATTAACGAGAGAATATATTACACTTAGGAGAAATAAACATTTATACCTGAGTATTAAAACACGTCAGCAACAGCAACATAAATTTGTATATTATATTGGTAACAACTCTATATATATATATTGGTTAATTTGCTAAATTGCGCATTAGATACGATTATGGTATGAATGAGCACAACTAATATTAATGTAATTAAATTGGCCATAATTGAAAACCATGTTATAGTAGCCAATCGATAGATGTACAGCTGAACACAATTTTGAGGGTAAAGTTGTTGCTGAAATTGTGTTAGTTGATTTGCAATGCAGATCATATTCTCTATTCTCGGACAACCAGAAAGTTCTTCCATTTGACTAACGTCCCCTACTTCTCTTCGAGCAGTTCATTGTCTGTAAACGCTTTGGCATATGTACTCCTATGAGCCATTATTCAATTCAGCTTGAACACAGACTTGAGCACGTTTCCTAATATACGAGTATAGGCAGAGAGTCAAGATGGCCAAGTGTCCAAGTGGTCCAAGTGGTCCAATGGCTATTATTAATGATGCAATTGACATGCTTCTTGTGGAGTCGGAGTGAGAGTCATTGTCGAAGGCAACACATGAGTTATGACCTTACATTGAGTGTGCCGCAAATGGAAGCAACAATAATTCAAGAAAATGTTGCAGATTTGCTGGGCTTTAAACGACAAATTATATATATGGCTGGCAAGCAATATTAAGTAGCTAAGTGAGCATCTCTAAAGCAACTTCAAACCATTTGATTAGGTTCCAGTTGCTCTTCATCATCTGTTGAGAAGGTTACTTTAGCTTGCCTAGTGTAGAGTATCGTCTATTCGGTTATACTCAACTGTTGCCTGCTGGCTTTTGCTATTGTTGCTCTCAAATTTCTTTGTTTACTCTGCTTTGTCTTTACGCATTGTCTTTAAACGCAGTTGGTTGTCTATATGTGCGAATATATACGTATATAAACTTGCGCCTGCTGGTATGCTACACTTTCTGGTGAACCTTTTCTTTGACTTTGCATGTTTTGTTTGCTTTGTTAATATTTTGCAACTTTATTTTTGCTGCTTTGCTCTATTTTTCTTATATTTTTTTTCCTTGTTATTATTTCTTTCTTTGACTTTTGTTCCCTTACGTCCAATTCAATAAAACTTTACTACGTGCTGCTTAAGTCAGTCGCTATATTTTGTTGACCCACAAGTTACTTATCAACATTTGGTACTCTATGTTGGGATATTTGATATTATATATAACTAGTTGATAATCAAACGATATTTTATTTAATTTTCATTGAAATTTGATTAATTTAACCTATAAAATGTAAAGCATAAATTAATTGTAGTTCGAGCGACCAATATACAGCCGAGCTTATGACAGTTGACCTCCCTGTCTGTATACAGACGACTCGAAGCTACGAAGGGTTGGGAGATATAACAAGTTTGTTAGTTCGTTAGGTCACCAGAGGATGTAACGGAGTAGTTTAGGACAAACAACACACTAGAGAGTAAGGTAATATGAAATTTACATGCAGGACAACAGCCCAATTTATACAAGGATTGTAGAGAAGCGGTTGATGGGGATAACAGCAATGACACAAAACCTTAGCATAAAGTAAAAAATGAAAAATATAAACTAATTTTCAATGTGACATTTTCATAGAAGAAGAAAACTAGGTCTTAATTCAATATTCGAGGAAACTTGGTTAAAGCGCATAGAATTGCTGTAAGACCTTGTAGAAAGGGAAATGCTGTTACATTTTACAGAATTTTCACATGTTTTTCTTGCGTATTACAATGGTGTCAAAGTTGCAGTAGCAACTTTTCCTTCAACCGACAAGATTTAGGTTTACTTTGGAAAACAAACAGCGAGGAGAAGCGAAAGATGTTGCTTAAATGCTTTGCTATTGTCGTCTTAACATCAAAAATATCAACAAATAAAACTACAGCATACAGGGAAGGAAGAAAGAAACTGTGCAAAGCAGAATGAAGAAAAAGAATTTTGTTATATGTTAAGAAAAAGCAGCAGAGTTTGTATCCTGTACATGTAGCAAACCCGAAAAGCAGCTGTTATACGTACTGCAGTCTGGTTTTTCTAGTACGCTTTCCCTTAATTTCCATTTACTTTCATTTCGTTAATTATATTTTTGTATGTGCTATGCGCTGTGCAGTTATTTTATATATAATCTCTGCAAAGTTAATCGCTTTGTTGTGTTGAATTTCGCTGCAGTCTGTGCGAATTCATAGAAAATTAAATTTTCTATTCCAGCATAGGTGTTCACAATAGTCTGTCAGTTGTACTGTAGCTCATTGGAAATGCATGACATAGTCCCTATTGCTATATACAGCTACTGGAGCTCGTCAAACGCCCACTTGCGTTAGGATTTAGGATTTGGTGGCAGCCACCATAGTTCATACCATGCAACAGCTAGCTCAAATAGGACTAACGCTGCTCACTTAGCTGCACTGCACGTTGCAGTTGAAAGGCTGACAGTAAAAAGGAAAACGGAAATTACGTACACACAGTGCTGCTTTGTGCAAGTTTCCGTTGCGTATATATCTGTGTATGTGTAGATTCTATATATATATATGTGTGTGTGTGTGTGTGTTTGACGATGTCGTATATCGTGATTTTCCGCACTTTACGCACTCTCTGTCTTTGTTCGCTTTGTTTTTTTAGACGCCTAATTGTGCGTGCGAGCGACAACAGAGAACCGTTGGGTCACCCACTGTACAGCAACCACAGCCCACAGTCAATAGCCTGCAGTTCAGTGGTGCCCACAACTCATCCCCATGGACTCACATTGTTTTTGTGCTGCGTTGCAACAAATTGGCCCACGATTTCAAACAAAGACTAGCGAAATTTGAATCGCATCTTTAAGCCCTGAAACTGATTGAATTCTAAAGCAATTGAGTAGGTAAAAAAAATTGAGAAAAATTAAAAAAATATAGGAAAATTGGTAGCACCTGTTATTTACATTTAAAATACCGCTTTAAGCCCTGTACTATATAAAAAATAAATTAAAATTGTTAAATTCTGTTGTAAGCAGCTATTAAGTTGCTTTGTTCTTGCTTAAAAACTTTAATTTTTGGCTTTGGGTTGGCGGCATTTTTATAAATTTTGTATACCACAAACTGTCCATTAGCATTAATCGCTTTTTGACCTACTTAGAATTTGGTAAGAAAACAAACCGGAAAAATCTCTAACAAGTTCATTTTGCCTGACCACTTCAAACAGGGCCCAGTAGCAGCTCAGTGCTAGTCAAGCTCATTAACTTTGTGCTCTATAAACAGCACAAGAGTATGAAAAAGAGAGAGAGAGAGAGAGAGCGAGCAAAGAGAAGCAAAAAGATTTTGGTCGCTATATGACAACATGTTTAACATACTTTTGTGTCCTTAAGAATTTTGACGGCATATTTATTTGGCCACTTTATACATCGTCCGCTTCTTGTTTAATTTCTGTTGTATGTTCTTCGCTATGTTGTTTGCTAAGCAGCCAGGAACAAGGCAAACTGCAACAATTTTTCATTCGACCCTTGCCCTTTCCACTTTGGCAACATAATGGCGAAAGGTCTGTGTTCTTGATGTACTCACACTGCCCAATTACGAATAAAAAGTTAGCTGTTGTTTTACAATTTGTTCTGTTTCAGTTGTTGTATTGTTTGTTTATGTCCTGTGCTGTATTTTATATACACATTGTGTCCTTGTTGTTGTTTTCGGTTTGCCTTAAGCATCTAGTCCAGGAAATTTAAACTTTTTACACTCCACTAGGAGTTCATGTAAGCTATACATATTCCTTTAAGTCAGCTACTATTTCCTCATATATTATCTTCTTCATGCCACGTTTACCACATGTCCTTTGACCTTTGTCTACATCAATTTCATTGCTCTTTTATAAGGATACGCATAAAAACAAACTAAATTAGTCGTGAAGTCAATTTGTAATCTGATGTTAGTTATATATATGTATATATAATACTGCTTGAAGGACACAATCACATAAATGGTTTAAAATTACAGCACGAACATTCGCTCATACATGTTCGAACATATTGGATTCCACTACTGCAACTCTCTCGCTTTCCGGTCCAGACACTCAGTTTTTCTTTCAGCTAAACCCCACGCGCGTTTTGGCCATACAGCATAGTGCACTGAGCCAATTTCAAAACGTTTATAATTGAAACTTGCCCAAAGCAGAGCAGAGCAGAACAGAGAATAAAGTTTCAAGTGCTGAAGAGCAGGAAGAGGAGAAAGTGAGAAAGTAATGGAAAGTAAAGCGGAGTAGTTGAAACTGAAAGGTGAGCTTGTGTCCAAGTCATTTCCTACAAACCGGATATAAGCGATTTGACTTGGTGACAACATCATTTCCTCAGGGCATGGGCGTGCCTGCAAAGGCGTTACACTGCAAACTGAGGCAAAGAGAAAAAAATAAAAGACCACTTAAATTGGTATCATTAATATGCCGGCAAACAGAGATTTTTATAGCTTAAAGCCATGTTATAAAGCTGTTAAACACAAAGAAGTTGTTTCTACTGAAAAACGTAGCAGAGCACAGATATTCCTTCTACAAGAAATGTCTACAAAGAGCTCATTAAAAATGAAAAATTAGCTAGACAAATGACCCCAAAAAAAAAAAACAGAAAAGCACAGAATTCAGCGGCATTGGGTTCATATCTTTTCTTAAATAAAAGAGCAAGCTATATATATATTTATACATAGAATATATAAGATTTGGTATAAAGTGTGAACACTTACCATCAATTTTCAAGTGATTCCTATGAATGTCTGCTCAACCGCCTACTCATAATTCAACAGTACTTGGGTAACTTCATAATAAGGATAACAGTTGAAGGATATGCTTAACTTGACTCACAAATTTACCTTGTGTAGATTGCTTAGTGTCTAATTGGGCATATTTAAGATATATACGAGGTATTGTAGAAGGAATCAATGAAATGTTTCAACATTAATGCGGAGTAATGGAGCTTATTTGAGCTTTACTTAAATGTTTTTAAAGAAACGAATTACAAACTACGTACACTTTTTAGTACTAGAAATAAAGCCTATAACAATGGTAAGATCCTTCAGCTTAACCTCACTTAAGGAAAAGAAAATATAGCAGAATCTGGGCAAGAATCATAAAAAGCCAACTTGGTTTAAATATAATGAATTTTGGGTCAAAACATTATTTAAATTTGTCCTCGTTTTTTTTATCTGCCTTTGTTTTAATTGTAGTGAGTTTTTTTTTGGGTTTTAAGTGCTGATTTTTCATCTGTTTACCATTTAACTTTTCAGCTCATTTTGCATTTAATTTCATTTTAAAGTTTTACCTCTGGCACTTTCATGTCTTTAAAGAAAGAAAATGTAGGAAAATTTAGTATATCATTGCAGTATATCCTTTTAGTAAATAGTTTTAGGCTGAACACCACAACAATTTTAATAATATAAAGTAACATAACAATTTCAATATCAATATTTTTAAAACCCCTAAAAGCATACCTTACATTTCCAACAGTCAATGGACAGCTAATTATTTACTTTATTTATGAGTGGCCACAAAGTTCCTTATTTAATACGAAAAGCAGCTGGCGAAAGTGTGCCATTAATTTTCAATTAAATTGTTGCTATTTTGGCTTACAACTAGCAACATGGCTGAGAGGAGCACTGGAAGTTGAACTTTTGTCCTGTTGAGTGCCTGAGGAAAAGGAAATCGAATTGAAAATTTTTTTTCAGCTTGTTTACGTGGCAATGGATTCACCTTGACGAATTCGTTCGTCATGCTGGTCGTGTTGGCCAAGTTTTCAGAGCAGGCTGAGGTAGTGCATTCACCACTAATGGCAAACAATAGAGTACGTATATATATTATATATACATATATATATATATATATATATATATATATATATATATATATACGGAAAATGATTTGTTGTTGAGGAGATTTTTACTTCTAAATTTCCAATTTCAGAAAAAAAACCAAAAAATGTCTACAGACCTTTCTGACAGATGAAAGCTTTACGTGGTTAAACAAAGTTTTTTTATTTGCATTTAAAGATTCGTTAAAAGCGTTCAGTAAACAATCAATCAGACACAGAATTGGCTTAAGCTTTTTCCACCTAAAGAGGGAGATTTTTTATTATGGTCTTTTTGTAGGCAAAGGGCGTGTTTGGGGCGGTCGTGTCTGCGTGTGATGTGACCCTCAATACACACACACATACAAAAGTATCCCAAATTAAAAATATTTATTAGACAGCCGCAATACCAAACTCTAAGTATTGAAATTGGGCAAAAAAGGTGAAAAGTTCAAAAAAGTGTCAATTGAATCGAATACACAATCTTCTAGCTCTGAGCAGTAACTACTAACACTTTGTAATGTATATATTCAACACATTTTTTACTTACTGAAATACCTTTTTTTGTCATAGCACAATTTTTCATTGGTTTTTACCATGTGACGGGATTAATAATAAAACTTAGACAACACTTTTTGATCAACGTGATCTTTTACATTTTACAAAAAACTGTTACACAGTTTGATGTTAGTAGTCATTAAAGTACATAAGCATATTACCATTAAATAAACACTATTCTTAATCATCCTTGCCGTTTCACAGCATTTCTTACCGCAAGTATAACACGCTTTCATTTTGTTTCTGCCAGAGATTTTCCCCATTATAATCAAGCAACCTTTTTCTTTATCCCTTATGCAGATATATGATTTTAACGGTGCTGAAGTATAAATTTGTATAGGCAATTTTTATAGGTAATTTTTGTCATTTTAATTTAACTTACCTTCTATTGTCGAGTTAGGTGGAAGACATCTTTTTATATAAAAATTCGGGTCCTCATTATCATGCAGCTTAAGAAGTTTTCCTTGATCCTCCTCACTATTCATATATATGAATTCGTCTTTCAGCTTGCAGTCCTTATCATTTATATTTGTGCAACCTAAGCAACGGTTACCATTGTCAACAGATTGACCTAAATATTTTATACAATTAAAATTTTTTATTTAACTTAATACATATTACACTAATGCATACACTGCACTAAATTGATGATTAGAGATCCCAGTAGAAAATATATTACGAAATAAATAGGATTCATAATTAGTATAAAATTTTAAGAACTAAATCTAAAATTTTGAAAAATATTTAAATTATTATGGGAAAATAATATTATACTTATAAAAACATTGAGAATTTTGAGAAAAATTTTAAAAGAATATTGCTTCGATTCAGCTTGACAGAATTGAGAGAATTGAGTACTCTGTTGTTGATATAATTATATTTTAAAACAATGCTAGTCTGATTGATATTATTTTACTACTCCAAACTCATCACATATGGATATGGCTTACTCATGTTCTACTTATGTCCATGTCGCGCCGTTACTATTGCGATTTGTTTAAATGAACGTCCAAAACTGCTTGGACCAGTTTTATCTTCCAGGGAAAAGGTTTTCCGAATGGTTTAATAATATATATGATTTCATACATTTTTACAGCATAATAAAAATTCGGCTTATAATTAAATTACTTAAATTTTAAAATATATTTCTCAGTTATACCACGTTTTTCTGTACCTTTTTACTATTTCTGAGTGGTTGAGAGTAAAATTAACTTAGAAGTTTATACACAATACCTTCTGTTCTACGTGGTCTGTACGCTTCTTCAGAAAAAAAACTATTGCACATTAGTACAAGTAGTTAGTATTGTAAACAAACATATTATGATTAGATAAAAGCTATTTACAATCATTTTTGTAGCTTTACAGCATTTCTGGTGGCAAGTGACACACGCTCTCCTTCTATTTTCACGGCCGTAATCGCCAATAATAACCAAGCAACCTTTTTCTTTATCCGCTATACAGACAAATGTGTCTAACATATCTGAAATATAAATATTGTATAAATAACTTGCTTTTTAACATTCTATTTACCTTACCTTCTATCGTAAAATTTCGTGCAAGACAATCTTTTATATAGCTATTTGGTTTTTCATTATCCACCCGATAACATTTGCCTTTATCTTTCTTACTATCTTCATACATTAAGTTGTGTTTTATTCTGCAGGCAGTCTCTGGGCAATTTAAGCAACCGTTACCAGTTTCAATTGATTTTGCTAAATATTATATGCAATTAAAATTTAAAATAAAAGATAAAAATCTAATAAAGTTCACATCATGTATTTATATAATCTTAGCGAGGTATGAACTATCGAGACTCGACTGTAGATTACAGTAATACATACATTTCACTAAATTGACGATTAGTGATGCAATAAGGAAATATGTTACGAAATTGAAAGTAATCATAATTGGTATAAAACTTAATATAACAAACTTGGAAAATTTTAGAAAGATTTTGAAAATTTTGAGAAAGTTTTGAAAATTTTGAAAATTTTGAAAGTTTTGGTTCGATTGAAGTTAAAGCTTAGATTATTTTTTATTATTACAATTTTTACATATTATAATTTTAAAATTAGGGCGTTCTAATTGATTTTCAAACAGAATATTTCTAATATATCTGCAAATAATATTTAAAATTTTGAAAATTTGAAAAAAAACATATTCTGAAAATTTTGAGAAAAATTTAGAAAAATAAATTGATTAGATTCAGCCTGACTTATAAAGGTTTCACTACTCTATATTGTTTTGTTTCTGACATAATAATATTTTAAAATAAGTGTATAATAAATATTCCAAACAAACTATTAGTAATTTACGTTCTCGTTTTCTGGACCAAAAGTATGTTAAAGATAGCCCATATAAATTATTTATATTTATTTTCTTTTATTATTTATATTCTTGAAAAAGAGACGTAGATATAGCTCTGTCTGTCTGCCTGTCTGTCTCTCTGTCTGTCTCTCCATCCGTATGAACGCCTGTCATTAGAGACTTAAAGAACTTACAAAACGAAATTTGAAATCCAGTTTCAGTACAAGTATAATATTAATAATAATTATATGATTTGAAATATAATTATAATTATTATAATTTATTTAAATATATAATTTTGTAATTTAATTTCAGCCATACAATTGGGCTTAATATAATATAATAATAATAATTAATTAATTAAAATAATTAATTCTCTATTTTCCACCAAAAGTAATTTTACATAAAATATTAAGGAATGTCGCGAATAAATTGTATATCTTTATGTTTTTATATTGGAGCAAAGGGGTTCCGGTATAGCTTTTTTTATATATAATATATTAAGTTTTAACTTATTCTTATTTCTTTGCTTATTTTCTTTACAGGTTCGGCTGTAATAATGTATTCGGCGAGAGAGGCAAAAGACTTGGTAAATATTGCTTAATACAATTATTTAGAAAAATATATATTATTATTATTATTATTATTATTCTTAGTTAACTATGGTATATATCATAAGTATAGCTAAAACAATTATGTATTATTTTTCATCTCAATACCAATCTTAGTATACAATGTCTTGTGCATATGGAACGAAAGTTATTTTGATAAAGTTAATGCAATGTTAGAATTATGCATTAATATAATGAAATGAGTAAATTGTAATTTAAATTTAAAATGATAATAATCAAAAGCATACGGTTAGTACTGCTCAACATATTTGATGAGTTGTTATCCTTTGGGCAATAGACAAACTTCTATACATCAATTCATACAATTAATACTAGTTGGCTGTTAAACAATTCATCAGTAGAGTATGCAGATTTTGACCTAATTTATTATTTCTGTTTGCAATAATAATTTAAAAAAAATATATCTTTTGTTAGAATCAAGACACACGAACAGCCAAATCATATTATTTAAAGAAGTTAATAAAATACGTTGTGTGTTTATAAGCATTTGATGTATGTGGATTTCGTCAACCCTCTTAGAGTCCTTTGGGATTTGTTGCTGTAACTGTAGAGTTTATTGCTATTCAGATGCTCAGCAAATGAAAAGGGGAGCAAAATAAAATTTATGACTTTTGATTTATGTTTCACTTTTAGTCAACGCCATAAGCATGTGGTGCGTATACGTGTTATTTTAGAGGGAAAGTACGAAATAAAAGGCTTATCTTGCTTTGGTTTTATATAATATAAAGTGTGTGTGTTTATATAAATATACATATATATATGTTCATATTTATATATGTATATATATAAAGGCTTCTGTGTATATGCTTTATTATATTTTTAATCAGCAAATGACTTTTGGGTTTTCGTTTGCTGAAAATTGAAAAATTTTCACCATTTGGAGCATTGAAAAATTTTCACCATTTGGCGCATTTTGTTTTGTTAGCTTTGAAATGTAAAATCCTTGAAAGGATTTTAGCTTTGATGTGAATCTTGCTTCCCTTCCCTCTACCTCTCTCTTTCTTCTTTGATATAAAAAGGCTTGGGGTCATTTTGTATTTCCTTTGTCAATTCATTCTAATTGCTTATCTTTCATCCAATCAAGTTGAAAATTCAACTGATGCTATTTTTGGTCGCATTTGATGGTATCTTACAATTGACTTGAATCGATTTTTGACCTTAGCCTAACTCAGGCAAGTCATCTCCTCACATTGTCACTGTATCCTTTTAATGAAACTCTCCACGGTTCGTTGCAGCAAACTTTGTTGTGGTTGCAAGCACATTGCACACGCTTTTAATTTGCTCTTCCCTGTCTTCTCTCTCTCTCTCACTATTCTCTCTGCCATCTGCCTTTTGTTTATTCCCTGCTTAATTTGTAGGTACTGTTTGTCCATCACGTAAAACCGTATATTCTGCTCCATACGCTGAACAAAGGATACGCTCCATAGCGCAGCGTCAGCTTAACATTTCTGTCAGAAATTGCTGTTTTGCTCTTTTGGATGTTGACCTGTCCTGTAACCTATTTACATTGGCAACAACTGAGCTGGCGGGTTCTCACTTTAGCTTTTTGGTAAATGTTTGTGTTGTTTAATGGCAAGTATCTAGGTACAAAGTGTTCTTGTTATATTATGTCTTTGGTTACATACATAAAGAAAAGGTAAGAATATCGTATAGTAGAAATTATTCACATCTCTGTGGCTTTTAAGGCCAACGAAATCATATCTGTTTTTATATTTAATATATATATATATATATATATATATATATATATATATATATTATTTATATTCCTATTATATTTTAAGGATACATTCTTCAACTATTCGCTTTGCACATATTGTAGTAAAGAATTCACAGTGAAAAGCGTATTTTATTCACAATAAATTCAGGTTTTATAAGCCTTATTCATAGCATTATTCATTATTTATACAAGTTATAGCACATTTAATTAATAAAGCCATTTTCTCAAGCGGATAATATCAATTGCACCTCCAAAAAAGACAGTCCAAAGTACCCAAAGTAAATACCAAGCAGCGAAATTTAACGCGAAAAACTTTTTGCGGCCAACAGTTGAAAGCCAGATGAGAGTCAGTTGAGTAGTTGTTTCTGTGGTTTCCTTTTACTACCAAATAAATTCCCAACATCTCTGTGAAGACAACTTGACAAAGATACCGAAAATGTTGTACAAAGTTTTTCGAACTGAGCCCATAATTTAGTCTCAGCTTTCGTTAACTTTAACAACAACACCTATATAAAAAGAATTATAACCATAATAACTCAAATCGCACTCGTATCAAATACGATTCAAAATATATATTCTTCTATTAGTTTGGTTCTATTGATAAGATATTTATGCTTTTAAGTTTTGATAACATATTTTGTATATTTTATTTATAAATTTTTCGCCCAATCACAATGTTTTCCTGTGGCAATTTTCAACCCTTCCTAAAAAACTATTTCTTCTATCAATTTGATATATATTCTCATACGACTCCATAGTTGGTTTGCCTCTTAATATTTAGCAATTATTTTTATTGGATTTTCATAAATTGTTCTATACTCAATATATATTTTTAAGGGCAACGTTTCGTAATCTTCTGTATTTCGCTTAACATTCATTTGCCTCATAACATTTTCACAGTTGAGTTGTAGTTTTGTTCTTTTTTTTTTTTTGTATTTTGGCCAAGTCTCAAACACATGTTGAGTTGTGTTTTTGGCATTGCTGCTCATTGAAAAAGCTGTTAAGAAAAACTTTAACTTATTTCTTATGGCAAAAAGTTTTTGGTTCTTTGCACAGTTTCAAAATTTCATGGCATTTCATTCATACCATTTTTTTATTCAACTGGTAAAAGTTTATTGGGTTCATTATTATTACCCAATGTGCCTTAATGAATTTAAAATTTGTCATTAAGGCAAATTGGTTTGTTTTATTGTTGCTTGATTTAGCTGTTTGTACTGTTTTATTAAATAATATTTCTTCTTATTTGGCTCACTTACCTGCTATTTGTTTACTTATTTACTTCTATATCATTGACTTTATAGCACAACAGTCTTTTTACAGTCTTTTAGCAGTTTCATAACAGTCTCCTTACAGCGATATAACTGACTTTCATTAGAAAGGGATAAACATTAATAGCTTTCATAGGCAAAAAGAGACTTTCGACAAGGAGGGTTTTCACTGTATAAAAAATATATTTCCAATGAAAATATTGATTAAAATGAAAGAAAAACTTTTTGACTCTAATAAAAATATATTGCGTATTTATGTCAGTATTTCGAAAGGTATAGAAATTTAAAAAATAATAGAAAAATAAACTATTATACTTTTCCCATGACTTTGTTAATTTTATGTCTGGTTTAAATATAACACAAAATGCACTTCGTTTGATGAGCAACTGCGACAGACAGCCCCAAGTGTATTTTGGCCAAGAAGACAGCATTGTGCCAATAAGCGTCATATATACGTGTAAGCAGATATATATATATATATATATATTAGGGAAGTGGGCCATGTATATAGAGCAATTACAAAAAAAAAGGTTGCATCAACCAACTGACAGCTGCTTGCTCTCATTTCCTTTCGTTTTTCTTTTTGAATGCTGTAAATCAGCTTCCTGAAAAAATAATGAGAAATTATTGCCGCAATGCGCCTCGAGACAAATGAAAGACGTGGTCCAGTCAGAGTGGATTTCTCTCCTGTGCATGGTAATATTTAACACTTATACATACAAATTGAGGTTATGGTATTTAATGGAGAATATATATCTTATATATATATATACATCTTAATCTCATAATAATAAAGTTCTTTAATAATAGACAGTAATTTATGTGATTGAAAGTAAGAGTGTTTATCAGCATATGAATCTATCCATATGTCTTTCTAGTAAGTAGGGATTGCAGTAAGAGTATCCAGCCGTCGGATAAGCTCAGATGTAGTTTCAAGTGTAAACAACTATGCAAAGTATGCAGTTTAGAAGGTTCTGCCTTATTTATTACACAGGATACAAGCAATTGTTACTGTCTGTGCACAATATATAGTACTAGGAGCCGCTTTGCAATTCATCGGATTTGTGCAACATTGTATATATATTGTATATTGTATGTATGTGTGTGTATGCATGTAATATAACTATGTTTACAATGGCTGCTAGAGAGTAAAACAAAAAACAAAATAGCTTTGAATGCTTTTAACGTTTAGTTTCACTAATGAAATAAATATCTCAACTCTGTTTTTTGGTAACAATGTTACATCAACAGTTTATTGGTAATTGTTAGTTTACAGGACGTGATGTTGCATTAGAATGTGCTTTAATTTCTACACAATTTCGTTACATATATTTGCACTTAGTATATACTCTTTTAGAGCAATTCATTAGCAGAAAACTATCTCACCTTCGCTTTTAATAATAAGCTGCTATAATTTTATCAAGGTATAACATTTATGTTGCTCTGAGGCTTACGTGAAGCGATTATCATAATTAGATGTGAAAGCATAACATCCGACATGCCACCATTACAACTTGACAGATAAGCTGGCAGATGAAGGAGGATTTGCTGAAGAGTGAGAGATGGGAAATGTTTAAAATGTTCAAATATTTGCATGGTGAAAGAAGAGCAACAGCCAGTAGAGAGTGAAAGTGGAGACACAGAACGATAAACATAAATAAGGACACGTGCAGGGATACATTCTTAACCGCAGTCGCCTCAGTTGTAGGACCTTTTGTTGTTGTGACTTTAACACACACTTAAGTGCCTGAACACAAAATGCTGTGGTAAATTTTAATTTTCTTATGCACAAACACGCGCTCACAAACACACATACACATGCGTATACTTAAAGAAAGAGACAGCTATATTTTTGATTAGCACTTTAATTAGCTTAAGCTTTCATGTCGCTATTCTTAAAATTCCCCCGTGTTCTCGTGTGGTCTCCGATGAGGTGACTACATCAAATTAATTGCCTTTATGGGAAGCCCGTCAAATATGTGTGTATATGTGAGTGTGTGTGTGTGTGTGTGTGTGTGTGTGTGTTAGTGTATGTTTGTTTCCAAATATGTAAAGTAAATTTCTTTGCCATGTGATTTTCTTGCACAAACTTTTCCAAATGAAAACTTTTCATTTGTAAAGCAACTTTTTACCGCCTTGGGATAATTTGAGGCGACACCTGCTAGTTTCTTACCTTTGTTTGACCCATGTGGCTTTTACACACATACATATACAAATGCATACAAAAGAGCTCGAACTTCATATAGCTTTAGTTGCCGCTCCAGTTCATCAATCTCTCATTCAGTCATGTGAACCTGAGCCATGAGCCCAACCTCAAGAACTCAAAATTAAATTGAGTTTTCTTGTATAACTTTATATACACATAGAAGATACAGAAAGAATTTAAAAGACAACCTTGTTAGTGGGTATCCACTGTGAATGACAGTCCGTATATGTGTATGTATGTGTGTGCATTAACAATTTGTTATTCATGGAATCGTTTAAAAATTTAGATTGCTTTGAAACTTGCAAATGGTATTTCCTTACGTTGTCTTTGCTGCTCTTTCAATTTATACTCCACTCTGTCATAAGATACACAAATCGAACCTATATATATATATACATATATATATGTATATATGTGAATAAAACTTTGTTCTTAAATATTTCCCTTGGTTTTAGGTATAAGTATTAACAAGTCGACTGCCTTCTGGACCTTCGTTAAGCTATTTATATTTATATTTATATTTAGAATAAGGTCAAGTCCACAGGTCATAAAATTACTGTCTACTTAAAGCTCATTGTAAAAAGTCCTTAATTTTCTATCCAAATACTATGTATAAAGTATAAAAAGTATTCACAAGCATAATTTAATTAATTAAAATCATTAAGAATGAATGAGAATTATGTATAGAGCAATCCTGACTCATTCTTGTGCTTTTGGCAAGTTTTGTAAATTAGTTTGAAGCCGCAGCTGAGGTCATACGAATGCAGCCAGCCACGCCTGTTATAGAATCCGCCTGTTGAATGAAAACCGTAAAGTGAAGCCAATTCATTAGTTAAGCTGGTCAACAATATAGAATTATTTACTGAATTATAGATACTCTAACCAAAGCTAAACTTAGTACAGTTAATGATTCAACTTTATAGTTGAACTTAAATAAAAAGAGCAACCTCAATGGGTTAATGAACCGTGTGATATATAGATACTTGGTAAAGGATTTGGACCATGAAGCTTGTCACAAAATGCCACTTGAATGCCAAACACACACCAGATATAAAATTATAGATCTAAGGCTGTTGCTTTAAGATGGCCAATTGCGGTCAAGTGTCAATCGAATGTGGCACAATTGAAACAGACACAATTACTTATACACACATATACGCATACTTATACACATAGTCATGCTCATATAGAACTGTAAGCATCAATAGAGCATCAATTTGATGCTATATAGAGTGTGCTTAATAGCTACTTAGCCACATCGCTAAGTTTTTAATTAGCTTATTTAGCAGCTGATAAATTTTGAGTTCGCTCTCAAGAAGAGAAAGCCGTCAGATTCCTTTGTCTATGATTCAAGCAGCTAAATAATGTGTTAAGCAGCTTATTCTGAGGTTACTTCCTGCCAGCAACTATTGTTTAATTAAGTTTGCCTTATTTTAATGAGTTTGCCTTTAAATACTTTAAGCCAAAGCATAAGCCATATTAAATATAAGTTAAAATTTAATATGAAAAGAAAATACTTTCTATTGTTGGAAATTTACATTGTTTTCTTTGGCTAATGACAAACAGAGTAGCTTTATGGACTTATTGTTCATGATCTCACCTCAACTGTTAAGCTGCATGGGCAACCGCAATTAGAGAAGAGAGTGAAGAGGGACGGAAATAGAGAGAGAGTAGCAAAATTTGATTATCACTATGGTCAGTGGGATAAATGGGCCTGGCATTGCTGTAATTGGATTGTTTCAGGTTACAGCATGAAATTGCTAACTGCCACACGTATGTTGCATTGTTGATTTACGGCCACATACGAACTGACAGCTATACACACATAGAAGCATGTGTGAGTGGGCTGAATAACCACAATTGCAGTGTGTCTGTGTTGCAATGGAACACAGTTGGTTTTTTAGTGGTTGAGGTGGTGGCTTGGTTTGCTGCACCTGCTGTCACCATTTATTTGAATAGCCGCAGATATGTTTCACACACACTTTTGGGGCTACTATGAATTGGGATTATCCTGATTTAATGGCCCTGAATTGAATATGGACATATTTAAATTGGCATTTCGTATTTAAAGACCCAACTCAGTTGGCCTCAATGATTGAAAAAATTGGCTTAAGTGCTTAACTAATGGTAAGCATGGCAATAAGTCGACCCTCATACATCCCCACCCCCACGCACACACAGACAGACGTACAAGGCAAGTTAAGTCCGCCCAAAAATGACCCCAACATAAATCTTCGCCCATTCTGTGTGACCGATGCCCAGGAAGTGGAGCCGTTTGCGTGAGATTCAAACATTTCTGTAGTGTGGATCCATTAAACGTTTTCCGTTAAAAGCTTACAGAGCCTGGACATAAATACGGCTAATGGGAGCGGGGGGAAGAATAGTAGTAGTGGTAGTAAGTGGTAAACAGGACACAGTTAATTGGCTCTCAAGTGAGCACAAAACATTGAATAAAATATGAAGCAATATATATATAAATATGCTAGTTTAATATAGTCTGATCCCGTAAAAGTTAACAATATTTAACTTTTATCAAATTTACATTAAACTAAACTGTTTACTTGCATTTGCATTTTTATTGATGTTTGTTGTATGAAAATGAATAAAAAATATATTTAAATAAACATTGTCAGCATTTTAATTAAATTATCGAAGAGAATGACTAACTAACTAGCTGATCAGTTTATATTAATTTATGCTGCTGCTGCTGCTGTCTGTGTTATTTGCATATAGGAAAACGTGAGCAAATCAAAACAATTTCACACGCACACACACACACACACACATGCATGACAACACATACACTTAGTGGCAGCTAACTGCAAATTGCAGTTGCAAATTGCAAATGCCATTCGCAGTTTTTCCATTCTGAACATTTTTAACATTTTACATTTCCATTTCCCATACAGCAACAGACTGTGCAGGTATGCAAATTCATTTTCGACCTACTATGCGTTAGCTTGTGTATGTGCATATGTGTGTGTATGTGTATATGTGTGTGTGTATATGAACATAGGCGAAATTGTTGGTGTTCTCTATATGACAAAGGCTTAACTTTATGGCAATTGAAGCGTTCCTAAAGAAGAAGCGCTACACAAATTGTTGGCAAACATTTAATGGAAAATAGTACCAAAATTAGTTGCATATTTTCCACACACACACACACCACACACACACACACACACATACAAACAAGTATAAACAAAATCAATATGTAAACATTTAAGTCTTGTCAAGTGGAAAGTTTTTGTTATTTTCTAATTTAAGTTAAATTTAAGCTTTGATTAAAGGTAATTTAACAGTTACATAAAATTTAGCTGATAGTTAAGAAGTACCTAAAATAAAGCAAAAAAAAAAAATCAAAGTAAAAGTAAAAGAAAAAAGAATCGTTAAAACTTTGATTGAAACTTAAAACTGAGCTGTAAAATGTATACCCTTTGACATTTCCTTCCAGGCCATTAAGGCCAAAAGGACGACAAGAATTGAGTAGTAGGCTTTTGTTTAAGCATTGGTTTAGAATTTGCTTGTCTGCTTGCCCTTGGATTGACTTTTTTCTTCTTCTCTCCTCTGACATTTTGAACCCATGTCAGCCGCATTGCCGACTAGCCCGATAGTATCGAGTTTGTATTGTGCTTAATCATTGGTCTCGGACAGAGCACAGCCTACGTTTAGAGGACAGCCAGAACGAATTTAAGTAGAGGCCATCTTTACTGCAGATTATCCTTGTCAAAGCTGAAATCATAATAAATCATTTGGTTTCAGCAAAAAACTGGACAGAACAAATTCTTTGTCAGCTTTTAAGTGTTACCAAGATGCATACACAAAAGCTTATCAATTTATTTTTCTTATGTCTTAAGTCTTAGCTTATCGTATTATAATGCATTGCCGCATTTACATATTGTTATCAGCATTTACAAAAGTCGTATACACTCCGCAGGTGGCATTTAACAATGCTGACCTTTGGTATATCGAAGTAACCGTAATTAGAATCTTGTATCCGGCATAAGTTTCAAGCAGCTTCTTTGTTTCATTCATTTATGCCAAAGACCATTAACAGAAAGATTAAGAAATTAATGGCCTAAACATTCTGATGTCCAACAACAACAAGAACAACAGCAAAGCTTTCTTTAGAGTCCTGTCATTTTTCACTTTTAATGTGCCACACCACAGGGCACTTCAAGCAACTCACTTTAACTTTAACCAGATTAGCTACATACTATGGCAAAAGTTTTTCCTCTTATCTTATCAGAATTGAGACCATTAAAGATATTAAACCAGAGGAAAAACACACAGTTTACGAGTACGTGCATCTAATTGAGTGGCTACTGTGCTTTGTCATAAACATTGACACGGCAGTTCACAGGAAGTCACGAAGTTAAACAAGTCCTGGTCAAACGATAAAGACAACTTTATTTTAGACAGTCGTTAAAAGAGAACAATGTTGCCAGTATACTAACAGAGACAGCAATCAGGGATTTATATATATATATATATATATAAATATGAGTATACCAATATATATTAGAATGTAAACTACATTTTGACAGACTGTTAAGAATATATTCAAAGGGATAATAAGGATTTGTCAAATGTATGATGAATGTGGCTTACTGTGGTTTTAACTATGCTAAAGCATAAGGATCATAATTAGTATAACTGGTATTTTTTATGAAAACTTAATTAGATCAAGCAACTTTATAAAATATATACATATATATAACTTATCGATATAATAATTAAATATACTATATATCATTTTATGACTGTTTACAATGTAATAAAAATATATTAAAGAGCAAAGTAATCGCTGCAAAAAAATATATTATATTTGTAATGAAATTGACCTTATGAGCATAAGCTTTAGTAGCTTTGCCTTTCATTATGCATTACTTATTATTGTTATTATCCTTTATATACATATTCATTGACCTGCTTACCTCCGCCATTTATTACTGAGTTGAATGCTGCTCAGTATTTATGTCGTCATATTGATGGGTTAATTGATAAATGCGTTGGAGCGTATCTCATAATTAATAGAAAGGAAATTAATTAATGACATATAAATGAAATAGGTTTTGAGTATATCCTTTTATACCATAAAACCCACAAATTATTATAAGCTTTAAAATTTAGCACATTTCAACGCATGTTTTTAATCATAGACCGAAATCATTTGTCATAATTTGCAATAGCAAAGAAAGTGCATGATATAAGACGGGGCAATAGGCAAGTGGGCAAGGCAATCAACTGGGCCATTAAACTGACAACAAAAACAACATACATAAACAACAACAACAATAACAACTATTAAAAAAAAAGAGGAATGGTGCGCATTCAACACGAAAATCGACTGAAAAGCAATTATTTACACTCGCGCAATAAAAATATGACACGTGCTATGCGCATGTGGCTGTACTTGTGTCTCTTGCCCCACCCTTTTTACAGAGTGGACTCCAAGGAGCAAAAACAAAAATAGCAAAGAAATGAACAAAGAGAAATATTGTGTCAAAAATTGGTGTTGGGAAATTTATTACCTTTTTCTTTTCGCTAGCTATGCGTCTTGTACGCTGGAATTGCATTTTGGATGTCCTGGCGTATTTTTATGGGCTCCCACTTGAAGGGCGCTATGAAAGCGGGGGAGCAAACTTTTGATTTTTACGACCTTTTCGGGTTTTAGCCGTTGAACCGACCAATCCAAATCTGAATTGGATTTACCCATGAATAGAGCCAGGGATTTATTCAAAAACTCAATTACTTAAATGAATAGCTCAAGAGTCAAACTGTACTCGTATGCCAAATGTCTGAATCGAAATTTTCATTTTGTTAAACATATAGAGAGAAAGCTCTTTAGTCAATCACATTTTTGCTTTTCTCTACTTTCAGGTCAAATATGTTGCAACGCCCTAATTGGCATTGGGCTTCATAACGTTGCCCCCATTCAGCATCCAAACGAGCTGTGTACCAAGAATGGCGGCGCCCACATCAATGGAAATTATTTGCTGCATGGCAATGCTACTCGGCATGCTCATCAGTAGTGGTAAGCGATTGAGGTTTGTTTTTAGTAATTTTATATATTTTTTAGTTTATTCTCAATCTTAATGATAGGATATTGTATAGACTGTTTCAAGTGCGTATCGTATAACGGCGCCAATAAGGCGTGCGATGATCCATTTCATAATAATTATTCAACCGCCATACTTGAGTCACCCTGCATGGGTGGTCGCAAGGGTCGTGATGGTCTCTTCCCGGCAACAGCTTGCATTAAAATCGCTGGTTATTATGGTAAGTGATACGGATAATAATCTAATCTACAAATAGTGAAAGCCATGATTGATTTCTGTTAAATTGCAGATGATAATGGCGAAACGATAACTGTACGAGGCTGTGCCTTAGACAGTGGCACACTCACAACAGACACAGAGATTATAAGAATGTCGCATTGTGGTAAATTCTACTATGATAACAGGTTAGTATTATTATAGACTTTAAATCGTTAAGCCTTTATATATGTGCAGTTTTCGTCTATATATATCCGTTCAAATATGTGTACCAACGCCAGTTGCTTAAAAACTATAAAAACTTACAAAATTTTGTATATAAATTCTATAGAATATCGTACGAAAACAATGATACAATAGAAATAGTTAATTTTACTTTCAAACAACATGAAATAAAAAGAAACAGTGTAAGAAGATATTATTCTATCGTATTCATAACGTTTATGGCGATAATTACATAGGCTTCTGTTAACGTAAGCTTCTGTTAACATGAGGTTCTGTTAAGTTGTGCAGCAGAAAGTTGAGCAAGCATAAAGTTAACAGTGGCAAGAGTTAGTATAAGCTTGCGCTTCTGTTAAGTTAAAGTTAGGCAACAGTTTATGTTACCAAATCAAACTTTTATCTGCTTAAACTTACAAATGTAAAATACATAATCCAACATTTATTAATTATATGTTGCTCACTTTGTAAAATCATGTTTTGCCATGCCTTGGCGTTAGTTTCTGTGACATATATTAAATGGCATACCTTTACAACATTCCAACATTAATACATTCCCATTGTCGCAGCCATAACTTAACATTATCTATGCTCTCATTCTCAATGTTTTTCCTTTTCCTTAGATACGTACATGGCTGCCTTCAGAGCTGCAGTGATGGAGATGCCTGCAATGGCAGCAGCACAAAGGATATGAAGTCCTTGTTAGTAAGCCTGTCGCTGCTGTTGTTGGCAGCTGCAAGGTAACAGTAAGAACAACAAAAATAAAAAAACAAAAAAACTAACTGAAACTACAACAGCAACCAGCAACCGGCAGATAAACAACAAAAGCAACTACAGATGGAATTTAGCTAAAATGAACGTGAAAAGCATTTAATATAATTCAACTGCGCGAATATATTTACACAACTCATATCGTGATCCCTGTGTCGCTCTATCTCCCACATACACACACATACATCGCATTTACTATCTTTCTCTCTTACACTGTCTATATATTTCTCTCAGTGTCTACAATTGCACCTAACAGTAATTGCACACAAGGATAACACAGGATAAATTTTTCAAAACAAAACAAAAAATGTTTATACGGAATTCATCAAGCAATTATGTGATTTTTAAAGAATATTTAAAAACTATTTAATTAACAGTAATTGATGAAAATAAAAAACAAAATGAAAAGTAATTGAAAATGAAAATGAAGAAGAAAATGATGAAAAACTACAACTAAATTAAAATTATTTATATAACTAAACGCAAAGCGCTGCTTGGCAATATCGAGTCGTAAATCAAAGAGAAACAAAAATTTTAAATCAAATCAAACTCAATTAAATTTAATTTTAGCATATAGTTAAGTATTTCAAATTTACTTATTATACAATTCGCCCGTTATACTTATTGTTCAACTACTGTACATAGATTTTAAATTATTTCTTTGTTATAAAATGCTGAATTTTGGGCAAATAATTAAAGCAAAAGAAAACTAAATTATGTAAAGAAAGGGGAAAATTGGTAGAGCTTGCATATTTGATAACTGCGAAACAAGTGATAAATATTTATTTATTATATTAATTATGAAAGTAAAACTCTTTTTTTATACAGTATTATTTAGTCTACAAATTTTGCTTGGCAAACACTTTCGTTCAATGTTTTCTCAACAGATTCAGAACTTTTAGAATTAACTGTGAAGCAATTATATCATTAAACTAAAGTCTGTTAGAAAAAAATAACAAAAAATATATGTTTTTAGGATGTTGCCATCGAGAGTACGTCCTATTTTGATTAAAAACAGATCGAACATATAAAAAATGACCATGTAAAAAATCTCTATATAAAAAAGTATATTTAGATTTCTGATTCCGATTTCCTATTAAAGTTTAAGTTAACCATGTCATAAAGATAAGTTAGAACTACTAATCAGCTGATAGCTGGCGGCTCTTTATCACTATGGATTCCAATAATAAACTACAACGATAGGTAATATAAGGTATGACCCATATCAACTCGTCAATAGATTGTAGCCGCAGTACAAACTAGAAATTCACGCACAATGGATGGTAAGTAATATGAATAACTAAAACATAATGAATCAAACTAAAAATTTATGTATTTTTTTGCAGGACATATTTGGTTACGCAGCAGTCAGGGCGCCTTGGCGGAAAATGCTGTAGATGCTGGTCATGATTGTGATGGCGATGCTATTTATGTTGGCCGTGCTTTCTACAATAATGATATGTTGCCGGCAAAGATTATACCCAACAAGGGTAAGGCTTACGTGTGCTATGGTGGCCAAGAAGTGGAGCTCGATAGCTATGAGGTTCTAAGTGGAAACAACTATGAATGGTTATCTGCTGAAAACGGAGATTTACCAGAAGGCGCTGTTAGAATAGGTCAGAACGTTGATGGCGAAACATTATATGCTGGACGAGGTTATCATGCCGGCAGTTTGACCTTGGGTAAAGTGCATCCCTCACACGGTTGCCTATATATACCATATGGTGGCGAGGAAGTAAAACTTGTCGCATATGAAGTGCTGTCACGTCGTAATTTATTCCGTTAAAAAAAAGCAATAAAATTTAATACTTTTGATAGAAAACTGAAGCTGCAGCTGCAGCTGCGTACTAAACATCGTTTTTAAATTGTTATATAGATTCATTAGCTTATCATAATGCCCGAATACAGATATACATACCAAAGGTTCTTTAGAGTAGTTATTATCTTTATGATTAGCTTCCTCTGTTTCGCAGTTATTTTTATGTGCTTACTCAGCCTTGGCCCTTTATACAAGAATTTAATATGACAAGCAGTTCTTAGTTAACAATTAAAAAAAAACAAAAGAAATGGTAGAGCTATTTAAAATTAAATTGCAAATTGCAAAGTTAAATTAAGCAAATATATCCTTAACTTTAAAGTCTAACTAACTAATTTTTACTTAAAAACAAAAAAAGGAAAAAATGAAAAACCAATAGGACCAAACTATGTATCTACGTGCGAAGCTTATAGTTAATGCACATGGCAGTATGAGCAATTTTATAAAGGAAAAACCATTTAGATGAAAAAAATGAAAAGAAAACAAAATTACAATGAAAATATGTTTACTGTTCTGTGTTTGAAAATGATTATTCACACAAAAAAAAAAAAAACCAAAAACGAGCTTGCAATGGTTTCTGCAACAAAAATGAACAAATTACCTATTAAATAATTGATAAAATGTTTTCACAGTTTTTTATTTGTATTTTTTTTCTTTTTTTTAATAAGATACGAGTAACAAAATTTTGCTGAAATCGCATGCTTGCTATGCAAAAAAAGAAAATATGTACGAGTATTTACTGTATTAAAAATAATTAAACATACTAGTGCATCTGATTGGCTAGCAACCGATATGAATATTAAAACTTCTTCAACAATCACACAAATATACAACAAGAAAACAAATACACACACAAACAATGAATGACCAAGCAAAAGTGTATAAAACATTGAAAGTTTCATGGCAATACAAATGCTAAACATTTTTAAATAATAATAATAAAATGTATTTAGCACCTAAGAAGTTTATATACATTTTGGCGCAAATGAAAAACTAGATAATGAAGCTATTGCAACTAATACTAACTAAAGCTAAAACCAAAACAAAAATAAAAACTAAAGTTAATCAAATTGAATTGTATTGCAGTTAAATTGTTTCTTTTGCATTTAAATGCGAGCGTACAACTTTTTCTAGAGCTAATTATAAGTGTAAGACATAAAATACCAATACAACCACACGAAAAACTATAACAATTTCTGAATAAAAACTGCATAAATATATTGAATAATCAATAAAGTTATTGAGTTTGTCCTATGCTATACATATTTACATACATATTTTGAAAAATGAAGTGAGAAAATCTATTTAATCTAAAAGATTCTTAACATAGTCAGCATCTTCCTGTATAAACTTATCGGCTTGATCCACAGGCACTTCAACAGTTTTATAGTCGTCCAATCCAATTTCTTCTTCTTTTCTGAAATTAAAACAGTGAATTTCTCTCTTTTGTATATACAACATACAACTTACTTGATTAAAATATCTACAACATTCTCACAGGCTAACAAACATTCGCTATCCCGACCAACCTTGGCCTCCCATTTGTGGTATTCTCGCAGAATCTCATAGACTCCTTTTGAGCGGAGTGTTTCTCGGCTGCGACGAGTGGAGCATAATTGCAGTAAGCACTCAAGCAGCATTTTTCGCAGATCGGGATCAGTTTCTCGAGTTTTACTTTCTGGCAGATACTGTAAATAATGTCTAGTTATATGCCATAATTATTAAGACTTTTATGGGTCACTTACTTGCAGTTCGATCGGCAACTTTTCGTTGTCCTCTTCATTGAACTCTTCTGGGCCACACAATGGTTGAAGTATAGCAACAAGTATATCATCCTGTTCATTCAATACAGCACCATGGTACACTGCGTCAAAGCATATGTTCTTTATTATACCAATGGTGCCACCGCGTCGTACTACGCTCTCTTCATAGGAAGCAAAGGGTAAAAGCTTCTCCAACAAACGGTATTGTGGCCGACAGCAAAGTTCACGTGCACGTGGCACTTGTGTTAAATTACAAAATATCGGTGCTAAGTAATGTAGTTTGCACTTTTTCTTATTGTAGTCCAGTTGGGCAAATGCCTTTGCCAGTTGAGGCAGCGTTGGTTCCAGTGCACCGAGTATGCCATGCACAAGCGACTCAACCCGCGTTAAATTGCTCAGCACCATACTCCAGGCATCAGCCAACTCTGCTTGATTATCACATATATGTTTGGAAGCCACTTCCACAATGGCAAAGACCTACAAGAATATATAGTACTGTCAGTTCTAAATAGCCATAGAAAACATAAACTAGGACTGGAATCATATATCAATTTAAATATAATGAAATTGTCCTTTTGTTTAAAATATACATGTATATATAACTATGATGGCAATTATTTTAAATTATATCTTGTCTCTTACAGGGTGCAATTCCTTCGCCAAGCTATACACTTTTATAGCGCTGGATTCCTCTGCTGTCAGGTTAATAAGGGTCAACACGGCATCTTTTGCTATCGTAGCATTTGTATCACAAGTTAAACCAAATATAGCCATTAACATTTCATCCAAAGAGAGAATGGCATTTTTGCCCTCAGCGCTACCGGTCAAGCCTATGAAATATAGCATGTACAAGCAGCTGAGCACGTGTTTCAATAATTACGTTCAGATTAGATGTTAATAGCTGCTATTTACTTACTCAGAACATGTGTCAGTGCAACAGCTTTTAGGTCTAATCGTTGATTTATCTGCATAAATTGTATTAACTCCTTAACATCATCCATTTTTACTATTTATTATTTTGTTTGTTTTCTTTTGAAAGATGTAGTTGCAGTTGTGTTTAGTGTGACCGCGTGTATTAACATACCAAATGCTTAAGATGTTATTTATATTAAATAACGGCATAAAATGAGGAGCGTTGCTGTTAGTGTGACCGCTTGAATTAACATATCAAATGCCAACAATGTTATTAATCTGTTAACAGGTGGAGCGGTATTACCGAGGAGTGCTTTCTTCAATAATATTTCATTGTGAATTAGTTGAAAATTCATTCTTTCTTCTTTAAGTATAATAATTCTTTTGATTTAAAATAATGCAATAAAATAATGACACTAAAATATTTTTTTTTGGTAATGTTTTAATTTTAAAATATTTCACGTGTAAGAACATATGAGAGTCATAATGGAGTGAGCGCTAATTGACAAAAACATTAGTATAATTTGTTTTGTGCCCTTACAGTACGTTAACAGTCTTTTAATTTGAGGAGCACTCTTAAGAGGAGTATCTGTAGCTCACAGTTCAACTAAATTGCCATTCACACAAAACATTTTAAATTCGTATCATAGTTATTAGCTGTGGCATGGCACAATATATAGCTACAATAAGCTGCCTGCTACAAGCTTAATATGCATTTCAATTATATAAAACAAACGTTCAAATTGTGTATAAATAATTTTCATACTTATATTAAAAGGCAAAGCTTTAAAAAGAAAACAGTTAAAAACTAATAACTTATTATATTAAATGCAGATCAGTTTATTTTAAATTTTTACGTCATAAGTAATTACAAAAGGATAGTATACATTGCAATAACAAACTACACTTGTTTAAGTTAAATATAAAAAATTTAACTATAAGAAGTGAAGAACTGAAAGATAAAAGATTTTTATCAGGAGTAATCGAAGAGATGCTCATTCGGCTTAAATTGAATTTAAACTTTTGTGATTTTATTGCAAAAAAACCTGTAAGAACGAAACAGACCGAAGACTTTACAGTTGCGAAAGGATCAACAATTGCAATTGAGAAAGGATTCGGAAAGAGTTTTGCTCAACATTGGATTCGTTGAACGAATCCCCGAAGCGGCTTTATGCGCAAAACTTTTGCTTGTTATTTTTAATGGCCAGCAATAATCGTTAAATGTGTCGACTATGTCCTCGCCGCCAAGCGTCGGTGATGCTGCTGCCAGTGCCAAAGTCCCAGTTTTTGTTTTGGATGCCAGCTACGTTGCACTGGCAAAAGCAATGGCTATGGCAACTCAGCAGAATTCCCTACCCTTCGACTTACCCCAGTAAAGCATTGGGCATGTAAAGTTGGCAAGTCGACTGAAAATTTCATTTCGTTTCGTAAGAGCCCCGCAACGCAGTCCATACATACTCCTAAGTTCGGAATGGGAAGAACTAAAACTTTTTAGACTTTTTGTCGACTTTTCGCATTTTTAGTTCCGACCAACTGGCAAGTGCTGGCTCAGCATTAAGCTAGGCCACAGCCTGAGTCACAGCCTCAACTTGGGCTTAAAGCAAACTCCTTTTGGGGCAGAATGCAAAGCTCAAAATGTTAATTTCATTGCCCGATTCATGCACAACTAACTGTTGTTTCATTTATTTGCGTTCTATGTAAATTTCATACGCCCACCTGCAAACCTTATTTGGGGCGTGCTAGTTTTATTTGCAATGGGTTAAGGCAGTTTCGTGGTTAGAAGGGTGTACATTTACCTATTTGCTTTAGCTGCGCCCAATGGACCCAATGCCATTGCTGTTTATATAAATATTTAAGAATTCTAATCAAGATTCAGTTGGTTAGTTCTCTTCGCTTGAGGACATTCGCTACCAAAAGTATTCCACACCAAAAAACAGAAACCCCATGGAAATGTTGTGTTGATTCTTTTTAGGTGGCGGTTTTATGTCCTGCCAAATGTGCAATTCCAAAAAAAAAAAAAACATTTAAAAATAAACAAATTAAAAAGTAGCTTGAATTTCACATAACTGAATTCTGGTGTTAGTCACAGTTGCAGATGCATTGCAAAAATTTCATATAATAAAGAGATTATATTATGATTTGAAAAAAATATAACCCAAATTTAGATCAATTAGATATTAACACACTCTTTGTCATTTTCTTATTATAATACATAAAGGTAATCAACCTTAAGTTGAAAATTTAATTTTAATTTGTTATAAACAAAAGACTTTTAATTTCGATGAAGATTCTACCGCTCATATGAATATCCAATTAGGAGTGCGTGTGGTCCAACGCTCAATTAAGATAAACTCTAAAAGAGAAAAGACAAAAATCAAATATATATATATATGTATATATAGTCAAAATGGAGTAAAGTGAAATAAAATAAAAATGGATTCATGAGGCAAAACGCAACTAACAACAACGTTGATTGGATTTATGATGACAAAGGCTGGCTGTTCTTGCTTCGCACAGAGGCGGTGGCAGTGGCAGTGGCCAAGGGAGAAGCAGATGCAAACAGCTAAAACAAAACAAAAACTCGTTTTGAGCCACTCCTCCGCCTTTTGTGGCCAGCTAAATGTAGCTTGTTGGCTCTGACCAATACCAATGTAGAATTCGGCCATAACTTTAATTTGTCGTCGACAGTCACAGTATATACTCAGAGGCAAAAAAAAAGATCATAATTAACTGGTAACATGGCAACCATTCCACAGCGTAATTAATTCTCAACATTGCAACTTGTCACCATTTATTGTTGCTGTTGTTGTTGCTGTTGCTTGTTGTATGTGCTCATTAGTGTGCAGTGAACAGGTTACACCGGTCTCTCTGGCAATGGTGACTGTAAAGTTGAAATTTAATTTAATTATAAACAAACCACAGTAAACTGCCACAACGCCTCATGTACTACCATATAATGTTACATATTATTATATTATATTTAATAAAGGAAGTACTAAGTCTTAATAATGTTAAGAAAGTTGCAAAGTAACTGTTGTAGTATTATATATACTAAATATAAAAGTTAATTGTGCTTTTTATTTTTACAAAATATATATTAAAAATGTAGAAAAATTTTGGAAAGAGAAATAAATAATTTAATGGCTTATATTAAATATACTATTTTGTTATTATATTTATATAAAAGTCATCATATTATTTTTTACTTATAAAATATGATCTGATTGCCTTAAAGATACCAATTTGTTAGCAGACCTTCAATAAGAAGTAAAAAGTCCTGAAAAATTTTGCATGTTTTGCGCATATTAAATTATTTTTTTTAGAAAACGACAATACCCTTTTGGACACAGCGTACATCTTAACGATCTTAAATGGGAATTCTGAACACATTATTGCTACTGATATGTTCGTATACTTATGCCGTATATGAATACGGCCGTAAAGGTCAAACGTAGAAAACATGATGCGCAAGCCAATTGAATGGCGAAATACAGTAAAAGGGTGTTTGCCATTTCTACTTTTGTGTCATTCATATTTATGTATTATAAGGACATTCTGCGCTGGTACACATGTACGTGTTAATATCCTGCCAGGCACAGAGCTTTCTTTCTTTCTGCCATGTCGTTGTAAAAATAAAATGTCGCTGCAGTTGTTGGTGTATTTGCTATGGATATTAAAAACAAGCAAAAAGGAGCTTGCCAACGTGCATCTTACTCCAAACTGCCATTGGGAGTGGGGCCAATGCTCAATACTCAATGCTCCGCACTCGTATCTGCTGCGTATTCATTAAAACTTTATAATCACCAAACATGAAAGTTACGTGTTTCGATTGCAAAGTGCGTCATATACACATTCATTCTCTCTCTCTTTCTCTCACTCTCTAACTGTCTCTTTCTCCCTTTCCTTCTCTTTTCATATATATAGACTGATATATGTGAACATAAGCTAACCATATATATTTTCTTTTGATGTGGTGCAGAAGCACAAATTTTGTTAATATTGCCAAATACTGAACTGTTATAACATTTGAATTCCATAGTTAACGCCCTTGGGGAATCTTATTTCATTATTATAAATTAGTTTTTAATAGTTGTACCAGTTCTACCATAGTTAGCACTTATTATACTTGTACACAATCTAAATGATATTATTAATTACTCATTTATTTAAATCATAAAGTGAATGAATTAAATTCAATTATAAAGTTATTAGATTTTGATTTATATATTTAGTTAGCATTTACTTACAATGTAGATTTTTTTCTTCATTAATAAATTGGAAGTATTTTTTTATGCTAAAAATATAATTTATAAGAATAGGCTTATAAATTATAGATTATTTCTTATATTAACTTTTAAGTCTCATATTTATAAATATAACTTTTTTAAGGATATTATATATTTATTCTCATATTTATTAATATAATTTTTTTTATATATATTATATTTTTATATAATTGTAATATTTTTAATAAATTATTGAATTCTTCTTCGTATTATTTATAATCAAAATTGCTGAAGAATATAAAAATGACAAACAAAATTGAAAATTGGCTTTAGATAAAAAAGAACTTCATTTCAGACAAATATAAAAATAATAATAATAAAAATATCTAGTGCATTACTAATAATTTTTAAGTATAATGTAAAAATAGTAAAATAGAAAGAAAGTAGATTTAACTTACTGCAGCATCAAATTCTTCCTCAATTTAGAATTCAAATTTGGCGTATATGAAAAGAAGGATAAAGGAGCTAAATTCAGACTATGAAGATATTAATTATACACTTAGTATTGTTATGAATAAATAAGGGATAAAAATAAAGGATTCCGAGTGATGTTTTTTTGTGCTTAACGTATGTTATTTCAGGCACTCCTTTATTTAATTTTCGTCTCTCAAAATTATAATTTAAATTTCCGTATGAATATTGCAGCGTTTTCATTTTATTTCATTTCGTTTCTCTGTTTTTTTTTTTAATTTCATTTTTATTTTATTTTGCTTTTTTGAGTAAATGCAATTTTAAGATTTCCGTTTCATAATTATATTTATGCAAATGCGCAGTGCACACACACACGCACACACACACAGGCACACACACTTGTACATAGTGTGTGGATGTGTGAGACAGGGCCATAAGTGAATTGAGTTGGCATTAAACTGTATGTCTGTATGTATACATATTATATATATTATATGAATATGTATAGAATATGTATACTTGTGTGTGAGTGTATGTGGTATGTGTGTGTGGTGTGTGCGTTGCTGGTTGCTGGGTAGAAAATAATTTTCTTTTTTAATATTCTCTCGCATGCCCGGAGTTTGTACATTAAATTTATTTATTGGTGCAAATATTGGATCGGATGCCGTTGGTTTGCCTCTGATGCCATTTGCATTATGTGCTTCAATGTTTTTCACTGATATATATATATATATATATTTATTTGTGTTAGTAGGGGTACATATGCACATATGAAAGTGGGTTGTAGTATATGGGTATATAGGATTGTCTACGGATTGTGGCATCTGTGTAGGATGTGATATCTGTGGGTGTTCACTAAGTGACAAGTTGTGCATGTAGTCGTGTGTATGGAATGGAATCTATATATATATATATATATATATATATAGGTATGAGTTTCCACTGAAGTTATATGACAACTTAAAGTGTTCGGAATACTGTCTTTTAGTTGTCGTATACCAGCTGTTCACACATAGACTCTATTTGGTAAGTGTGTGTGAAGAGTAGGGAAGTTGAGAAGATTCGTGGTTGGAGCTATAGTCAAAAGCCCAAGTGAAACCCATACCATGGCATGTTGGTAGCTGGGTGGAGCCTGTTGTTTGCTCAAATGGAATTTCCAAAGTCGTTAAGCTCCTTATTTTTCTCGTTTCGCTTTTCTTAAATGCCATTTTTTTCCATTTCGTGCGTCCGCATTCAGACAGCTGCCGGTAGTGGTGCCGGAAGCTGTTGCTGTTGCTGTTGCTGTTGCTGTTGGTATTGCTCATGCTGCTACTGCTGCTGCTGTTGTTGCTCCTTTTTGGTGGCACTGCTATTTCGGGGGTGACTGTGCGGAATTCCTGAGTGGAATAACAGCACGAGCGAGAGCAACATGGCTGCCTGCCATACAACATATAACCCACCCCTAGATTTTGAACCGTGCCTGCTGTCATTTGTTTGCTTTGCCGCATTTCCTTGGCTGCCAACTGTTTCTTCTTCATCAGCAAAGGCAACAGTGGGAGTAGCAGTAAGAAAAGCGTCTTAGGAGCGTCTTTCATTGCCCTGAAATGCCATTCGAATAGTTTGCTTAGGTTCATTTTCCCCCATACCATAGGAATACGAATACGAACGCCTTGGCCAAGGCACGGTCGGCGACTGGCATTGGGATTGGGATACGGTTTGAGTTTGGGTTTGGGGCTTATGGTTGGGGTTGGGCCACTGGTAAATGAGGGTGAATTCGGCCATTGTTGCCAGAGTGTGCGCTCGTAAAAAAGATTTATTGAGAAGACGCGCGCGTTTCTTGTTCTTGGTTGGGGTGCACGTAGCAAGTAGCAAGCAGCAAGTAGCATGCCGCAGCAGCAAATTCCATTTTGCCGGGCTGTGTACCAAGCAAGGAAATTGGGTTTGCTTTTGCCATTTCCCGTGCCGCCACTTGGCCTCAGACTTGGCAGGCTACAGCTTACTAAATTGCTTCTGTATGGTTTGGCTTCTGGGGAGAAGGTCTTCAGAAAAATTGCTTTGCTCACACCAATATAGACAACAACAAAGATTGTATCTATATATATGTGTGTGTGTGTGTGTCTGTGTTAGAGCCTCTGTGTATGTGTGTGTGTGTATGTTTGTTTGAATGTGGGTAGATATTCTTATAGCACATATCTCACATCTGAGACTAATGCGATTGTATAATTTTTCTTTTCTTTTTGTAAGACTCTTTTTTCTTCTTATTTTTTTCTAATTTGCATTTAATTTTTGCAGCTGTTACTCTCTTCTTACGGCTTTTCCTTAATTTTCCTGCCTTTAAGTACATAAAAATTCTGAAAACGTTTCGCTGCTGTCTTTAATCAAAAGATAAACATTTTTTAATGCTCGGATTAACTACATTCAAACACTTTGTTTGCAACAGGATGCTGCATTAATGGTTGTGTTGTGCCCTAAGTAATATTACCTGAAATATTATTAAAATGAAAATAAAATTATATAAATTGAATAAGAGAAAGATCAACATAAATATTATCTAAATATATATATATATAATAATTTATTCATAATTATAAAAACCTTTGCCCCATATTCCGAGTGATTATATGCTATTTAAAAATAATAATTAAAATTATGATAGTAATATAAAAAATAATAATAATAATAAATGTAGTGAAGATAAGTTCTTAGTATTACTTTTATATTTAATTAGTTCCTTTTTGTTGATTTAAATAGCTTATAATGCACATTGATTTACCCATAGACACCAATTGCAAACTGCATCTCGTTGAAGGTGAATCGACAAGGTTTCCACAGTGGGTTCTTAGATGAAATGTGGCCAGTGAAAATGTGACCAAGGTTAATTGCCTATAGACATTCATAATTCATGGTTATTAGTATTATATATAACAGGTAAAAAATTTATTAGAAATGCATGTGCAATAGTGACCTTCTGATAGTTTACAGGTTATTTCTGATAATATCTATTTAAAGCCAAATGGCAAGAAGTACACAATATATATCTATATATATATGAAAAGAAAAAGGAAAGCACACACATATATATAGGAATATATATAAATACTTATAAAAAACATGCGGCGAAAAAGGAAAATAAAAACATTCAAGAAACTTCCCTAAGGAGCAATGCAAAGAAAATCGAATAGTCAGTGCCAAAACTCGAACTGTACAAGCCCAAACTACCTGTCCCAGTTCCATTTGCTGGATATTGCGCAAATCGTTTTCGTTTTTGCGCAGTCTCAGCCTCATTTTTAATCTTGTATATACTGCTAAGCAAGAGCCAGAGGGGTTGAGGAGTAGGTAGGGTACTGTGGCGACGCCGGTAAAGCGCCCATTACAATAAACAACAACGACACGGCGGCTTCATCGCGTATCGCGTTCGTATCTTCGGATGTCCTTTTGCCATCATTGCTGGAAAAAAAGTCAAACGTTTTTCTTTTTTAATACCCTATACTTATAAAATATATATAAATGGTATATTGATGATAAACAAGTCAAAAACTGTATAATATATATAATAATAATAATAAATATAATGTGATCTCCAAAAGTGATTATTAAACCTACAATAAATTTGTAGATTTTTTACTTTTATGCGAAAATTCTATATTATTGTACTGGAATTTTGCTCCCTCTAAATGTATGTATACATATTATTATTATATTTTCTATAGATGTTGTTTATGTACAGAGAATTTTCATGTCGATTAGTCCTTAAAATCAAATTTTTCTTTATTTTTTTCTGTGCTTTACTTGCCGCCTTATCCCTTTGGGATTTTTGGTCCATTAACGTGAATTGCTTTTCGGGGAAATTATGTGTACCCCACACACAGTAGCTTTAATGTTTTGTAAATTCACATAAGGAAACCATTATCACCTGAAATATGAAAGCAATTTTCGTGCGTCCTTTCGACTTGCAAGTTGTTTGCTTATTTTCTTTTTTTTTCTTGAACCAGATCGTCCCTTAGCTGATTGCTTAGGTATTAGGATACAACCAGCTAAAAATTATCTTGATTTCAGCTCTATATTAAAAATAATAATCGATGAAATAACTAAAAACTTTCGCAAATCAAAATATACATTAACATTTTGTAATTATTTCACTCTAAGTGAATTATGTGGCTGAGGTTCAATGGAATTGTCAATACCAGCCAATATGCTTTCATTAGGCCAAATTCAATATAAAATGTAACTTATATAAATTATAAATATTGTGTTTGGAATACTAAATTCAAATCCATCAGTATACCCATTTTATAAAACTAAAATAAATGACAAAATACTAACACATAATATTCAGAGTAGTGTAAGCTGTAAATTCGTAGTTTATTCTTTTACATTTTTCAAAATTTGCCAGTTATTTCTAATAGTTTAATACCAATTATGAATTCTTTCAATTTCGTAACATATTCCATTTTTGTCTATCTAATCATTAATTTATTAGAAAGTACGTATATTAATGTATATATATCTATTAATATGAATTTATTATTTACATATATTACTTAATAGCTCCAAGTGTTAATGGTATGCACTGCGTGAATTGCAAAATCGAAAAAAAATACTGCAAGCCAAAAAAAAACAGTATGTTTATTGCTGATAAGGCTGATAAAGACGCTATATATGTAGATAATGAAAAAGCAGCACATCCTAATTTACGGGAATGCCTTGCACGTAATTATACGGTTACAAGTAAGTTAAATATAATGTTATATAATGAAACAAATGTGCTTAAACAAATTCATACTTTAGAGCAATTAAATGCATATGCCTGTATTGTCGATAAACAGAAAGGTTGCTTGCTTATAGTTGGTAAACATTTTAAGGACCAGAGGAGAGCATGTATTGATTGCACCAAGGACTGTATCTGTAAAGCTCCAGGGATGATTGTAAACAGTATTTACTTAATTATGATATGCTTGTGTACCTTAATCTCTACCAACATTTTACAAGTATGTAATATTTTTTCCTGATCAAGTCTAAGAGACCACGTTGAACAGAAGGTGTACTGTATAACCTAAGTTGATTTTATTTAAAAGCAAACAGAAGATACTAGTTATAAGAAAAGTTAATAGAATATAAAAGATCGTGGTATAACAGATAAATATGTATTTAAGATAGTAATTAAATATGAGTAAATCTAATTAATACAAGTTTTTTAATTGTAAAAACCATTTTATTAAATTTTCTTGTCAATTTGGATCCAATAACTAGCCTTTTTGCAAAGAACAGTTTAATTGCAGATCCTTGGAGACAAAAACTTATCCAATTGCCTTTTAAGGTTCTTATGAGCAAAGCCCATCGCGACAAATCAAATTTTGTTCTGTAAGGCAATGAGTTTAATTTAATCCTAGACTAAAGATAAAGTTAATCTTTAACAATCGAGGTGAATTGTTTGAGTTCGACAATTTGCCTCTGCATGGAGAGCATATAATGAGCGTAATATTGTATGTATAATGTGGCTGAGGTTCAGTGGGACTGTCAATATAAAAAGTAACGTATATAAATTATAAATATAAAGTTTGAAATACTAACATCATATCCATCAGCATACCCACTTTTTAAAACTAACAAAAAATGTCAAAATACTAGCAAATAATATTCAGAGTACTGTAAGCTGTAAATTCGTAGTTTATTATTATTAATTTTTCAAAATTTGCAAGTTTTTTTTTTAGTTTTATACAAATTATGAATTATTTCAATTTCGTAACATTTTCCATTTTTGTCTATCTAATCATTTATTTATTAAAAGGTACCTATATATATGTATATATATATATTAATATGAATTTTTTATTTACATATAATACTTAATAGCTCCAAGTGTTAATGGTATGCATTGCTTAGATTGCAAACTCCTAGAAAAATACTGCAAACCAAAAATAAACAGAGTATATTTTGCTGATAGCGCTGATAACGGCGCTTTATATGTAAACAATGAAAAAAATACATATCCTTATTTACAGAATTGTCTTGCACGTAATTTAACTTTAAGAAGTAAGTTAAATATAATATTATATAAAAAAACAAATGATATTAAACAGATATATACGTTAGGAGAATTAAAAGCATATGCCTGTATTGTGGATACAGAGAAAGGTTGCTTGGCTATTGATGGTAAACATTATATGGACGAAAGGAGAGCATGTATTCATTGCACCAAGGATTGCATCTGTAAAGCTCCAGGGATGATTGTAAACAGTATTTACTTAATTATGATATGCTTGTGTACCTTAATCTCTACCAACATTTCACAAGTATGTAATATTCTCTCCTAATCAAGTCTAAGAGACCACGTTGAACAAAAGGTGTACTGATTGTTAAAATGATATTAAAAGATCGTGTATAACAGATATTTTTGTATTTAAGATATTAATCAAATAATAGTAAAAACAATTTATACAAGTTTTATAATTGTAAAAAATGTTTTCTGAATTTTTTTTGTCAAGTTTGATCCTATAACATTTGCCATTTTTCAAAGAACAGTTTATTTATTTATTATTTAATATCGACGTCGGCAGTCGTCCAAGAAATTGTTGTATAAATTTAATTGCTATTCATGGAGACAAAAAAATCGCAACAATTCAAATTTACTTCTGTAAGGCAATGAGTTTAATTTAATCCTAGACTAAAGATAAAGTTAATCTTTTAACAATCGAGTCAAATTGTTTGAGCTCGACAATTTGAATCTGTATGGAGAGCATATAATGAGCGTAATATTGCGTGTATAATGTGGCTGAGATTCAGTGGGACTGTCAATATAAATCGTAACTTATATAAATTATAAATATAAAGTTTGAAATACTAACATCAAATCCATCAGCATACCCATTTTTTGAAACTAACAAAAAATGTCAAAATACTAGCACATAATATTCAGAGTACTGTAAGCTGTAAATTCGTAGAGTATTATTATTAATTTTTCAAAATTTGCAAGTTTTTTCTTAAAGTTTTATACAAATTATGAATTCTTTCAGTTTCGTAACATTTTGCATTTTTGTCTATCTAATCATTAATTTATTGGAAGGTACGAATATATATGTCTATATATATATATTAATATTAAATTTTTATTTACATGTAATACTTATTAGCTCCAAGTGTTAATGGTTCGTATTGCGCGGATTGCAAACTCGAAAAAGAATACTGCAAACCAAAAAAAAACAAAGTGTTTTATGCTGATAGCGCTGATTACGGCGCTTTGTATGAAAACAATGAAAAAAATACACATTCTTATTTACAGAATTGTCTTGCACGTAATTTAACTTTAAGAAGTAAGTTAAATATAATCGTATATAAAAAAAAATAAATGTAATTAAACAAATATATACTTTAGGGGAATTAAAAGCATATGCCTGTATTGTGGATACAGAGAAAAAATGCTTGGTAGTAGTTGGTAGACATTATAGGGACGAAAGGAGAGCATGTATTCATTGCACCAAGGATTGCATCTGTAAAGCTCCAGGGATGATTGTAAACAGTATTTACTTAATTATGATATGCTTGTGTACCTTAATCTCTACCAACATTTTACAAGTATGTAATATTTTTTCCTGATCAAGTCTAAGAGACCACGTTGAACAGAAGGATTACTGATTTTATTTGCAAGCAAACAGAAGATAATATTTATAAGAAATGTTAAAATGATATATAAGATCGTGGTATAACAGATAAATATGTATTTAAGATAGTAATTAAATAAGAGTAAAACTAATTCATACAAGTTTTTTAATTTTAAAAAATGTTTTATGAAATTTTTTTGATAATTTTGATCCAATAACTTTTGGCATTTTTCAAAGAACAAGAAATTGTTGTATAAATTTAATTGCTATTCCTGGAGACAAAAAAACTTACCCAATTGCTTTTAAGATTCTTATGAGCAAAGCCCAATCGCAACAATTCAAATTTTGTTTTGTAAGGCCATGAGTTTAATTAAACTAAAGATAAAGTTAATTTTTTAACAATCGAGTCAAATTGTTCGAGTTCGACAATTTGAATCTGCATAGAGAGCAATGTGGCTGAGGTTCAGTGGGACTGTCAATATAAAAAGTAACTTATATAAATTATAAATATAAAGTTTGAAATACTAACATCATATCCATCAGCATACCCACTTTTTAAAACTAACAAAAAATGTCAAAATACTAACACATAATATTCAGAGTACTGTAAGCTGTAAATTCGTAGAGTATTATTATTAATTTTTCAAAATTTGCAAGTTTTTTCTTAAAGTTTTATACAAATTATGAATTCTTTTAGTTTCGTAAAATACTCCGTCTTTGTCTATCTAATTATTAATTTATTGGAAAGTATGTATTAGTGTTATATATGTATATATATATATATATATATATATATATATTTATATATATATATATGGACCTTTTTAATTGCATATCATATTTAACAGCTCCATGTGTATGCTTTGAGCACAGTAATTATTGCGTACATTGCAAACTCAAAGATAAATACTGCAAACCAAAGAAAAACAAAGTGTTTGTTGCTGATGATATTGATAAATACTCGCTTGTTATAGACAATTCTGGAGACGATCCTAATTATTTAAAGGATTGTGTTGCACGAAACTATACGGTTTCAAGTAAGTTAAATATAATCTTAAATAATAAAAATAATGTTCTTATATAAATTAATACTTCAGAGGAGTTACATTCATATGCCTGTATTGTGGATAAAAAGAAAGGTTGCTTGCTTATAGGTAGTAAAAATACTAAGGACAAAAAGCAAGCATGTATTCATTGCACCAAGGACTGTATCTGTAAAGCTCCAGGGATGATTGTAAACAGTATTTACTTAATTATGATATGCTTGTGTACCTTAATCTCTACCAACATTTTACAAGTATGTAATATTTTTTCCTGATCAAGTCTAAGAGACCACGTTGAACAGAAGGTGTACTGTATAACCTAAGTTGATTTTATTTAAAAGCAAACAGAAGATACTAGTCATAAGAAATGTTAATAGAATATAAAAGATCGTGGTATAACAGATAAATATGTATTTAAGATAGTAATTAAATAAAATTAAAAATAATTAATTCAAGCTTTTTATTGTCTGAAACATGTTTTCAAATGATTTTTATCTAATGGAGCAAAGCTTGAAAGACACAACTTTTTTTCCGTAAGAACACGAGTAATCCTTATGCCAAGCTTTGCAATTAATCCTAAACATAATATGAATTAAATATTTTAGCAATCGAGTCGATTTGTGCGAATTTGATAATTTTCATTAATTTATGTCTTACCATATAGAATATTTCATATTTTAAAAGAGTTTAGTTCATTTTTCTACATATATGATATGCAGAATCATCCAGGTAATAGCTGACATTTCCAATTATATATTAATCTATAAAAATTTAAAAAAAATAATTATAATAATTATAATTTATAAATTGATTAAATTTTTGTTTAAATTATTATAAATAGTGATCAGTCATGTGATATATATGTATATATATAAAATAAAACAAAAATGTTATAACATATCTAAGAGTCATTTTAAACAAATAGCGACAAGTCGTTCTTTCCCAAATGAAAAACGAACAATTTTGATTGCCACAGTCAGCAGCACAATGGGAGGAGCAGCAACTGTTGGTAACATTGTGGCATCATGTTGTTGGTGTTACTTTGGTGGCTATAACAATTCTCGTAATACTTCGGGCATTGCCGACTAAACGGTAATCGCGCGTAAATGCCCAACTAAAATCAATACAAAGGATACAATGGCTATGGCGAAGACATGAATGTGTTCCTTAAGCGCGATAGCGACTTAGATTCAGTTTCACCTTCGGTAAACATCTCAACATGTTGCCATCCTTTTCCTAAAGGAAACAACCAAAGCAAAAATGGGCGTTAATGCACATGCGCTTCCAAGGGCTGTTCAAGAAAAAATTTGCGACTAAAATAAAATAATATAAAATAAAAGTAAAATATATAGCTACTCAATTCTAATATATAATTGAATTGAATTTTGCTATTTTTTAATTCGGTACTTTGCCTCTATATAAAATAGCTATGTTTTGCATTAAAGTTTAAGTTTTAAGACATAATTATAATACTCAATATAGACAATATTTATCTAGCATTTTAAACTTCTTTCAATATCCAATGTAACAAACTGAGATGCTGTGCAAGCTGCTGAGATAACTGTTATGTCGCTTCCCACGAAAATTGAAAAGGCAGGCAAATCGAATCAGGATAAAATAGTTGACATTTTGTGGCCGCAACAGAGCTGAGCAACAAGTATATGATAGGCAGTTAATATAGTTTACGACTTTTAATTACAGGCTCAGCATGAGGATATCGAGTGAGTCGTCTGTATGCGGCGATTGCTTCTGATGAACAGCGGAGATGGGCACAGCAGCAGCAGCTAGCAGCCCCTTGCAAATGAGAGATGGCGGTAACCTGAAGGTCCCAATCCCTGAAAAAAGATGGCCTTAACAGTCATTGCAGCTTATGTTACTGTCATGTTATTTATTGAATTTTAAAAGCAGTCAGCGTCGGAGTGCCGCGTTTGTAATTCCTTTGAATTATATCTTAATTCATTCTGGGTTATAAATTTGATAAATTTCTCATTCGGCTTACCTGCCCGCTGGGTTCTTCATTTCCCGTGTCCATAAATTGAAGGTAGATATGCTGATATAAACAACAACATGCTCAGAGAACTCCACGAACCCCAGAACTGTGGCTAATTAAAATGTTCGGTTCGCCTCGCGTTGATCGTTAACTACAAAAGTGACTCGATCGTCGGCGACGAATATGATAATAATAAGAAGAAGATAGAATAAACACAATTTAAATGTATATTTTAGGAAAATGAAGTTAAAAATTAATTATATGAATATGCATTGAGTAAAGTTGAAATAATCAGTTATTTAATTTGTTTTAATAAAGCATTTGGTAATTGATTTTACCATAAAAAATATTTATAAATAATATAGTTTAATTTTAAATTAAATTTAAGCTATTGAAACTTTAATTTTGTGATATAATGCAGCATCTAAATTTATATTTTACAATCAATAATACTTAAATCGCTCAACTAAATTGAAGCTTGACCCCTTATGTTCTGCATATATTAGACCAATTTATCAATTAAACATATTTTACTATAAGTATCGCAAATAACGGCACTTCAGTCTAAAAGTCATATGCCAAAGATACCCTAGTATGACACCTTTATCGATCAGGGGTAGAGCAATAATTATGTTGGTTTTGCGCAAAAAGATTTAATGTGATCAAATAGCTAAATTCATTGCCAGAGATTCTGGTAGTATATTCAAAAATATATTAAAATAGGCTGAAAGTCACTGCGCCAGCTGCTACGACGATAATAATGCACCAACTAAGAAGTTTGTTTTGCTAACTTTATTCAATTAATCTAATCTTTTTGCATTAATGATTTTTTTGAATCTTTAATAACATTTTCTAACTACGAGTTATAACTGAGGTTATGTTTATAATTTTTGTAACTGAAACGAATGTCATGCAGTTGTTCGAAGTCATAAGATTTTTGAAAAACGTACATTACAGGTGATACATTTTTATTTCACATAATATATTTATGAATTGTATAATTAATATTTAAACCTCTAAACATACTTTTTTTTTAAAGGTATCAATTATTACTGTTACATTTTTAAGCTACATCGTCCTGTATCTTAATATTATAAAATTTATATTTAGTTAATGTAGCTTGAAATTAAAAAGAGTAAAAACTTATTTGATTATACATATTTATTTACTGTATAAATGAATACAATATAATATGATCGTGTATTCTTATTAATATCATTATTCATAGTTTAAAGAATGACATCATCATTAGTGCTGTGCAATGAGCTATATCTACTGGATAAAGAAGTACGATGCAGATCATTTTTTTAATTTGGTCTTTTAAACATGAAGCATACCTCTTCGGATTCGTAAAAGCCGTTCTAGATGTTATTTTCAGAATTATAACAATTAGCTTGTATGAATTTGGTAACAATATAGCATAGCAATCAGGTAAAATAATGAACCCCATTACTTTTGTACACGCATCTTTTATATTTTTCATATTTCTGTATGCATCCATTAAGAGAGGAATAATTTTGTTTACACCATTTCGATCGCGAGTATTTTCATCGCAAGCGTTGTATTTTTCTAGAGTCTCCACAAAATTTTCCGCAACTTCCCCAATATGATCAAAATAACATTGAAATCTTTCTGGTATATTTAGCCTATCCAATGCACCTGCTATTTGCTCCAATGCCGGTGTGGTCATAGGATGAGTTGGGGGCTCTGGAGGCCTTGACCATTCAGGGGTGGTTCCATTACGTTCAAATGATATTTGGTCAAAAGCTTGTACGCTTTTAATAAGAAATAATAATAAAAATGTTTGTATAATTAATAAGTATGAAATATGTATGTAAATTCATAATAAACTATTATTTAAATATTTCTCTTTGGGACTTATAATTTGTTATCTAATTATGGATAGTAGAAATATATAAATATTTGGGATATATAGTTATAAAATATTTGTATACATACTCTGAATCTTCTTCTGTTGTTTCCTCTTTCATTGTTATACCAGGAATTCCTACTGGCGGAACATAATTTTCACATGACTTTTTCCTTTTTCCTGTTTTTTTGTTTTTATTCGATTTCCCTTCTCCACTTTTAAATAACGGATCTGGGCCACATCCTGCATCACTATCTTTATAACTAGCTGCATTCGATTGCATGTCAAATTCATGCTCTGGGCCTGCATATACCATTTGTGGGCCTTGTGGTTGGTAATATATATTTTGCGGATCTATTGGTGAGTAAACATATCCATTTTGTTGATCTTGTTGTGCGTAAAATTGGTCCCATTCTGGACCATATGCATATTGTTGATCTTGTGAAGGATAAACTTGTGAACCGTCTGAACCATTTCCATTTTGTTGATCTTGTGGTGTGTAATATTGTCCTCCGCCTGGAGCATATCCATTTTGTGGATCTTGTGGTGGATTATATTGTGAACCGTCTGAACCATTTCTATTTTGTTGATCTTGTGGTGGGTAATTTTGTCCTCCGTCTGGACCATATACATTTTGTGGATCTTGTAGAGGGTAATATTGTCCGTCTGGACCATATCCATTTTGTGGATATTGTGTTGCGTAAAATTGGTCCCATTCTCTACCATATCCAGTTTGTTCATATTGTGTTGGATCATATTGTGTCCCATTAGAATTATATCCATTTTGTTGATCTTGTGGTGGATAATATTGTGTCCCATTAGAATTATATCCATTTTGTTGATCTTGTGGTGGATAATATTGTGTCCCATTATAATTATATCCATTTTGTTGATATTGTTGTGGATAATGTGGTTCCCCATTATAATTATATCCATTTTGTTGATTTTGTTGTGGATAATGTGGTTCCCCATTATAATTATATCCATTTTGTTGATCTTGTTGTGGATAATTATATCCATTTTGTTGATTTTGTTGTGGATAATGTGGTTCCCCATTATAATTATATCCATTTTGTTGATCTTGTTGTGGATAATTATATCCATTTTGTTGATTTTGTTGTGGATAATGTGGTTCCCCATTATAATTATATCCATTTTGTTGATCTTGTTGTGGATAATTATATCCATTTTGTTGATCTTGTTGTGGATAATTATATCCATTTTGTTGATCTTGTTGTGGATAATGTGGTTCCCCATTTTGTTGATCTTGTTGTGGATAATTTGGTTCCCCATTATTATATCCGTTTTGTTGATCTTGTTGTGGGTAATACACATTTTCTGAATATTGTGGTTGGTAGTTTATATTTATATTTGGAATATTCTGAGGAACGCCTGCTCCTGCGGAATCATTTTCATTTCCTTGACTTTCTGTTGGAGTATCTGTATCTGATATAGCTGTATCTGGTGTAGGTGTTTCTGCTGTTGTTGTAGGTGGTAAGGTTGTCGATTCAGTGAACATATCAGTTGGTATATCAATGTCTAGTCTATCAGATTCTGTTGTTGTCTTTCTTTTTGTTGTTTGTGGTCGTGTTGTGGGTTTTGTCTGTGCTTTTGTATTTGCTTTCGTATATGGTTGTGTATTTGGTGATTTTTTTGATGTTCGTTTTGGTTTATTTTTATTTAGCGTTACTTTTGATAATTTATTAATTGGTGATTCCTTTGGTGGTCCGTTTGGTTGTCCATTTGGTGGTTTATTTTGTACTCCATTTGGTGATCCATTTGGTGATCCATTTGGTGATCCATTTGGTTGTCTATTTGGTGGTCGATTTAGTGGTCGATTTAGTGGTCGATTTAGTGGTCGATTTAGTGGTCGATTTAGTGGTCGATTTAGTGGTCTGTTTAGTGGTCCATTTGGTGGTCCATTTGGTAGTCCATTTGGTGGACCATTTGGTGGTCTATTTGGTGGTCCATTTGCTGGTCCATTTGGTGGTCTGTTTAGTGGTCCATTTGGTGGTCTATTTAGTGCTCCATTTGGAGGTCCATTTGGTGGACCATTTGGTGGTCGATTTAGTGGTCTGTTTAGTGGTCCATTTGGTGGTCGATTTAGTGGTCTGTTTAGGGGTCCATTTGGTGGTCTATTTAGTGCTCCATTTGGAGGTCCATTTGGTGGACCATTTGGTGGTCGATTTAGTGGTCTGTTTAGTGGTCCATTTGGTGGTCGATTTAGTGGTCTGTTTAGGGGTCTGTTTGGTGGTCTATTTGGTGATCCATTTGGTGGTCCATTTGGTGGACCATTTGGTGGTCGATTTAGTGGTCTGTTTAGTGGTCCATTTGGTGGTCGATTTAGTGGTCTGTTTAGTGGTCCATTTGGTGGTCTATTTGGTGGTATATTTGGTGATCCATTTGGTTGTCCATTTGGTGGACCATTTGGTGGTCGATTAAGTGGTCTGTTTAGTGGTCTATTTGGTGGTCTATTTGGTGGCCCAATTGGTGGACCATTTGGTGGTCTATTTGGTAGTCCAATAGGTCTTCTATTTGGTGGTCCGTAAAGTGGTCCATTTGGTGGTCTATTTGGTGGTCCATTTGGTGGGCCAATTGGTCGTCTATTTGGTGGTCCGTTTAGTGGTCCATTTGGTGGTCTATTTGGTGGTCCATTTGGTGGTCCAATTGGTCGTCCATTTGGTGGTCCGTTTGGTGGTCCAATTGGTCGTCTATTTGGTGGTCCGTAAAGTGGTCCATTTGGTGGTCTATTTGGTGGTCCATTTGGTGGGCCAATTGGTCGTCTATTTGGTGGTCCGTTTAGTGGTCCATTTGGTGGTCCATTTGGTGGTCCGTTTGGTAGTCCGTTTGGTCGTCTGTTTGGCGGTCCATTTGGTGGTCCAATTGGTCGTCTATTTGGTGGTCCGTTTAGTGGTCCATTTGGTGGTCTATTTGGTGGTCCATTTGGTGCTCCAATTGGTCGTCTATTTAGTGGTCCGTTTGGTGGTCCAATTGGTCGTCTATTTGGTGGTCCGTAAAGTGGTCCATTTGGTGGTCTGTTTGGTGGTCCATTTGGTGCTCCAATTGGTCGTCTATTTAGTGGTCCGTTTGGTGGTCCAATTGGTCGTCCATTTGGTGGTCCGTTTGGTGGTCCAATTGGTCGTCTATTTGGTGGTCCGTAGAGTGGTCCATTTGGTGGTCCAATTGGTCGTCTATTTGGTGGTCCGTTTAGTGGTCCATTTGGTGGTCTATTTGGTGGTCCATATGGTGGTCCATTTGGTGGTCCAATTGGTCGTCTATTTGGTGGTCCGTAAAGTGGCCCATTTGGTGGTCTATTTGGTGGTCCATTTGGTGGTCCAATTGGTCGTCTATTTGGTGGTCCGTAAAGTGGTCCAATTGGTCGTCTATTTGGTGGTCCGTAAAGTGGTCCATTTGGTGGTCCAATTGGTCGTCTATTTGGTGGTCCGTAAAGTGGCCCATTTGGTGGTCTATTTGGTGGTCCATATGGTGGACCAATTGGTCGTCTATTTGGTGGTCCGTAAAGTGGTCCATTTGGTAGATTTGTTGTGGTTTTTTTACTTGTTTTCTTCTTAGGAGGTCGCTTTTTTTTAGGTGGTGGTCTAGGTCGTGGTCTAGGTGGTGGTCTAGGTGGTGGTCTAGGTGGTGGTCTAGGTGGGGGTCTAGGTGGCGGTCTACGTGGTGGTGGTCTTCTTCTACCTCTCCTAATTTGTATTTTTTCCCTTTCCGGCATACTTCGAAAATTTATTTCATCATTTTTAATTTTCCTATTGATTTCATGAGCCTTGACTGCTCTTTCACTCTGTCTAGGATTATTCAGTCCATTTCTATGTGTCCTTCTACTTTTAAATGGTTTTGTTACTCCATATTTTATATCAATTAAGGAATTGGATTTAAAATTATTATATCCAACATCCTTCTGATTGTTAGGCTTGTGATGGTCTCTCTGATGATATTGTTTAAGTGTGGAACGACGATGAAGGTGTTGATATTCATCTGGATACCTTGCTTTATTTGAAAGTTCACTTGACTTTCTCCTGGCGATAGCACTTGCAACTAATACAAAGAATATAAAAACATTTAGAACTTTCATCACCGGTACGATTAAACTTATTGTGCAAAAATATTGAGGCAATGTCATCATTATATAGATTCTTAAAGATATGGTTTACCTGTTAGAAACGGTTAATTTGAAATTAGTAACGTTTCATTTTTACACAGTTATAATGAGCTTATATACATTCCCTTGCAATATTTTTGATCTACAGTAAGATAGGTTCACTTTCCATGTATTAAATACCCTATAGATATTTTTATTATTATTTAAATATTATATTATATTTACTATTCAAGCGAATGATAGTAATTATTTACGTAATTGATAGTCCATATATAATTAGATGTTATTATAATGAAAGACTTATACTATACTATTATACTCTACTATAAGAATCTGGTAAACATTATGATAATTTAAGTTTTGGAAATGTAGTCGAGTTATATTTATAATTATAATTATTCTATTTGTTATACAATTTCCGTAGCCAATCTATATTAAATATATAAATGAATAACTTAGTGTTATATTAAATAAAATTGCAATTTGATACGCGATAAACTATAGATTACATAAGCATTACAACCAACTATTAAATGTAAATCACGATATTTGTGCTTTAAAAATATTTAAATTATTTAGACAGATCGGACACTTGAATGGATAAGATAATTTATATATAAATAAATATAATATATATTTAACTGAATTGAAGCATTTGCCATCAAATGTCGAGAAGTATACCTATTGAGAAAATCGTAACTAATTAATTCATGATGCTTGAAATTTAAAAATGTAAAATTTCATTTGAATAAAGAAATTTATTTACTGTATATAATAATAGAACATAATATCATAGTATAATTTAATTAAGAACATTTTATTATATTTTAATATATGATAAAATCAATAACATTGCGCAATAAGCTAGATCAGATGGTAAGGAAACCACAATGCAGACCATTTTTCTAAATTGTTCTTTCAGACATTTTGCATACCTCTGTGGATTCATGAAAGACGTTAGTCCAGTTACTCGCATTGTTACAATTAAAATATCCAACATATTATCTAACAATGCAAGATAACAAATTGGCAATATCATGAACCCGAAAATAATAGCACACGCTTTTTTAATTTGTAACATATTTTTGTATGCCGATTTTAATTCGGGAATTACCAGGTCTACATCATTATCATCACGTACGTTTTTATCGCAATTAAAGTACACGTCTAGAGTCTCAACGAAGTTTTCACCCACTTGCGCAATACGGTCAAAAAAACATTTAAATCTTTCTGGTATATTTATGTTGTCCAATGCACCTCGTATATCCTCTAATACCGGTTCAGTCATTTCTTGAGGAGGTTCCCGTGGAGGCCTTGTCCACTCAGGAGTGGTTCCATTGCGTTCAAATGACACTTGCTCAAAAGCTTGTACTCTTTTAATAAGAAATAATAATAAAAATGTTTATATAATTTCTTCAATAAATTAAACATTTCGGAAGCTATTTAAATATATTTAATTTAAAGCCAACTTAAATGATTTAATATCTTATGTGTTTCAAATAATTAAAACTATTATTGATCAATATAAGTGTAAATATTTGTCTATATAAAACTTTTTGCTGTTTATAATTTGTTATACAATTCACAATATTAGCAAAGTGTAGTATATATTTGTGATATATAGATATAAAATATTTGTATACATACTCTGATTCGCTCTCTTGAGTGTCCTCTGATTTATCCGGTTTCATTGTTATACTAGGCATTCTTATCTGTCGTACATCATTTTCACATCGTTTCGTTTTCCGTTCTCCATTTTTAAATAACGGAGCTGGGCCACATTCTGGATCATTATCATATTCATCCACTGGAGCTTGTTGTATTGGTCCAATTGGTTGAATATCGTTGGGATATGGTATCTCTTCTGAACCATATTCATTTTGTGGATCTTGTGGTGGGTAATGTTGTGCCCCGTTTGAACCATATCCATTTTGTTGATCTTGATTTTCATATCCTTGATTTTTATGTGATCCTTTTGGTGGTCCATTTGGACGTTTAGTTGTTTTCTTATTTTGTGATCCATTCTGTGGTCTTTTTGGTGGTACATTATTAGATCCTTTTGGTGGTCCATTTGGTGGCTTATTTGGTGGTCTATTTGGTGGTTTTTGTGGCGGTTTATTTGGTTGTCTAGGTGGTGTTCTAGCCAGTGGTTTACGTTGTGTTCTAGGCAGTGGTCTACGTGGTGATCTAGATGGTGGGCTAGGTGGTGGTCTACGTGGTGGTGGGCTAGGTGGTTGTCTACGTGGGGGTGGTCTAGGTGGTGGTCTACGTGGTGGTGGTCTAGGTGGTGGTCTGTGTGGTCTATGTGGTGGTGATTGATGTCGGCTAAAGAAAAAATTACCTCCCCTACTCTTTATTCTATCCCTTTCTGGCCTACTTCGAAAACTAATTTTATCACTTTTAAATTTCCTATTGATTTTACGAGCCTTTACTGCATTTACACTTCTACTTTTAAATGGTTTTGTTACTCCATATTTTATATCAATTAAGGAATTGGATTTAACATTATTATATCCAACATCCTTCTGATTGTTAGGCTTGTGATGGTCTCTCTGATGATATTGTTTAAGCGTGGAACGACGATGAAGGTGTTGATATTCATCTGGATACCTTGCTTTATTTGAAAGTTCACTTGACTTTCTCCTGGCGATAGCACTTGCAACTAATACAAAGAATATAAAAACATTTAGAACTTTCATCACCGGTACGATTAAACTTATTGTGCAAAAATATTGAGGCAATGTCATCATTATATAGATTCTTAAAGATATGGTTTACCTGTTAGAAACGGTTAATTTGAAATTAGTAACGTTTCATTTTTACACAGTTATAATGAGCTTATATAGATTCCCTTGCAATATTTTTGATCTACAGTAAGATAGGTTCACTTTCCATGTATTAAATACCCTATAGATATTTTTATTATTATTTAAATATTATATTATATTTACTATTCAAGCGAATGATAGTAATTATTTACGTAATTGATAGTCCATATATAATTAGATGTTATTATAATGAAAGACTTATACTATACTATTATACTCTACTATAAGAATCTGGTAAACATTATGATAATTTAAGTTTTGGAAATGTAGTCGAGCTATATTTATAATTATAATTATTCTATTTGTTATACAATTTCCGTAGCCAATCTATATTAAATATATAAATGAATAACTTAGTGTTATATAAAATAAAATTGCAATTTGATACGCGATAAACTATAGATTACATAAGCATTACAACCAACTATTAAATGTAAATCACGATATTTGTGCTTTAAAAATATTAAAATTATTTAGAAAGATCGGACACTTTAATGGATAAGATAATTTATATATATATATATATATATATATAATATATATTTAGCTGAATTGAAGCATTTGCCATCAAATGTCAAGAAGTATACCTATTGAGAAAATCGTAACTAATTAATTCATGCCAAGCCATTATCCATTAAAGAACAAAATGATATATACCTCATAACAGATTATATGATACACTGAACTAAAACATTGTGTGTTTAATAATTGTAATTGCTATACATGTTTCTCCTTTTTGTATTTTATCTAAGAAAAAATATTTCAGATACTTGGTTCGCTTTCTACTCTCATTATTTTACTAACTCGAAGACAACATATTTCAGAGAATAGGATGGATACATTTTAATTTATTTTCAAATAACTACATCAACTATGCCGTGCTGTAATTAGAATATATTATATATCAATATAATAATTAGTAATTGATTGATTGCTTGAAATTTAAAATAAACAAGTTTATTTACTGTATATAATAACAAAATATCATAATATAATATAATTAATAACATTCATTTTATTATTATTTGAATGATAATACCAATAGTACTACACAATGAGCAATATCTGATGGATAGAGGCTGGAGATGCAAATCACTTGCTTTATGTTCTTTTTTAAACATTGATCATATCTATTCGGATTTGTAAAGATCGTTTTAATAGTTACATCTCTAACTACAGTCATAAGTTTAAACACGTTTTTTAACAATGCCCAATAGCATTGTGGGGTCGTAAAGAACCCGAAAGCAATAATAATACAGTTTTTTTTTATACCTAGCATGGCTTCGTGTGCGGAATTTAAATAGTTCACAATCTTGTCCATATCATTTTTATCACGCGTTTTTTTATCGCAATGAACGTATTTATCTAGACAAGTAACGTAGGTATCAGCGATTTCGCCGAGACGATCAAAAAAACATTGAAATCTTTCTGGCAAATTAATGACGTCCAATGCACCTCTTACATCCTCCATAGATACTGGGTCCACTTCCATTGGAGAGTTATGCGGAGGTCTTTTCCACTCAGGAGTGGTTCCGTTACGTTCAAATGACATTTGCTCAAAAGCTTGTACTCTTTTAATATAAAAATAAAAATTGATCAGTATGTCTTTAAAAATTATTTTTGCGGGTTAAACTTTTTTTTATATAATTTTGAATATTATCAAAAAGAAAATATACTCGGAATATATAGTAATAAAATATTTTATATACATACTCTGAACTTGACTGTTCCAGCGTATTCTTTCTCATTGTTACAGCTGGCATTTTTATAGGTGGTGGTACCGTACGTTTTGGTTTCGTATCTAAACAATTGTTTTTGTCTTTTGTTTTCCTTTTTTCTTTATTTTTATCTAATATAGACGATGCTGAGTCATAATCTGATTCACTGCGGTTCGGATCAGGATTATCATTATTATCATCATTACATAGAACTTTATTTCTTCTGTCAATCTGAATTGAATAACTTGGCTTAGGCGACGCACGTGGTAGTCTATTTTGTGGTCTATATGATGATTTTTTTGGTCTACTTGATTGTCTTTTGAGTGGTGTTTCTTCTACAGCAACACTTCGATAATTCATTTTATCACTTTTAATTTTCCTATTGACTTTGCGATGTTTCACTGCACTTCCATATCTAAGTGTCCTTCTACTTTTAAATGGTTTTGTTACTCCATATTTTCTATTAATTAAGGAGTTGGATTTAATATTATTATATCCAACATTTCGTGTATCCTTCTGATTGTTGGACTTGTGATAATATTGTTTATGTGTGGAACGACGATGAAGGTGTTGATATTCATCTGGATACCTTGCTTTATTTGAAAGTTCACTTGACTTTCTCCTGGCCATAGCACTTGCAACTAATACAAAGAATATAAAAACATTTAGAACTTTCATCACCGGTACGATTGAACTTATTGTGCAAAAATATTGAGGCAATGTCATCATTATATAGATTCTTACAGATATAGTTAACCGATTAGAAATGGTTAACTTGAAATTAGTAACGTTTCATTTTTACACAGTTATAATGAGCTTATATACATTCCTTTGAAATATTTTTGATCTACAGTAAGATAGGTTCACTTTCCATGTATTAAATACCCTATAGATATTTTTATTATATGTTAAAATATTATATTTTTATTATATTTACTATTCAAATATTAATAAATAATAACTACAATGTGTTTTACAGGCTGCACTGAAGATCCCTAGCGAATGATTGGAATTATTTACGTAATGAAAGTTCTATTATATTATTGTAATCTGGTATACATTATCCCAACCTAGGTTTGGAATTGTAGTCGACTTGTCCCGTTCATTGGGCTTATAATTATTATATATGTTTATTGTTTTATAGAATTGTTTATTTAGAATTTCCGTAGCCAATCGATTTAAAATGAATTATAAACAAATTTACTTGATATTATAAAAAAGAAAAATTGAAGAGTCTATTATATTAATTACATAAGGATTATAGGCAAGTATTATTATTAGTATATATTGATATATATATATATATATAGATATATATATATAGATATATAGATATATATATATAGATATATGTATGGGTTTAAGCATATGGAACTGATGTTACTTTACGATTTTTGGGTACAAATTCACTGAGTATATATTCAGGGGAATTGGTTTGCATACGAATATGTATTGTACAGCTATATAATCATATATGTAGATATACCAATATGTATTTGTGTGTGTGTGTGTGTGTCGGAGTGCGTAAGTTGGTGTCTGTCCCTGTGTGTGAACTTTGGGCATGTGCAAATATTTATGTGTATTTGATAGCACTAATGGGCAATTAAATGCGTACGCAAATACATATACACACGCATATTATGAGTGTGAGTATGGGTGTGTGTCTGTGTATGTATATCCAGAAGAAGCTTATGTGGGTGGCAAGGATGAAAATGTACCTAAGCGAATCTAAATGGCATCGGGGGCACTGAACATGCAAAATCATGTACTCGTAAATCTATTTAATGCCAACGGGCTCCGGCCTCCGGACACAGAACTGAGCTGACACACTGCGACAGAGTGGTAAGGAGGTATGGTAGCCCAATACCGGTGACGTTCCCGGGTCCGACTATGAGCCGCCCACATATATACAATCATATGGTAGTATGGCTGCTTGTTTACCCTTGGGGTAAAGCTAAAGGTTCCGCTATGTGGTTGGGGTGTTTGCGTAATGAATCTGGATATATATACAGATGCTGTATAAAGACAGGGTATTAGGGAGAAGGAAGTGGATGTGTGTATATGTGTGTAAGGTGCTTTCGAATACGTATTACGTAACTAACGAAAATTAACGTTAATAGCCCTGAGTATCAAAATAATGGTAGTAGCAGTAGCTTCACTGCTGCCTGCTGCCTGCTACTAGCTGCCTGTTGGTTGCCCTCTACCTCAGCAGTATGGTTACGTTTGGGATTGGATGGGACGATACTGGAGCAGAAGGAAACTGTAATTGGTAATGGGGGCATGTCAGCCAAATAAATTGCAAGAGCAAAAAAGAAATAAACTCATTCCGGACTTAGGCAAAACGTGAAAATATTGTTACGACCTCTTCTGACTGCTTCTGTTGCTGTTGCTGTTGCTGTTGCTGCAACTTTCAGCCAGCTTCCACCCCATCGAAATAAATTTGTTTTTAGTCGAAAAATTACGATATTCCCGCACTTAATTGGAAAATGTGAAGCAGTGCTTTTTAATGATCTTTTCAAACCAAACAATATTCTAAGCTAGACGTATTTTTGACTATCTGGTTAAAAGGTTCAAAAGTTATGGCTATAATATGGAATGGTTATGCTTTAAACTAATGTTTAAAATTAGCTCATACAAAATGTGTCTATTTAATCGAAACTGCTAGTAAATCTAAGTAATTTATATATAATATGATAGAATCAAATAAATATATATATATCAGTAATTGATTTTATTTTATTTTAAATTTAATTAAAAAATAATCAACAAAAGTTAAATTGTATTTTAAGCTTAAATTTAGGTAAGTTTATGTTACATACTTGTAATGCAAGAACTAATTCAACAAAATTAAAATTTCAATTTAAGAATTGAATATGGAAAGGTCCTGCCAGAGCAACAACCCAGGACTCCATCGAATATTTTGCGCATTTTGTGTGCGTGTGTCGTTAATTTTTATAGGAACATTTTTAAGATCCTCTTCGCATTGAAATCGAATGAAATTCAGTTGGTTCTTTCGTTTGTTGCTGTTGTTGTTGTAGCTGTTGTTGATATGGGAGTCTTCTGGGGATGGAAATGGAAGTGGCTTTGAACCTGTATGTGATATAAAGTTGTGTTCGTGTTCGTTGAGGACCAAAACGCAATAAGCAGTTAAAAAATACTCGTAATTGCAACTGGGAACCATGCCACTCGACAACACCCATGGTTCAAGCCCCATATGTCTTGTTACTGTTGTTGTTGTTGCTGTTGCTGTTGCTGTTGCTGCTGTTGCTGTTGCTGTTGATGTGGAACGTGCGCAGTGGCATCGACAATGGACAACAAGAAACGATACTCAATGGAATCGTTTTTGTGAAAATTCATGCATGTAAAGATGAAATTGCTTGGCGAGCTGCCTGCTAATAAGGATTCTATGCATATCGTTGTTATCCTCTGTGAATGGTAAGAAAACTCATATTTCTAAGCAACCATTTAGCAAATCTACAGTACCAACAGACTTTTCTGCTTATTTATGGTCTTAACGCTTTAAGCTGACAAAAAATAAAAGAAAGGAAAATTTGGTTCTTGTTAGAGCTAATAGCAAATATAGACAAATTTTTATTATGTTTCAGTTAATGGTTTCATTCTGTTTCTTTTTTTTTATAATAATAATAATATATTCCACATAAATAAAGTTTAACTTAGAAATATATATAGACTTTTTTCTTGGTAATATTCTTTAACAAATTTTAGATCATTAAAAAAAACTTTTATATATTCTTTAATAACTTTTTGATCAAAGCAATAATTGAAATTTTGTTAAGATTTGTATTGAGATAGACCAAAACTATATCTAATACAAATTATAGAGCATTCAGAGGTCGTTTATTTCTAGTCAGTTTGTCTCAGTTAGTGGATGAGTTTTCTTTTCGTTCGCTCGTTATTGCCATAATATTGTTTGGCTCTGTGTACGGACAGCGGACCTTGCTCCAACTTAGCTCTTTTTGTTACTTCTGCCCTTTTCTTTTTTCTTTTCCTTTTGTTGTTTCTTGTTGTAGTTATAATGGGCTAGTGGCGGTGGCAATTGTGGGCTCTGCTTGCCCCATGGTGGCAACGGAAAAATGTTGCTCAAATGGGTTCATATTTTGACGTTTAATGTAGCGAAAATGAAGCAAAAATTTATGAAATGCGCACATTGCCCTTGTGGCCCCTTTGGGCTAATATCAAATTGGATGCGGATGGCAGCCAAATCAAAAATCAATTGCATTATTAGAAGCTTTACAAAATTAAAGTGAGGGTGGGCGGTTAGAGATGTAATATCGAGTAACTCAATTGAATTCCTTGTAGATTGTCTAGACTTTGCTGGAGCTATAGCTCCAATTGTATTGTCTGAGCAATTAGGCCTTTCAGTTTTGATGAAACATTTGCCAGTTATTCATACACAGAAGTTCCTTAGAGGAAGGATGTCAGGTGACGCTGTTGGTCTTTATGAGCCATAGGATATGATGAAAATTCCATTCCATTCTGGTTTAAATATGTCTAATCGACTGTTTTGGCACTTGACAGCAGCAGTTACCAATCTACGACCCTTGCCAGCCGGCACTCCTGGGGCACTGTGGCCGTCCGTCAGGGATCAAGTAAATTGCGAAAACTATGTGCAAGATGGGCTGTTATTGCAGCAAAACGCTTGTAATGATGACTCTAAGTGTCATTTCCTTGAGTGTATTACCTATAAAAAATTTATACAAAGATGCTGCCAAATTACCCGGACATGAACTGAGACAACCGTGTACATCTCACCACCAAACACCGTCATGTCTCCCTCCATTATACCTTCCCTTCAATACAAATAGATACCACAATGTAGAACACTGCCAGTCGCCTCATCAACTGTCTCTCTCTGTCACTCTCTCTACTTCAACGTTTGCCTTGAGCTCGGCCTGCTGCGATAAGAACACTAAAGGCACTCGCAACTTGCGTCTTCACCAGACGATAAAATGCAACATTAAATTGCTGATTCTTTTTTTTTTTTTGTGCTTCAGGCAGAGTCTGTTTCTTGTAGAGAGACCCTCAAGTGGCAGCAGTTCATTAGGGTGGCATTCGGTCTGCTTGGCCTCTGGCAATGTAGCAACAGAATATTTCCAGTCGAGGACAATCAACACAAGTGGAATTCTGGGATTCTGCTCTGATTATAAGCTTCTGAATAGCAAAACAAATTATCCATGTAATTATATATAGCTAAGTGAGAGGGGCAATTGATTAGATTCTACATAGATTATTCATATTGCAGAGTTATATACAAAATAACTGATATAAGATACAATAAAATACTATATCAAAATATATGAAATCAATTATATTAAATAAATCTTTTGTGTTAACCCTTTACAAGTTGGTTAAAAGTTTGAAATTAATTTTAGATAGAAATTTCATATTTATTTTTAAATATTAGATTGATTAGGTCCAATACAATAAAGGTTATTGAACGATGTTATTTGAAATGGTAAAAAGTAGCATCAATTCAAATTAGAAGCAAGAACTGAACTGTTCGTAATGTAAATGGTTTTCATCTTGTTTAGTATCCAGCTGGGTTATCCCTTGGCGCTCGTAGTTTATGTTTACGTTGAAATTAAAATAAACGCCGGAAGGATATTTATGCAATGTTTGTATTAAGCCGCTGTCCACGCGAACACCAGCGCCATTACAGGACGACCCAAGTACAACAACAATAATAGCAACAGCAAACCCAAACTCACCACCATCGTCATTGTGTTGGCGTTGCGACGGCCATCACGCCATCAGTGGCAATTCCAACCCATTTTGGGGTGATATCCTTAATGGTCCAACCAGCGACTGCGTCAACCGTACGCTTTGTGTTTGCTTACACGCGCCAGCAACTCAGTCGGGTGGATGTTATAGTGTTTCGATGGCTCCTGCTGCTGTAGCTTTAGGATTTAAATTCTAATCTAACGTGCACAACAGCAACGCGTTACTCCGGCTGTGCACTTATCCGGCATGACGGTAATAGCTTTATCTGCCGACAGAATTATGGCCACTGGCTTGATTCATGATTCTACATTGTGTACGTTGTTGCGCCTTTGTTGGTTCTGCTGCTCCTGCTCCTTCTGCTCGTTTCAGTTGCTCTTTTCCGTTTTCCATTTTTAGCAAAAAGCTTTTGAGGGTTGGCTACACATACAACTATAGCAAGAGTTGCTGGTACCTTTGTATAGCTTTGTCCTGAATGAATATGAATGCATTGAACCTTAGCTCACATTGCTGTATATGATATACCCTACAAGAAATTATTATAGTATAAATCGGTAGACTTAATGTATACATAAAATAAATGAAATAATCAATCATTAAAAATTACACAAATTTCAATTTTTTTTTATATTTTAAAATATATATAAATATTTTAATATATATATATATCTAAACTTGATATATCATATGAACTTATAAACCTAACTGTGGCGTATAGAGAAAAGGCTGCGATCGACTCTAAAGCAGCGCAGGCATAGAGTAACTGTATGTTATCCACTGCAATTTTTGCTATCTGCACGCGCAACAACGGATATCCTGTTTGCCATGGCAGATTCCGGCTCCATAAAGGCTCTACAGATACATATACATAAACACAATACGCATCCAAGCACACAAACAAAACATGGACCAGGCATATGTAAAATCGATATATAGACGGCAATATGGCGGGACGTCAGTAGACAGGGGATTGAAACTAGGCTTGGGTTTGGCTTTGGGCAGCGCCATTTGGATTGAGGATGGATCTGGGGTTGTTTGCTTAATTTTCCGCAGTGCAAGTGATGAAAATCTATTGTATATAGATATTTGAGTTTGAGTGTCGCCATGCTGCAGTTTTTATCATTTGTACCGTTTGCGCACTGTGAAAATATTTATTTAGTGCAGTGTCTAAGTGAGTCGATGGACTGGCGCAGAGTGATACGGATGCTTGGCCATGCCGATGAGGTTGAGCATGTCTGACAATCCTGCACGGCTAGTATTCCATAAGGCATCTCAGAAGGGATGGTGACAGACAAGCAGATGGAGATGGAGATGGAGAAACATAAGCCGTGAATGATGCGCACTCGTTTAAATGGCCATTTAATGTCAATCCAATGACAGTTATTTTAATTGTGTTTGGGTGCTGAGAGAATTTATGTTATGGCTGTAATTGTTATTAAAACAGCTCACACGAACCATATAACTGAAGAGGGTGTTAACAATAAGGTTTTCACTTGTAATATAAATTAGTTATTTATATATACAATAGTTATATATTATATTGGCCCAAAAACCGCAAGAACCATAGCTACGCTCCTGCCGTCGGAGCCCAAAACCGGTTAGAAGTCTTTACGAGGTTTGGCAACCAAAGAGTTTGCAGGTAAAATGACTCCCTAGCTCCAATTACGTTCCACAGGCCTGCCACTGGCATCCACTATTACATCCACAACAACATCCACAAGCAGAAGCAGAAGCGCACGTTTTAAAGTTATGTTTGTTTTACTTGGAGAGGGGAGTAAGAGGGAGGCCATAGCTATATGGCAGCCATTGCCTAGTGCACTCACATGCCACTAGATGGCGCTCGGGTCAATTTAGTGGAATTAATGGAATTGGAATTCATGGCGCGGAAATTGAATTTATGCGCCTCGCTGAGCCGCGACGCAGCGCCGCCGGCCGAGTCCGCCAAAGGCAATCGGATTTTAATGCTCCATTGAACGCTTCGAAATGACTGCGATTTTCAAACATTGCCATTGGCGAATGCAACGGCCCTCACCTACCGCATCGTAGCACTAGCTCTAGCTCTGGCTGTTGCCATGGCCAAAAACTTTGTCTAGAATTGTGGCAAAAAAAAAAAAACACTGTGGAATGAGCAAAGGCCACAAATAACGAAAGGGCCGTTGCCATTGTGGAAATGGAAGTACGAGTAATTAAAAACACGTTTGTCCTTTTCAATGGTGTCCCAACCCAGTAGAAAACCAAAAATTTACTAGTAGTAGAAAGACCATTAGACAGCAACAAAAGTTGTTCGCATTTCTCGCATGCCGTTGGTGTTGCATGGGAAAAGTTGAAAATAAACTTTTGCGGCATGACAACGACAACAACAGTAAGAACAACAATAACAAGAACGTCAATGACAAAAACAAAGCAATGCCAAGAACAACAATAACACATTCTCATAACTCTGTGATGTCAACTTCCTTGTCTTTGTTTTGGGTTTTTGTCCCTTTCACCAGAACTGCTTACCTTTCCCTTTAGCCAGTTGCTCGTTGCCCGTTGCCATTTGCCCGTTGCCATTTGCCAGTTGCCTTTTTGGTAGTTGCCAAGTCGGTTGATTAATGCCAGAAGGACACGAAATGTTTTCCTTTTCGGCACTTTTGCTGACCGAATGAGTTAGACGCAAGAAAACATCCGAAATATGCGGAAATTAAATGGAAAAAGCAACGACAATGTCAAACATGTCCGATCGATAATTATAATTATAAATAGGTTTTTTTATATGTGAACAAACAACCTTGACTATGATTTTATGACAGTCAGTATATTTCCAGATAACTTCTATATAAATATATACAATATATATATATATATATATATATATATATATATATCTTATAAAGTGAAAAAAATTATACAGTTATTTCGTATTTATCAATTCAAAATGTTACGCCTAAACCTAAGCCAAGAAATTTCGGTAAGATTTCAGTTTTTTGGCAAAGTTCTGCATAATTCTGTTCTGAACAGGTTGTAGAATAATTCTCTTGGAAGGTCGCCAAATTGTGCAAAGTTGCGAAACTTTATACGAATTAATTTGTAAAACTATCTTAAATATATGGCAATGGCATTGAGTTGGTTGTGAAAGTGAGTATTTGTATGCGTAGCTGTACGAACGACCGCTAAGACCGCAATAAACCCACATGAGCCCTGGAAAATGATGCCGAGTGCTGGCCAGGAAATCCAATCTCACAAATCACACCGATAAAGCGCCAAAGGCACGCAACCCTTTCACCGAATCATTGAGTTGAAAAACGAACAACCATATATGGCTACTATAAGCCCATCTTAATTACACTTTACATGGCAGCCCTTGGGCCGATTGCCACCCACAATGGCTGACCCAACCAAAAAGGGCTCATACTCAGCGACAACATAGGGCTGACATGCTACACAATTAAGCATTCATGGTAGAGCTCATGGTAGAGCTTAAATTTTGACATTTTGTTGTTTGTTTTGGGTCGCAAGGATACAGAGATATCAGCAATAAGTATGAGTATGAGTATATATATGGTTTGCCTTTTTGGTCCATAATCAGACACATATCCTTTCCCTTTTTGCTGTTCTTGTTGTTGTTGATACTGGCGACCATTTTATAATGTGTATATAGCAGCTTAGTGCACCCCAGGGACTCATTGCCGACGGCACTAAACAATTTTATCATTTTTAATCATCAAAGTGGATTTGCTGCCGAAGCTCCTGGCGACACACACACGGATTAAAAACTCATATTAAGTTATTATCGGGCGACAAATATTAGACTTAAACTGAAAGGGAGTAGAGCTGAATTAATGTGCTCGAATACGATGAGTAGCTAGTGTGAATACCCTAAACTCTCTGTGTCTGAGTCTGATACTCACACTGAATACACTCACATTTTATATGCTTGGTCTGTTTAAAGGCATTGTCGTTGCCAAATAAAAATTCATTCGCCAAGTGCCTTCGCAGCAGAGTGAAAATATCTCAGGCTATGTATAAAACATGGTCTAAAGGGAGTGGAGTGGACCACGACGCGGCACTTGGAACAAAGGATTGCTGCCAAATTGGTCTTGGCCAGGCAGCGTTGAACAGTTGAACAGTTGAACAGGGGGCTGGCGGGTTAGAGAACTGACGAAGGGGCCAGTGCTCATGGTTAATGCATGATTTAATGTAATTTGGATGCTTGCACGCATTCACTAGTCGCCATCATTGTCGTTGTTGGTATAGCCTGGCCTGGCCTGGTCTGTGTTGGTTTGTGCTGGTCTTTGCTGGCCAGTCAGCCAATTTGGCAGCGCATCAACACGCCATTTGGGAACCAGAGCCGAAGCTAAACTTGGACTTGATGTTGAAGTAGTAGAAGCTGAAGCTAAAGTTGAAGTTGGAATTTGACGCAGGTGCGGCCGGGGTAAAGTTATATGCCTCAGCTGGGGCATTGCGCAAATTTCCATTAATGGTCACATCCTTGGTGGCAAATTGGAATCAGTTTCAGCGGCACATAAGTCTGTCCCGACGGCTATTTAACTGCCGTTTATAGCGTTTGACTGTACCACTAGAGTTTGCCCCCCACCCCCCCTAACCACATCGATTGTTCGTACCTATTCTTGCTTTCTATACCATACCGGCAAGATCATGGCCATTAAGTGGGCATTGTGTGGCTTATAGCTTCGATAAACTAATTTGATTAGCTGCTTTCCTGGGCTGAAAATTACTCAAAGATTTTGCTTAAACTTTATTTTATTTCTGATATGATTTTGTTCAAAATACAATGAAAATAAAATGATAGAAGGCCTATAGAAGCCATGCTAAGTAAATATAAGCTAGTCTACTAGTTTTAACTTTATGCTAGCTAATAAATAAATAAATAAATAATATTACAGAAATAAAATAATAATTTATATATATTTGTAAGTCGATTAAAACAAGTAATAATAATTTTAAATTAAAACTAAAGAGTAATAGTATTTAAAAGAGAGTGGAAAGAGCTCTGACAACTTATGTAATTTTTGATATGTTGCAAGAACTAAGAAGTTGTTATTCTGCTTCAATTAGCACTCAGATTTTGATAGTTTATTAAAATTTGTGTAATTTTGTTAAGAAAATTAAGTTCAAGCAACAATTTTGCAGCAATTTAAACTTTAATCTAAGCAATTGAAGCATCAGCTTGCCAGTTTGAAAATAATGATAAACTGTTCAGTTTTGGAGTAAAGTTTTGTGCATTTAATTGGCCATTTGCATGGGCAAGTTCCACGTGCCAAGCCAAAGTAAAAGTTTTGGATATAAATGTCGTAATTGCAACACGTTCAATGTAGCCCGTTAGGTCCATTAGGTGTACAGACTACAAGGCAGCAAAGTCAAACTGAAACTGAAACTCAGACAAAGTAAAGATACAGATACTATCCGGATGAGTATGTGCAGCCTGTGTTGTGAGTCACAATTTGAGAATTAAAACCCCAAATGCATAAATTGCCGTAAAGAACCGCAAGAAACTTTGGCCGTGCCTTGACTACAGCACGGACTGTTGTTGAGTATAGCAGTTTAGCTGCTTCCAGCTTGCTGCTTACTGCTTGGTTAGCCCCTCAAGCTATAGTAGCATGGATCCTCCGGGGTACAGACAACAGTTGGATGCGAGACCCTGCTCGAAGACGCAGGCACAAAAAGTTGCTTAATTTAATGTTATTTGCATTTTAGCGTATAAAGAATTTTGTGTCTTAATCTTTTGACTTTGCTGGTGAGCTCGGGAGCGTTCGACTCTGACGCTTTGAATATGCTAGTGCTATTTATGTGCCAGACGTGAGCCAACTGGAGAGTTGTATCGACTACCAAATGCCATGAGTAGCTCGAAGTATCTCTTAGATGCTGATGCTGATGCTGTTGCTGTTTGCTGATGCCATGTCTCTGGCTGCACTTCAGAGATCTTCACATCGAAGCAACTTTTTGTTGTTTGTGCATCATACAAAAAAGGGATGCAAATTTATTTCTTCATTTGCATATTTTAAGGAGCTCAATACAATATATATTTTCGCCATCTTTGCTTTCCAATATTCATGGGCCCAGCACGAGGCAACCATTGTGGCCTCGTTCCTCAATCCGCCAGGCGAATCCCCCCTTGCTCACACACACTGGCAATGCTCTACGCCTCCTTGATGAAACTTTATGAACTTTGGCTTTGCTGGTTTCGAGTGTACTATAAATTTTGCTCTGTTCGCCTGATTGCTCGTCTCGTTGTTGTTCTCGTTGTTGTTCTCGTTATTGTTGTTGTCCTCGTCATGCATGTAAATTGTATCTGTATCTTTTCAATTGTGCGCAATCAGCGAAATTGTAACGCAGCTCGTATTTCACCAGCTTCAATGTCGCATCCGAGCACCCAGCCTATTCGCTACCCATTGATCCCATTTGCTCCCAGCTGCTATAATCCAATACAAAACTTTTGGGATCGCATCGTAGCCGTAAATTTTGGATCCCTACAATCGTCGTAAGATCGAAAATGTTTTAATTAAATTCGAGAACAAAAAAATACGTTTATTTTTATTCTTTTGTGTGGGACTGCTTAATATATGATCTCTATATTAAAATATTCAATTTGGTGTAGAATAAAATTTTCATAAAAGATATAGTATATTCCTTGTTTTACATCAGTTGACAGCTTGAGATAAAAAACAAAAGATATATATTACATATTAACAATTAAAATTAAGTTTCTATTGTATAAAGATCTACAATTTCTGATTAATAAATATAAATTTGTAATATCATATTTAACTTTTAAAGAATTAAATCTCAAAGATAGTTTTTTCGATTCTTTGCGCATTCGATCGTAACAAAACCTGGCATAAAATTATGCGTAGAACCCTCTGTAGGCTTTAGGTTCGACCCAAAGCAACATACACATCGATTTGGATAACCATAAATCGCATTAAAATGCAGAGCATATCCTTATTGATTTATAATTTGAGTTGGAATCGACTCTGCAATACTCACTAATAACTCATTTAAGGTGAATGCCGTGCGAGGAATCGAAAGCGATTATGCAAATGGCTGCTTTAGGTGTAGGGGATTGAAGGGGGGGGGGGAAGTATAGTTATAGTAGAGCGTAGAGCATAGAATGGAAAACGCGTCACGTGGCTCATAAATATCTGCAAATGCTTCTAATAATAGCCCGGTTGAGCTGTGGGACTGAGACTGGGACTGCGAGTTGAGCATGCCACTTGGTACTCTAATGAAGCGTCAGCCATTGAGGCAAGCATTCAGTTTACCAATTGCATTGGCCGCCATTAGCTGCCACGTTACGCGGCACAGTGGAAAAACGAGGGAGTTGCATTGAGGGTGTATTTTATTTTATTTTTTTGTTTTGTTTTATTTTTTAATTTTAATCTGGCAAAATTTATTTCACACTCGTTGCATACACGAATGCAACTTCAACCTATCGCTTGCATGTGCAATTGTGTCAGCGGCTTCCGGGTGTATTTATGACCTGGACATTTGAGCCATGTTGATATGGCCATGTTGTGCGTGGCAAATTGAAACTCGGTTTTAATTTCAATACATTGCAGTGCCGTAAATAATGCAATTACTCATCCGCATTGCAATCTGATACTGATAAAACAACAACAACAACAACAACAAATATTTAATTGGCTTTTTACATTTTACTGTGTTTATTCTTATTTTACTCTCCATTTTTTTGCACTCTCTTTGTGCCGCCGCTGCTGAAAAATCGAATTGCATTTTGCCACTGCTCATAAATCCTTTCATTTTTTTTTAACCTGATGCAAAACCTGATAAATAATTTAATCGAAATTTTTTCCCATTACACAGCAAAAACTAAGAGATAAAACAATACAAAAAATATAAAAAAAAAATATCACGCACTTCATTTAATTTTAATTTATAATGACGCCGCTGCCGCCAGCCTCATGCCGCAACCAACAAAAAAGCATATTTCATGTCTAGGATAGGCTTTGGGCCACATCCAGCTTTATAGAGTATGGTAGACTCCTACCCGCCCATTGCCAGCGATCTCATCTTACAGTGTTGCATGTTGCAGTTATTTTTATAACTAAATTATATACGCCCGTCCTGCTGCCCACGAGCTATACACCCAGACTTCATCTTGCGCTTACTCTTGCTCTGGGTCCAGTGTCGGTATCAACATGAACTAACCAGTGCCACAGCCAGTGCCAGCGTCTGTTTCCTACTCGATTTATGAGGCACAAGGAGCGCGAAACCATAAACAGCTTTTATGGCGTTCTACTGGATTATTGCCAGCTAGGCCCAGCCCCAGCATCGACTCCCAACACCAGTCTCAGGCAGAGCCTGCTCCGCCCCGCCAGCGATCCTTTTGATATAATCAGCCGCGTGCAATTGTTTTCCTGGTTTTCCTGCTGCCCTCTCAGCAACTTTCAATTAGCTATACTACTCTCTTCTCTCCACCCTCTCCTCTCTCTCACTGTATCTCTTTTCTCTATACATATTTGATCTTAACTTAAGGCCAGCTAGCTTTAATTCGAGCCTCTAGTTCAAGTATCGCAACTAAATTGCGTTTAAAGTGAATTTAATACAAATTAAAACCACTTTTTAGTTAATTCATTTACTTATATATAAACTTAGTAAATATTAACTCAATCTTTAATCATTTTAACTAAATTTGTTATATAAACTAAATGCATTCGAGTACAAAATTAAATCTACTGAAATTCGTTTATGAAATGAACCGTTTTTGGTCGTCGCATTTCCGAGGAAAACTCTGAGCCACATTTATTGTTTGCTGTGTTAGTTATTGTAGCTGACTTCAGCAATGTTGTATTGCTGTTATTGTTGTTGCTGTTGTTGTTTGGTGTTCCTGTCTTGTCCCTGTGCCCCCTTGGGATTATTCATGACGCATAAATCTGGTCGGCAACACTTTATGCGAACACACAAACAACACGCCACCACTCGCCATGTACTCCCCATAAATTTAGCAAGAGCAACTTTTTTACGAAATTAAATCTTGTTACAGCAACAGCAACATAACAGACTATATATATATATACACACATATACATATATATATTTATATATATATATTTATTCATGTTGGTGTTGGTTACTATGCAAGTCGCCTGACTGTCGTCTAAAGGAAAACTTTTGAAGCCAAATCTGAAATCTGGTCAAGCTCAAAGTGGTGCCAGTATGGCCAAGACAGAGGAAAGGGCGGTTGGCTGTTTGGTGGGTGTGGCGGAATTGGCCTTACGCGTGTTTATTGCCAGCCGCTGCCAGCCAAAAGGCAGCAAAGATTTACCATTCGAGCAGCCGGGCTACATAAATTGACAAAGGCGGCCCCTGGCCGGAAGGACTGAGTAGGCGGACGCAGTTGTTGTGTATCTGTATGAGTGTGTATGTGTGTGTATTGTGTGAAATATATATGAGCCTAGTCTAGGATATAGAATCTATGGTGTAGAAACGTGCAGCATTCAAATCGAGCCAAACAAGCTAACAAGAATTGTTAGCCATTCAGTCGAACTGCATGTTGCATGTACCATGTTGCATGTTGCATGTTGCAAGGGATACAAACGCAAGAGCATAATGATGCGGTCAGCTAATTGTTAATGCACTCGCCATTATGACCACACAGCCGCAACAGCAACAGCAGCAACAGCAACTCGTAAATGTAAAATGCATTTTAATTAAGCATCATATATTTCACTTAAAGCATTTCAATGCAAATTTTACTTCATGCCCCTTTCTCACCAGCTAGTGGGTGGTATAGTATCAGTAAGTGTGGACTATGGGGGTAGGGGTGCCGGAAAGAGGTATGTCTACTATAGCTTGGGGCTTAACTCTAGCTCTCCATGCGCCCTGTTGGCCATATTAAATGTAATTATTTGGCTAAAATTGCGTGTTTAGGATTAATTATGTTATGGATAGGCTAATAATGCGCTTCAAAGTGCAAAAAACCACATTTCAAATTATGTGTGCCGCTTTAAATGCAACTTGATTGGTTGCATTTCACATTATAACAATTAGCCACACGTCCAAATAGACTTCAACATGTGCGTGAGTTGAATTTAATAAGCATTATAATTTTACTTAAATGCAAAACAGATTTAAAAAACAATATATATATATATAAACTGAGAAATTAATATTTAGTAGAGATTAACTATATATTATTACAATAGATTTTAATAAAAATAAATGCAACATTTTTAACATTCAAATAACATGCATAAAGTTGCCTCTAAAATGGATTTAAACATTAAAGAAAAATAAAGAAAATTATTATTAAAATTATTTATGATTTAAGCTCATAAAATATTATATATATTTAATACAATATTTAACACTTTTTTCTGTATAACTATTTCTAAACTTAACAGCAAAATTAAACTCAAATTTATTTCCTTAAATAAATAGCTGCAATGTGCAACCAATGGCAATGATTCCACATGCAACAAGAGACTAGAAATTGGATATTGTCTGGCTGGGCAGCTGCTTTGTATGGAATGCTTACAGGTTATAGTTCAAAACATTGTAGCCGAGATTGTCTAGCAACAATTGGCTTATACTGCAGCTGACTCCAATGCAGCCTTAAGTTGACATTAGCCAAGTTAAGCTGCATGCCTCAAACATAAATTGCTTGTAATGACCTGTAACTGGCTCCAGCTGTAGGTCAATCTAAGGCAGCTGCAACCTTGAAGCAACAAAAAACAATAATTTTTAGTATCAACTCTCACATTTCCTGCTTTATGCCAAGTTGCAGGTTACATTATATTAAAATTTCAAAGACAAAAAATAAATCATAATTATTGCCGTGGCTAAAAAACAAAAGATCAGCTCAAGGTTAACTTATATTACGTAAGATTTGAGCAGCTACTCAAAACGCACAAGTGCAGTCTAAGTGTTAGAGGAGTACGAAATGTTTCATATTTGATATTTGGCATATAGCTATCTCACTCTGACAAAGGTAAATATTGCACCTTTTTTTTAATGGCCGTCGATGCTGATAAGTTGACCTTGGTGCGAATTTAAGGCGAACATTTTTCGAGCAGCGCAATTTTTTTATGATCCTTTTTTATGGCGTTTGGCAGAAAAAAACAGAAAACAAAATTCATAAAAATAAAGGCGCAAAAAATAAAGTAAAGAATATGCCCGTTGCGTTTCACGGAGCGTTGCAAACAGTTTTGGATTTGGTTTTTTAGCTGCAAGCCCACTGGAAATTTATGATTTATGATGATGTCCGTGACCCTTTAGCAAAACAGGCAAAGATCTTCGATATGTATATGCAAGTAGGTGTAGGGATCGGCGGCTGCTGTTTGTGTAAACACTCAGTATGAATCCCAGTACCCAAACGCTTGGACGTAGCGGATTAACTTAAACTAAGGAAAAACGCGACGGCAAAAAAAAATCTTCTATTGAAAATTTTATTAAAAAATCTTCAAAATGTTAAAAAAAAAAACATATGGCAAAGAGAATTGCTGGTTAAGAAAAGTATTGAAAAGTGTTTTCCAAGTGCATATGTGAAGCGTGTGTTGTGGCAGTCAAGAGAAGACGATCTGCCAGCACATTTTCTATATGAAAAGCAACTGCATTACTTTAGCAATATGAAAGGAATAACAATTGAATATTGGTTAAATAAAGTAAGTTATAAATATGCCTTAGAATACTATATATAAATAGATCTTGGCTTCACTCAGTATCATATATATATTTGGATTTTGCTATACAGCTCGACAAATGGAAATATTCTATATAATGTATTTTATATAAAAGATAGTTTGAATATCATTCTTTAACTGCATATAATGCTAAATACTTAAAAATTGAATACTTCTCTTTGAAAGAACAAAAAAATGATGTCCTGAAATAAATCTTAGAGGCAACAGATTCATCTGATGTGCGACTTGCAGCGTTCTCTTATTCTCATGATTTTCGTTGTCTTTTATTTTGAGTAATTCCGCGGAATACTCCGGCTCGTAGGCAATGAGTTTGAAGCTGGAGCTGGCATGAATACTTTCAGGTTTTTTACCAAAAGAAATCTTAAAAGAAATGAAGGGAAACAACAAAAAAAGGGAACACAAACTGAAGAAAAATCTTAAGAGAGCCATAAACAACATGGTTGACAATCTTAAATCTTGCAACTTGCAGGGCAACGCAACAACAACAACAACAACCTATACCAATGCGAATGAATGTCGCAGCCATTATGGTAGATTGTTTTCGTTGTTGTTGCCTTAGACATTTCTTTTGAGCTGACTACTCGGACCAACACAATCACAATTTCAACAAAGTCCAATGTCTGCTGCGGTCATTGCTATGCTGGAATGCAACAACAGCAACAGCAACCGTAACAACAACAGCAGCAACAACAATTTTAAGCCAGGCCAGTTTAAAGGCTTGGCCAGGCCATACCCAGGCCAAGACCCAGACCCATAGCCTCATGTATCTTAGGTAGAAATGCTACAAGCACCTACCCGGACTCCGTTGCCAGCTCCAAGTTTGTATTCTCCTGGGTCTGTATGGGCCTGGACTTGGGTTTCATCGTGGTCTGGACAACTTTGCCTTTTCTTGTTGTTTGTCTCTTTTATGGCTTCTTTTCGTACCCTTTATCTTTATCTGTGATTGCAGCCAGATTTTTCTTGGTGTTGTTGTACAGTGGGCTGCAATCATTGCTTCTTATTGAAAACCAAAAACTTTCTCTACTGCTTTATATAAAGTCAGAATTAATATAATAAATCATAAATGAATATTAATTATAATTAATAAAATTAATACAATTCTCACACATTTATATTTAATTACATTTTAAGTGAAACTATCGCTCATTAAATATAAGTTTTATATGCATTAGCTTTGCTCCACTGTGCAGGGCAACACAGTTGCTTTGGCTGCCTTTTTGGGGTCACATTTTCGTGCTTTGCAGGTAAGCCAAAGAAATGAAATGAATTTTCCAGTGTTGCCTGATTTCTATGCGGATATCGTGTGGCAAAGTCTTGGCCAAGGGGTTGATAAGCGGCACGCACACTTGAGTTATGGCTGCCAACTCGTTTAGGCCATTAAGCCGGCCAAGACGTTAAGCCGATCATAATTGGCAGATAGACTCTTTCCAATAGTAACTGTTTAACGACATTTTAAACACTTGTCTTCAATGAACACAATTCATATAAAATATACACACAAATTATATTATACACACACACACACAGACACACACACACACACAGCAATGTAGCTGACAGATACAATAGCATTTGGCATTTGATGTTTATTTAATTTGCCGCAATTCATAACAATTTAGTTTACGACATTTTTACTACTGGAAAAAGTCGTAAACAAAATTCCACAGTCGATTTGTTTAATGCCAGAAATGATGAGGCACCTTGAAATGCATAACCCCCGATCTGATTCCTGTTTCCTGTTTCTATCTGCTGCTGCTAGTGGGCAATATATTTGGTCTGGGACACCGGCAATTAAGCGTCAAAGTACAGACACCCTCCCCGCCGACCACAACACTCTTCAACACCCGCACCCCAGCGATTTATGTACATTTTATAGATCGTAAAAGTAACATTTACAACAGCAGAGCCGATGATTTTATGATGTGTTGAATAGCAACAGGGTCTAGGACGACTAACTGGCACTTGTACTCATCCAACTCAAAATTGGTATCAGAGTTTTTATTGTTGTTGTTCTGGTTGATGATGTTGTTGTCTCTTCTGTTGCTTGGAGTCAAGTGCAAGCGGCATCGTAAAACTCCGGGATAGCGCCTCAAAGAGCCGTAAAAAGACTATAAACAAAAGTGTTTAACATTAGAAAAATGTTTGGATTGTAGTCAAACTGATTTGTTAAGGATAATTGTATGTTATGCCATAAAAAAGAACAGCTATCAAATCACTGAGCATATGGCTGCTAAGCTGTCTCAATTAGAGTTATGATTAATAAGCCTGCAGATGATATTTAACTGAATTTTTAACTTTAAAATCTTTGAAGAACTTTATTTGTTGCCTCGAAATACCAAAAGCGCAAGACTTCGAGTGCTTTTTGCAACTAATTGCATATGCAACAAAGCACATACTGCAGCCATATATATATATTCATATCTACATCTGTATCGTGCAAAAGCTACATTATTTGGCCAGTGGCAGACGTGTTGATAAGTCTCTGAAGTCCAACCACAGACAGCGAACAATTGAACTAATGACGTGACTATGGACAGTCGGGCAAATACAGACACTCTGATATATATACGACTGTCAAATGCTCAATGGTAGACATGGTTAACGGCTACCCGGTCTGCCTAGTGCTGGAAGACTGTGTTTCATTGTTATCAGCAAAGTATACGTATATGGCATGGCAATGTGGCGGCGAGACTTATGCATTGAAAGTGTTGTTAAATTACGCCAAATTGCTTAATTCCAATAATGAAAACACACCGACTGACTGGCCCATACCCAGACCCAGAGACAGTCACAGTCCCAGACACAGACACATACACTGTCCCAAGTCTGAGGTTTAGTTCCAGTTCCAGGTCCAGGTCCAGGCTACGACCACTCAATGAAATTATAAATTTTCGGTCAAGTCTGCTCCATTCGAATGATATGCAAAGCGCATAAAGATGAAGCTTCATACGCGAATTCAATTTTATTTCTGTTTTCTCTTTCTTCTTTTTTTTATCTGTTTCTGGTGATTGTTCAGGCGGTGATCACACCTCATTGCAGACGCCTTAAAGGCAGAGACAATACCCTAAGCTGATTCCAGTTCCGATCTCCACCAGACGGCGGCGCAAAGAGAATCATTTAATGGGCCCATCCAATTGATCGTTAATGTTGCTTTTTATTTGCCTTTTATTATGTTCGATGTTGTTTTTCTTATTGTTTCTTTTGCTTTGTTATTGTTTCTCTTGTTGTTGCTGCTGCTGTAGACTTACTCAATTTTATTATTGTTTATTTATGCGATTTTAAGTAATGCCCCGCAATTCAAACAAAAATACTCAAAAGACGCAACTTGTGAACTTTTTTTTTGTTTTTTTGGTCCGCGTTGATTTACTGCCATATTATTTATTATTTGGTCTGAACTTTTGTGCTTTGGATTGTTCCAACTACTTTGGTAATATTTTATTGAGCATTTTCTTTTCTTTTGTTTGTATTCTTTGTTTCAAAACATTATGAGCTTTTCTTTGCAAGTTTTTCTTTATGTTTTTCTTGTTGTTTTTGTTTTGGTGGCAAGATAAAAGCCAACAAATTCAAAGTTTATCTAAAGTTTTTCCTTATTTATTTATATTATTATTGTTATGCCGCTTTAGTAGGCGTATACGTAATATTTCATAAATATCTATTTGTGCCACAGTATATGCTGTGGGTGGCCTAACTTGGCTTTTTATAATACAAATAGAATCTACAAAGATATTATAATATAACTCTTAAAACATAATTTGTCTTCAATCAACTTTTGTACCAGAATTTTATGTCTTTATTGAGCAACTTTTTAAGTGAGTTGTGGAATTATATTATTATATTATTAGTCAGCAGAAGTGTTGGTAGCAGGGAATGATCTATGTATATATACTCATAAAATTATATATATATTATTATCAAAATCTTGTATTCCTTATTGCTTAGAGTTCCACCTAGCAACTTGGTAGTTGGCGACTCACGCCTTCGTCATCATTCAGTTGCTTACAGCAGGGACAATGTTTATGTCTCTACAGTTGTTGTTGGCTCAGAGCAAGACATTGGCCGCGGAGGCGTTTAATGCACACAACAACAACAACAACAACATTGTCTGAGTTGGTCTGGTGACATTTGTTGCCACTTTATCATGGTCGCGTATCATAATTTAAGCGAATCGCATGCAAAAACACAGAAAGAGCGGCGAATAAATGGACACACAGTTCGTTACCTACTACACCCACACATACATACGCTGTATTGTTGTCACGCTAACAGCAACAACAATAACAACAGCAACAGCAGCAGCAACAATGATAACTGTATAAAATAAAATTCGTTGACATTTGTTGCATTCAGTTAGCAACCTGGCCAGTATAGAGGTTAGCTTGGAGCTGTTCAAAGTGAAACGTGTGTAATCTCGTCTATGCTTAGATACAGTTGCTACACATGTGATGGTGACTCGTAATGGACAAAACGTCTGGCCACGCCCACACCACGAACAACAGTGTCCAGTCATTGACTTCCTGCGACATGTTTTCATACTAAAAACTGGCATTAAGTATTTAATGATTTTGTTTTCATTATGCGGCCCGAAAATGTTGACGTTGCCTGTTAAACAGTTTACTGACCATTGATTAAATGGCTCTGCTCTGATGGGGGGCAAGTGGCCAATAGCTTTTGGCCAAAACACTGAAATTAGTTGGCATTTTAACACGAACACCTGACGCTGTTCGTAGCTCTTACTGGTTAGTGGAACACTCTGCTTCCTGCAGGCTTCAGTGAAATGGGATGCCACTGGTGCGAGTATCTCTTTAGTCAAATGGATTATATTATCAGTATAGGGGAAAGTGGAGAGCATGTGTGAGTGCAGCACCAGCACCAGCAGCAGCAGTGTACGTGGCTGTCCATTATCGATGGTGCATGCCACAACAGGAGGCACACAACAGGCAACAGCAACAGCAGCAGCAGCATCAGCAACAACTACAATGGGTTATTGAACGATAATTCCATTTAAGCAAATGTTCGCGTTGAACACCAGAATTGTCCAAATTATAGCCTCTATATACAGCTTCCCTTTATCTTATACCCCTTATACTTTTTATAACCATTCCATTCCCGTTGCCTGATCTTGGTCTTGGCTTTTACTCCGATCTCATATGAGTATAAATTAAAAAATGTAAAAGTTTCTTCAAAATCAAATCGATTGCAACTCTTTTTGCTGAAATGCGCGTAATAACAGACGCAACAAGAGAACAACATATAGAAGTACATATAAAGAATACCCTCAATTCCTCTATACCCCACCCTGTGTGTGTGTGTGTGTGTGTGTACGTTTGTCGCTGGGGACCAACAGCTTCAGTTCAATCCGTTGAGAAGATGCATTTTCACTTAAACGTTTTACTCGTCGAATAATGGCTTTAATGACTTTAATGGCGTACATATAATTTGGCCGACGGGCAGCCGACCCTTCCCGCCCTACCATACCATTCTTCTACCTTAATTGACGAAAGTTGCAGGCCTCCAGTGAGTTGCTCAGCCAATGCAGCTCGTCCCCCTTTGGCGGAAGAGATACCTGTAATTTTTTGCTGTTGCATTACGTTTAAACTTCATTTGATTGGCTCAGACTGGCCAAGACTATGAGCCAGCATAAATAGTTCTTAACCGACTGAATAGTTTAAAGTTCAATCGAGTTTATTATTTCAAACGAGAGCAATATTCGATCCTTAAACTAACTCATAAGGCTTCCAATAGATACTGCTTATAAGTGATGATATCACAAGAAATACTTGAAATTTAGTTTAAATTATTATTATCAATTTATAATTAATTGCGTTTTTAGGATGTTGCCTAGAAGAAAGCCTTATTTTTTATGGCCAATTCTAATTAGTTTCAAGGTTAATGCCATTGATTTTCTACAGGTATTTGGCATATGAATTACCCATCAGCAAGTAATTGACCCAGGGAAAACAACCTTGAAATATCGCAACAGTTGAACGTAAATGACTTAACATAAAAAAAGATGAACAGAAAAAAGTTAAAAACAAAAAACAAATGGGAAAAAAAACCAAAAACAGGTATGACATGTACACAGAAACACACACCAAACGAGCTCTACAAACACAGGCAGACTGCAAGAATACAACAAAAAAAACACACACATACATACATCGTGACAAGGTGACACAAATCAAAAGGTGCAACATAAAAAATGGCATTGAGAAAACAGATAATTAAGGTAAAAAGTAGAAAAGAGGAAAAAAGAAAAGAAGAGTGGCTAACGGCGATGGCGACCATCGAGTGGAATGACATAAAACACAACAGCAACAACACCACGCAAGATGGGGTGAGGGAGGGCTGTAGAGGAATATACGTTGAATGACAAGTCGCACATTTTCAAAAGAAATTAAAAAAAAAGAAAAACATTGGAAAATGAACATAAATTTCGAAAGAGACAGTACCAATGGCTGCAGACAATTTTGGAAAAATGTAGAGGAAACAGCAGCAGAGCAGAGCAGCTGCCAGTGGAAAATGAAAACATTCTTTTGGGTCTGCTGATGGATATGTTGCTATGTATGTTAGCTGTATGTTGTATGTTAGATGTCTCTGGGGCGAGACTCTTCTAGCCTGCTGCATTTCCAAATTAGTCAAAAGTGACTCGAAGAGAACTCAATTAAGAAGAAATTGATCGGATACCCAATGGAGGTAGCAGAGCGCGGAGAAACGTATACAAATACAAACACAAATACGTATATTAATACGAATACCAATACAAATACAAATACAAATATAAATACAAATACACATACGAATATGAATACGAATACTTAAAAACGCATTTATTAAAAAATACTCATATATTTTTTTTGATAATTGTTTAAAGAAAACATTCCCAACGGCCATTCAGTCTGTCGCAAGCTAAATTTATAAGGCAGACCACAGAAAATGCGACTTTTTCATTAAAATTCCACAAACGTTGAACGTAAAACAAAAAATTAAAACAAAAATCCCCAAAAAGAGATGAAAAAAAAATGCTTTTATTATTTTAATTACCAATTCCGGGCAAAATGACAAACTCAGACAGCACTTTGGCAACTTAATATTAATTTTATAAAAATAACTTTTGCTGATATTTTAATTTATTTTTTTATATACCCTTTAAACATTACAAGTTGTAAATATGACAATATATATGATATAAATCTGTGCAATATAGATAAAATACTATAGGAACTATCAATCAAATGATAAAGATAATGCATATAGGTTAACTTTTTGCCATTTGGCTTCTTTTTGTTATCCTTATAAGTCTTACTATATAAGAATTGCTGTGATATGAAAAGGAAGACAGCTTTACAATAATATGTACTTAATTTCATATAGAGAGTATAACAAGGTCTAATATACGTCTCATATGTTCATACATGTTTTTCTTCATTAATGTTTCTTATTGGAAACGTGTCTTTTGTACCGAACTTGAACAGCTGCTCCCCAAAGCTGGCTGAGATCAAGCATTGGTAGCTGCTGAGCTGTTGGGAGCTGGGCAAAAGGGAGCTGTTGACAATTGGCAGCTAACAGCGGTACGTTTGCTTTTATAAAAACACAAAATAAGAAAAATCAAAAAAAAAAATAAAAAAGAAAAGAAAAAAAAACAACATAGAAAGAAACAACTCCCAACTGAGCGCGACAGAAATGCCAAACATTCATAGATAGATGCGCATTTGTGGAGCCGCTCAATAAACATTTATTGGGCAATCCAATCACGGAATTCACGTTCAGAGTCGTGACATTTTGCTTTAAATGCTTTTTGTTTAATTTTCTTTTGCTTTTGACATATTTTTTTTAATGTTACCTACCTTTTGTTATAATTTTGCTTTGTGACTTTAAGTAAAGAATTATGTTTTGTATATGAAAAACTCATCAATCAAGATATATGTGATTTGATTGGGAATAAATTATATAAATGAAATTAAATTTGATTATTATACAAACTGATTGAAAGCACTATAAAAACGATTTAAAATCAATTTGTAATGGAATTATTTATATATATAAAATTTTTTGTTATTAGTAAATAATTATTCTCCATCTAAACCCGTTAATAGTTTCATTCAGAAAGATTGGTGTATTTCATTATATACTTTAGAAAATATATGTTCAAATGATATATAGTATATCAATATTCATATTAGTGAATTAGTTTATGAATAACTAGAATCAGATAAAAGAATTTATATAATTTATTGACCTTTTACTTTCTTTAAACTTATACATGCGCTTCGTAATTGGGGCAAGATTTTGATAGAAAGTGTTAGGATATATTTTAGCTGACCATTTAAAGACTATTATTACTTTTAATTCTATAACCCATTAAATGCTGTATATTAAATATAATGTAATAAAATTATTAATTATTATTATTATTATTATTATTATTGATATTGATACTGCAGCTTTCAGTTCTATTACTAATTTTGAATAATTTCTTAAAGAACATTTATTACTTTGTAAATAGATTAATATTATCTTGTTTCTAAGTAACATATGCAAGCTATAATATTATTTTCCTATAACTATTCCTTTTCCAAATGATATCTGCATAAAATTCCCATAACACATAAAGAGTTAGAGAATATTAAGAGAATCTTTCTAGTGTGAAAATGACGTTTAAGCGATTCATCAACAAAACGGCCTACACACATCAAGAGACGCAGACAAATTGTCATTTGATTCAATAAGGTTACATAATATACCACACAACATACACACACCAACAACAACAACAACAATAAGAACAACAAGAACAAGAACATTTACACATAACGAAAAAGAGATAGAAGTGTTTTCCATCCTTGATGGGGCAAAGCGGTGATTAGACGCATCATCTTGGGGCAATTTGTCACCGCAGAACGAGCGACGGCAGGCAAATGGCTACTAAAAATCATTTAAAGCGAAATAAAAATATTTTTTATAGCATTTTTATAGTTGTTGCAACAATCTAATAACAATCCAAATAATTATCCAAACAAACAATTTTACCGACGCCAATGCGACGGCAACGTCAATGGCTGGCAGTGGGAAAGCTTTAGAGCACAGTTACAGTTACTCTGTTGCTCCGACGGACGCTGAAAATGAGCCATAAAATGGACATAAAACCCTAGTGCGAAGCGCTACTGATACTCTAGGCCACGCCTCCGCTGCGACAGCGCTGCCAACAATGACGCGCATACGGAAGCCATAACGGCCATAACGATAACTCAAGGCAAATGGCGAGCGAAACAGAGATAGCAACAGCTACAGAGAGAGACTGAGTGTGAGCGCGAGAGTGAGTGCGAGCATAAGTGTGCATGAGTATGTTCGTTTTCAAAGAGAGCCAAATTGCGCACCCTAATGGCTGCGCCTTAACCGCTCTCTCGCTCGCTCTCTCTGTGTATCTAATGAACTGTCTTGCTCTTTAGCTTGTTTCGTATTGTTGCTGCTGCTGCTGGTGCTGCCGCTGCCATTGCTCTCTCCCGTAAACGATGCGCTCAGACTGAACCTGTACCGAAGCCACGTGTCTCTCACATTAAAACAAGTAAATCGGCAGTTGAGCATAATCGATACGCAGCTCGTTCTGATTTCATTCGTGAGAATTGCTTTTCTCACGCTCTTCGACTTTGGCTGCGCGCCGACGTCACCGGTAAAGTGCCTGCTGCTAGCTGCTAGCTGCTTGCTGCGTGCTGCCTGGTGGCTGTTGTTGTAGCCATAACTGTCGTCGTTTATAGCCGTTTTAAGTGCGACTGAGATGGCCTCATAATCGTTTGCTGAATGTTGCTCAATTGTTTGCCGTTACCGACGCTCTTTTCTGAGTTTCATGCGTTATCCCCACCACACACAAACACACATCATATATATATATATATATCTATATATATATGTATACAGACACAACACTTAGATCATTTAACCCTTGAGCATTTGCATGTTTGTTTGCGAATGCTGCCTAATGATGTTTGCCTGCATTAATTAGTATTGATTTAATTAATTTATTGTCCAGTGTTGAGCGAAGTTTCACTCTACTTCTACCAATTTCCCACTAATATAAGCCTATACATACATATATGTATGTATATATATACATATATATGTATGTACATATATATAAAACCCGTGTCTTATTTGTCTCTCGCTCTCTTGGCGCTTTTTTTTCGGGGGCGCTTTTTGCTGCTACTGCTCCAGCAGCAGCAACAACAACAAAAAGCTCTCGCGCGCGCATCTGCCGACTTTACACGGCTGCCAGAATGGGACATAAAATGTGCCAGGCAGTTAAAATGTAGATTTAAGTAAGTGGAAACGAGATCGTTACGTTGGCGCATAAAAATAAAAATCATTGTTGTTGTGCACTGATTGAAATAAGCAGCAATAGCAGCAGCAATAGTAGCAGCAGCAGCAGCAGCAATAGCAACGCGCGCGAGACCCAAGAAAATCGCACGAGTTTTTCCGCCCCAACCATAGCTTTTTCGTCTTTAAAGAGTGTTCATTTCGTACGCTTTTCACTCGCTTTGCTTTGGTTTTTCTTTGAGTGAATTTACTATGCGAGTTGAGTTTATTTTCCATTGTGTATAGCGAACATGTTGCATGTATTGTGGCAACTTCTTCTTCACTCGTTTTATATAGCTCCTAACCTCAGATTCACTCAAGATCAATCAGTGCTTTAGGCCTACGCATAGAGCCTCAGAGGCACCTTTATAACACCTTCAACTTGTTTATTTCGAATGCGTGGAAGTTGCTTTATCTACATTATGCTTGACGCTACTCTCTCCACCAACCCTTCACACCCTCCTCACACACACACACACACACATAATGTTTACTACTTGTATTCATTAATTCTTGTTGCTCTGTTTGTTCGCGTTGCCTTTTAAGATTCTTTTCATTTTCATTTTCATTTTATGCTTTTTATGCGGGGTCTTTATGACTTTTATGGGGTTTTAGTGCGTGCCAAAAACGTAAAGAAATAATACCAACAACAACAACAACAACAACAACAGAAACAACAACTACAACACGAACAACAACAACAACAACAAGACACTTTTAATTGAATAATGCCCAAGCGGCTGACGCCGTCGGCATTTTGGTTTGTTATTGTAATTATTGTTTGTTGCTTTTGTTTTTATTGTTGTTGGTGTATTTTTTTTTTGTAGTTGCTTGCTGGTTGTTGCCTGTTGGTTGTTGCTGGTTGTCTGGGGCATTTGAACGTCGACGCCCGCAACGGTAATTAGCCAGATAAACATTTAATTGGCAAATTCTAAATTGGAAATGTTCCTTGCATCCATATGCATATTAATTGGGTCAATCAAAAGGAGAAAAAAATAAGAAAAAAATAAAAAAAAAAATATATATAGAGGCAAATCGTTTGGTCAGACTATATAAGGTATATCTTGGGATAGGTATAAATATATAATAAAAATTAGAAAAAAAGGAAAAGGTAGAGATAATGAAAATTCTAATTGAATGTATAAGCTGTATAATAATGTCTTTAAGTAGGCTTAATAGATAAGTAAAAGTTTAAGTAATAATACTTAGAATATTAAAAATATATAATAATAATTCAAATCAAGAAAATTAGTATAATATAAGTCTCTGTAATAGGTCTTATATTATAATAAACTTAAGTTATTGCATAAGAGTCGAGTTTTAAATGCTGAAAGGTCCGTTGGAAAATGTCGTAACTTCATTTAGTGCACAGTTTATGGTAATAAATAATTGGCTCTAGTTAAATGCAGGAAAAAATAAATTTATAAATTATATATATATATATTAAATATATATGTATGTGTAAAGTAAAAGAAGTAGAGGGAAACTTAATATATTATAATAAATAATTAACAATTGCAACTTGTCGCACCGCGTTGCTTGCAACCGCTGCAGCTCCTGCGGTTAATTGCCAAGCTGAACACAAACGGGTCGCAATAATTGAAGTTTTTTTTTCTTTTTCTTTTATTTAATATGGTTGGGCCACAGTCTGTGTAGGGATTGGGATGACCAGACGTCAGAATGGAATGGAGCGGCATGGGATGAACGGGAAGTGAGTGTAAACACGACATGAAATGTTGCAATTGCCAGCTACTTACACGGCTGCAACAGGAATTTGCGTGTGCTGCAACACATACAGCAATCAACATGCCGCATTGAGCATACCACATGCTCACATGGCCACTTGCCCACTTGGTTACACCATACGCTATACTGTTCACTGTAAGACCTACTGGTTGGGCAATGGGAAAACTCCTTTGGCATGCCGCGCGCTAAAGGCTGCCAAAGGATGCAATTTATGACATGGGCAGAGTCTCGTGTAATTGCACGCAATGCCATTGCTGCAACACTCGCAGCCAGCAAGGAGTCGCTGAACTGAACGGGTCACACAAGTTTCAATTTTTAAAAATTATGAAACCAGCAGAACACGAAATGAAAAACAACAAACCAAATGGAAAGAAAAAGGAAAACAAACAAAGTACTCTCAGTATACGTCCTTGTTCTGGTCGCACTGGACGCATGTGGCGTCTGCTTGCCTGCAGCGCGAGTCCATTTGCTACACCAAGTGCCACACGGATCGGCTACGTGGAATGTCCTTTTAATGGACTTTACACACTCCAACTGCGCCGACAACCAGGACACAGCGCATCACATCCTTTTACAAACCTTATAGGTTGCACTCGTGTTCCGCGCCGTTTGATTGCCGTGAATTGCTGCCGCATGATTTTCATCCTTTTCCTACAATTTTTTCCCATTTTATTTTGTTCTTCCTTTTGTTTGCCCTCGTCACAGGCACGTCATAATTTTATTTTTTTTTTCTTTCAACGCTGCTGCCTGTGTGTCCTGCCAGCCAATTACCTTGCATTGTAAGAGTTGAAACGCAGCTAGAAGAGCAGCCGACCAGCTGACCAGTTGACCAGCTGACAGATTCTTTGCGGTCATTAACTGCACATAAAATGAAGTAATGTCTTTGTGGACATTTGTGTAGATATTTATAGAATGTTTCTAGAGAAAGTTGGCTAACAAAATATTGGTAAGATTTGATGGAATCCATTGACTATTGAAATTAGCTAAAACTATTTCGAATAAGTCAAACAGAGAAGTTCTGATGTAAATTAAAAACTATTTAGGTAAAATTTATCAGTGTGGGTTCTACAAGAAATTTGTTAACAATTAATAATTAACTTAACTTAAATTTAGTTTAGTTTCATTTACTTTATTTATTTATGAGAAACTTAGCTTCATCATTCAGTTAGACCATCTCTCAGTTAAGTTTTCAATGCATAAATCTTTGGTAAAGTTTACTTGAATCATTTATGACCCTTGGCAGCAATTCAAGTTAACATTATGTAGGGCCAGTTGGCCTTGTCGAGTGGCCATTGCCATGACAAGTGTCCATTTTGGAGTCTGCTGCCTGCCGCCTGCTGCCTGCTGCCTGCTGCCAGCCATGAGTACAGTTGGAGCAATGGCGTTGGCAGTGTCAAAAGTGACGCTGAATTTATTACCAAGGCTTTATTTATGCGCTTGTCGCATTGCCAGTTGTTGGCCTTAGCACGTTGTCAAGTGTTTATCTTGGCTCGTAGGCCCCTTACCAGCAGAGCCGCGGGCCCAGAACCACACTACCAGTTCCAAGTCAGAGAGCTCCAATGAAACGAAATGAAATACCAAAAAAGCTTAAAATTAAATTTATGACTTCTACTAAATCATATGACTAAAAAAACAAGAACAACACTGAAAAAAAAAATGAACAAGAAGATGGAACAACAGCTAACTCATCTGTATCTGTATACTGTATCTCTATATCTAGATTTGTATATATATATATATATATATATATATATATGTATATAGTAGTTTGTAGGAGTGCTATGGAGTGTGTGAGTGTGTGTCTGTTTGTAGCGCTTGAATGAGCCTGTCGCATGATTTAGGTGCCAGATCCCAAAGTCAAATTTAAATAATAAATATTTCATAGTTGCAACAACATACAACAGCAACAACAACAACTATATTGGGGCACGAAAAACGTACAAAAGCGAGAAAATTGAAAGCCAAATGCGTAAAATATTCAAAACGAAAAATGTGCGACTAAATCAAAATGTTGTCGAAATAAAACGTTTGAAAATTGAATTTCGGGTTATTTTTCTCTCTTTTTCTTACTCTTTTCCTTTTCTTTCGTTTGCTTCTACTCATCTCCAGCAAAACCAAATTGAAAACATTTGTAACGGAAATGAAAACCCATCTCTTTCCCTAGCCCCTCTTACTCGATTGCGCCTCTCTTTCTCACTGTCTCTGAAGGGGCATGGCTGCGACGGCAAAATTCCAAAAACTCAAACTCGACTCAACGTTGGGGTCTGAATTTAAATTAAGAAATTTATCTTTTGAATGCGTCTTTTTTATTTCATTCCATTTTGTGTATTGCCTTTGTGTCCGCCTTTGTTTTGTAACTCGTCTTTGTGCTTACACAAAACACACAATAAAAAAAAACAAAAAAACAAAAAAAAAGCAAAAAATATATAAAAAAAAAATGAAAAGAAATATAATAAAATAAAATACGAAAAAATAAAAAATAAAAATATCTCACCTTCTGCTAAATTAAATTGAAATACGTCTGATTATTTTGTATACAGTTAAAGCTGAGTAATCCCAAGCCTTATATTAACTATATCTTTCACACTTTAACTCTTTATTTTTTAGTAGATTAAACTGTATATAGAGTATTTAATAATATTAAAACAATTTCTTATACTAGTCTTTATGCTTAGCTTCAGGTAATGATCTGAAAAGAGCATTAATATAACTTAATTTTAGCCTGAAACTCAAGTTGCTTTTATTTGATTCAAGTGTAACTTTATGTAAAACCGAATAATATATTTTTTTATAATGTATACATATATTTTTTTTAAAATCACAGCAATCCCATGATTTAAGTGTTAAAAAATGAATTCTAAAATATTTTTGTTTTTATTTTATAATTAATTTATAATTTATTCTCTCTTTATTTAACAGCAAATTGGCATGCGCGAAACGAGTTGCTTCAAGCTGCTTAATTTAATATCAAAGATTTATTTAAACAGGTAAATTTGCACCTTTTTGTTTAGTTTTATATATAAATATGTGTGTGTATATAATATATATAAATGAGAATAAAAAAAAATAGAATTAGCATATAAAATTTCGTGTGTTTAAGTTAATTACCTCAGAAATTAGTCGATATTTAAAAGCTGCCTAAATAAATCTGTGAGGCAAATAATGTCATTTGTCAGTGAAGTCTGGGATAAGCGTGATTTTTTTCTTTGGCTGTTTATAGCCTTCAATTGGTTTTATTTGGCTTTAATGCTAAATTTAGCGATAAAATGTTCAAATTATGTGATAATGGCAAATAAGTTAGGCGGAACAACAAAAAATAAATAAATAAAAAGACCAGTCGAAATTGCCAAATAACAATTTAAAAACACGGATTTAGAATTTATCGAAATCTATTCTCCAAATATGTATATATATATATATATACAATATATATTGAAATCATTTGAATGAATTTTAATTACCTCAAATGCTCCCACTGCGAGTCATCAGTTGAATAAATAATTTGTTATTCTGTTGTTTTTTTTTTTCAATCGAATTTTGTGTGAATTTGCTGCGTGAGAAGATTTCGATCAAAAGCAACTTAAAACCCATCAAAACTGAATAAAAAAAATAATATATATATATAGCAAAAATATGTATTAACTATGTAGGTCTTCTATAACTAGTAAGAGCTACTGAAAATTAACAACAAATATGTAAATAAATAAACATTTATGAAACAATAAATGAATATCTATATGAATAGCAATCCAATTTGATAGGCCAACAAATTAAAAGCCTATAATATAGCTGATTTATCAGCTCAAATAGATCATAAAATAAATAATTATTAACTTAAGTATAAGGGTACTTATTACTCATTAGGAGCTAAACTTATCATGTGGGTTAGATTTATGAGGCTATATATTAACGATTATTGCGGGTAGCATTAAAAATCAATTGTATATAATTTCAGGTTAATAATGAAAAGCTAATGTTACATTTAAAATAAATTTAAAATTATTTTTGAGTTAAATATAAAAAGCATAAAGTTATACATGCTACAGAAAATTTCTTATATTTTTTATATAAATTATTTTGGTAAACATTTTCCTATGATTTTCAGTACTTTCGTTGACTTTTCCTGTACCCTTCCAGGCTTTGCTTTAACTATTTTTTACAGCAATTTAAAATTGAAGCTACAAATTGAAAATGTTGTGTCAAGTAGCGAAATGAAACTCACATTTAATTAACATTTTTTTTTTTGTCATATTCCATTTTCCATTTTCCCTTTTCCATTTGGCCATTTAAATGTAACTAACTAACAGATGCAGTTGCAAATTTCCACCCTTGACCAGTTGAGAAGAGAGTAAAAAAATAACTAACAGCAGATGAACATTATAAATTTGAAACACGTTTTTGGGTGAGTTTGTTTGTATTCATATGAATAAATGTGAATGTTTCTACTTATTTATGGCTACTTGTGTGTGTATGGGTGTGTTTAATGAAACTCTGGACTCTATGTACTGATGAAATGCTGAAGTGTTAAGCTATATGTGGGATATATGTGTCAGTGTGCCTTTTTGGGGTAACTAAAGTGAAGGATACACAAATTTGGGACAGTCTAACGAACGTACGTGTTGTACAATTTGTGACATGTGTGGCATGTTGCCCCTTTTGTTAAGCACAAAATGAAAGCCCAAAAAATATGAAAAAAATGAAAACCAGAAAAGAACCAAAAACCAGACAAAGATACAAATGTAGGTGAACTGTAGACTGCGGACTGTTGACCAGTTGACCAGTTGACCAGTTTACCAGCTGACCGCTGGGCATTGGGCATTGGGCATTGACCGGGCTCATGCCAATGGTCTAAACGAATCTCGAGGTAAAGCCAGGCGGCATATAAAACACTCAAAGACTCATTTGCATATACTGCCAAATGGTAACAGTAACAGGGAAAGTGCTGAAACCCGCAGAGAAACGACATTCGGTGTGAGTTTTAATTCAATTTTTGAGTCGTTTTTTTGGTCTTCTTTTTTTCTGTATTATTTTTTGTTGTTCCTGTTGTAAACGTAATTAACAAAAGAATTTCATGCGTTGCGTTTTTATATTGTTATTTATGACAATCTCCATTGCTGTCGCTGCCGACGCCGACGCCATTGCCCAACCTTTTGACCTATCGCCCAACCGAGTGGGCTCTGCACTGAGTTGAATTATGATACTATACACTCGATTTGATAGCAATCTAATTAAATGATTTATGAGCTCTGCATAATGTTGAACTATTTTAGGCTTTGGATAAGCAACGAGCAACGATACCGCATAATCCCCGCCAGGCGCAACTTCAACTACATCCCTCACTTTATACTCCTCCCATCCAACACAAATATTGCTGTGGCTTAGCATAGATATGCTGTTTGCTGCACTTCTGGCAATTTATGGGCTACGATTTTGCATAGTTTCAAATGGCTGTTATACTCGTATTTATCGTATTCGTCGTACAACACACAAATTCAAGCCCAAACATCCCACAATTCATGCTGCTCGCCTCAACTGCAACCAGCTAACCAAATCCAAAGCGTCACACAATGGCATACAAATCTGGCGTTTTGCATTTGGCGGCCATATATCATACCAGAGCAGGCACAGTACTGGCCCCAAAATATACGAAGAGACAAGCCTAAGGTACAATGGGCTATGGTAAGAAATTTCTCTCATAAACCACAAAATAAAACATAAAAAAATATCGTGGAATATTTTAAGTTCTGTATTAAAGAAATCTACTTCATTTTTCTTCTAGCGTATATTGAATATTTATTATTACTTTTGTTTGTTTTTTATCCATGGTATAACATAGGCCTGGAACGAGTTTGGTCCTGGTTGCCAGCCGTTAAATGAGTGGCTCCATTGAAACCACAGAGCCATCGCACAGAGCCAACTCCCGGTTTCAGTTTGCCGTTGAATGCCACCAAAAAAAATTTATGCACATTTTATTGACCAACACTGAACTGAGCTCAGTTTAGTTTGCTGTTTTTATTATTGTTGTTGTTGCTGTTGTTGTTTGTGTTGTTGGTACAAAAACATGTCCAAAAGTGTTTTATGGTCGTTGTGGGTGCTCAAGTGGCCATTTTGGGTTTGGTGTCGGCTACAACGCAAAGGTCAAAGGGGGGGAAAACTGCATATACTTGTATGCACTCGCCGTAGTTGTACGACAAGCACTTGGCAGCAGGAATATATATGTATAGAGTCCTGAATACAGATGAGTGTCTGGTTTAGTTAGTTTGTAAGTGCAGAAACTAAAGTTGCTTTGATTTATGGATTAGCTGTGTTTTGCTGGATTGAGGCATACTTTAAGTTAAGCGCAATTAAAGGCGGTTTTTTGTGTTGTGTCAATGACCTGGGGCAATCAACAGAAAAACACAAAAAATGCGATTCAAAGTCAAAAAACTCAATTAGCTATTGATGAGGAGCAAACTGAGGGTAAGGAGGAGGTTACAAAAAGCTCGGAAGTCTCATCTAAAATTATACTCGTACTCATATTAATACTTAAGCAATTCTGTTGGTGGGACGAGCAGAGAGTGACGGGAAAATCTCGTTAAAAGTCAATAACAGACGCCATTAAATGCGCATGAAAATGAAATGAGAACCGCTTGATGAGGCGGACTATGATGAACTCCAAACTGATTGGGGGGCGGTCTCTTAAATGCCACAGTAGCCACGCGACCACTTGAGCTGCTTCCATATCAATTTGGTGAAGTAATTTCCACTGACCTCCGAAGCCAGCCAGACAAGTTCAATGGCTTTGCATAAGCCATAATGCATAATTAAACTGAAAGATAGATAAACGAAAATTTATATATAAATATAGGTAAGATAAGAAACTGATTTCAACTGCATTCAATATGGCAATAATTATGAAATATATTATATAAATAATATATAATATTTTCTAAGAGAATCTCAGTATATTTACTAACTATCTAGTAGGCCAATTTTCACTATAAAATCGAAGCAGGCTTTCAAATCTCATCTCACATCTCATATTTGTTATCCCCTGAAAACTTCAGTCTAGTTCTCAACGTCAAGTAGGTAACATTTTTGGGAAATAGTTTCAAAAATATTGTAGAAAGCTCTTTCACTAAACATCGTTATGAATCGTTTGCTGGAGGAGGTTATACAGAAGCATGCGGCAACCACGGAGCGTATCACATCCGAAAACACACAGGGCTATGTAGTGTCGGATAATTCAACGGGAAATGTGGCTGCCACATCTTTTGATAATACCACAGCACAGGGAATTGTAAAACATATGAATGGACTGCTGGTTACTCTGGTGCAGAGTGCTATACGGGATCTAGATCCAACCAATAAGCTATGCTATTTCCGTGTGCTCACACGGAAGGTTGAGTATCTTGTGGCTCCAGAGGAATTATTTACCATAACCGTACTGCAATGACAAGGAAGATGAAGGCACCCCTCATCCCTCAACGCTCAAACTTGGCTTGTCAACTAAACGAACTCTGTATGTGTGCTAAATGTATTAAGTGTGTGTGTTAAATGTATGTGACGCCTTCAAGTAAACTATTATTAGTAACTATTTACTACTAACTATTTACAAGTTGATTTTTTTAATATTATTTTTAGCGCTTCGCAGTTCTTCTTGAACTTGAACCCTTTGAACTCATTGTGAGAGGGTAGAAAATATAAATTTAGTGGTTTGATATATTGTTAAAAGTATGCACTGTATCAACAATATATAACCATACAAATACAATGAAAGGCAGACCGAAAATCCTTTATAATACCCAAGTGACATTGCAATTATTTACGACATGGCTTCATTGGGCCGCTGGCCAGGAAATTTATCCATGAGAATGTGGCATTCTAATGCGATAATTCAAGAGATTTACTTCTGTCAACATGACCATTTTATAGTTGGCAACTCGGGGCAGCAGCTAAGCATACTCAGCATCTCGGGGTGGAAATGGCCTTTGACCTTTTGCTATTCCTTTTTCTTTCGTTTTTTTTTTGCTGCTGCTATTTCTATCTTGCCTAACGCAATGGTTGCTTTGGTTGCTATGGATGCTGCCTGCTATTTTAATTTAAAATGGCAGAACTCGTAACTCATTTTAACGGCGCACCCTCCAGTGTGTATGTGTGCGTGTGTGTGTGTGTGTGTATGAACTTGTCCTATTTTTACAGGCCTATGCCCTTGCAGGGGTTGCTCGCTCGTTACAATAACTTATCTGCCCTTTTTTTACTCCCATAATCACCACGAAGACGCTCCTGGGGTGCGCTTTGTTGTTCTATTCCATAACCATTCTCATATCCAATATTATACCCATTCCCATACCCATTCCCATTCCCATTCCCAATCCAAAATGCCATTGCTACCATTCTTCCATTTCAAATTCTGAAGCAGTTTTCCATTGTCTTGCATCGTTTTGTGGTACATACAGCTAAGGAAACGGGTATAACTATATATATACAAATAATAAATGAAAAATTTGTACAATTTTATTTATCTAATGGCAAAAAACTCTTTATAACAGTTCGGTCTTTATCTATTGTGAATGATCTACCCTGGTGGCAAGGTCGAGTTCATCCTTTCCATACAAAAGTACACACTTCATTTCATGTAGCGTGAAATTAAATTAATCCATGCACCATTTCTGACGACTTCATTTCAAGATCTTTCTGTACTGCTGCCCTTCTGACTTTCCCCCCCTCTTGGCAACCATAAGTCATATAGAAATTAGAAACACTCGCCATTTATATACATATAAAACGTTTTTCTAAGTCTCAACTTAAAACCTGTATGTGAATAATAACACACACACACATACTACAAAGATTAACTTCCACATTTATTCACTTTTCAGCAATGAGTATGAGTTGCTCTATGAATTTAATTAAGTTGTGCGACAAATCCAAAACAAGCAATGCAACACGAGAACAACAACAACAATCACAATTCATATTTATGAGCATATAACTAAGGTTTGGCCAGACTCACACTCAATACCTTAGACTGTGAATAAAACAGACATTCATGAATATGTGTACTTAGTTACTGAATAAAACTTATACTATATATATATATATATATATATAAATATATATATTAAAGGTCATATTGTAAGCTGTTCAAATTATTGTCTTATTGTTCACATAAATTTAATGCAAAATATGAATATTTAATGAAATTTAATAAAGTCATTTGTTTTTATTCATTGCTTTACAATATATGCAGATTGTTTTTAATGATATTCATTCAGATATATATATATGTAAACGCATCTGTTAGAGGGAACTATATATAATCTGATTATTCGTTTTTTTTTTCTTTTGTTTTGTTTATAGAAAAGCAAAAGTTGCATTCAACCGAGTGCAAGAAATCAATTAAGTGAATTTTAACGTCGAGAAAAGCCATAGAAATGCGATTTAAGTGAGTGCCACAAGAAGCAACTGCCACAAGATGAGGCAGCTAAATATAGAAGAAGAAAAAATACACACACATACACACAGCAAAGGGATGGAGCAGCTGTAGGAATGAGACGGAGCTAAGCAAGAGCTGCAGCACAAGCTGTCTCACTCAAACGCGCAGGCCAAACCCATTTTGACTGCTGCTGGCGCTGCCTCTACCTCTACCCCTACACTGAAAGAAAATAAGCTGAAGTGGTAAGAAGTAACTAGTATATATAGTAGATATTATATATAAGCAAAATAAAACATCTTTAAATTATTTTTTAATTTATATTTATTATTAAAATTTGTTTATTAATTTATGTTAAAATAATCAAAGGTTTCTTTTATATATTATTTAAATAGTTATGTATAATAATATCAAATATATTATATATATATATATATATTATAATGTATATTACATAATATATAAAACATTTCTGCTTAACATTAGGTTTACACTTTTCGTTTCTCTCAGTGTGGCTGGGCCCAAACCCGTTTTGATAAAATGTTGTAGAATTTTTTCCGACTTGTTCAACCACCAAACATTTTCGTTTGAGACTCGCAGCGGCGCAGACGTCGGCTTCATTCAGCGGTGGAGGCCATACAAGCGGTTGGATGGACTAAAAATGGTGGTGGAATGGCGTAGAAGAAGCACTGAAACTAAATTAAAAATATTAATAAAAGCGAAAAATAAAATAAACTAAAATATAAATAAATAAAAAATAAAAAATTGAGCCACATAATAAGTAAAAAAAATATTAAAAATATAAAATAATTATTTAAAATATATATAATTAATATAAAAAGTAAAAACGTTGCAAAGTGAAAAAGCCGTCGCTGCATTTAATATAAAAATCTAGAAGAAAAACTAATAAATAATAAAGAAAACTGAATGAAAGCTCTAAGCAAATAATGAAAATATAATAAATAAAATAAATATAACTTAAAATAATTAAATTAAATTAATTAATTTCATAAAATCAAAAGATATATTATGTAACAATGTTGTATGTGCTGCTTCTACGACTACTTCCTCCACCACTTTTTATACAGCCTAAAGTTGCAGCAACCATGCACTAGATGGCAGCAGCAGCATGTTGCATGCGCCATCTATTGGTCATTATGCGTTGATGTTAATGTTTCAAGCCATTGCTCGTACAGTTTTGAAGCCATTGTTACTCCTTTTGAAGTTGCACTGTAAATTAACAGCTTCTCATTCGACTACTTGAAGTATCAATATATTTTTCTATATAAAACCTAGTATTTCTAAGAAATATCAATCGAAACTTATTTATGCTTGATAAGTCTTTGTCCTAATCAAAACATATATGCAAAATATATAATTATAATTTTAAAATAACTTAAAAAACTTAGTTTAAAGCCCACGCATAACTACATAATTCATGAAGTTGGCATAAAAATATAAATTTATATAAGGGCTTATGTTTAGGTAAGATTTATAAATAAGGGATACAATATGAAACTATATGCAAAACTAATAAATGAATTTAATATTCAGTTTGTTTTAGATATCTCGAATTTATGATATAAATTATTTGAAAACATTTAGTTAGCCTTACATATTTTGATTATAGATTTGAAAGAGTAAAATTCCATGAATCGAGTTTGTTATCGTTCAGCTTTGGAATTGAAATTGAATTGATTATCGTTGTGGTAGTAAGAACAAGCAAAGTTAATCCAATTTCATGTTAAGGGGGAGGGGGGGACTGAGACATTGAATGGAACATGGCCAATCAAAGATTTCAATTCAATTTTGAACCGCTTGTCACAATATTGGCAATAGGATATAATGCAAGTACTCGTTAAACTGAGAAGAGATTGCATCAACCTCGAACCATTTCATTCAAAATCGGAGCAATCAAAACATCAAGATGTCAGTAAATGCGGTTAAGACAACAAGATTGCAACGACCATCGTGGCAACGTTAGGATGGCATGGCCATAATGTTGGTTTGAGGGGGGGGGGGGAAAGTGTGCAATGCAATTGTATCTTATGGTGCAGGGTTCGAGGGCAGCTGCTGTGGAAAAACATGAAAATCATCTTTCAACGCGGTTGCGCTTGCAATTCCTTTTGATGGAGCCAATCGCAGCCAGGTGAAGTGGGCAATGGAGGGCCACTTGATACTGGATGCTGTATGCTAGGTTGCATGGGTTTGCTGGTATGTTGGGTTTGCTGGGATGCACATGTGATGCCAACAAGTGCAAAAAAAGGTGAACCGAAAACGTTAACTAAAACTGAAACCGATACGGCAATGGCAACGGCAATGGCAACAGCAAGGGGAACGGGTATAAGGCAGCTGAAAGGGAACTAAAACTCAATCTGAGAACTGTGCAACCATTTGCGCGCTCCACTTGGAATATGCTTGGTACTTGCATTTCAGCTTTTCCATTTTGCTGCCCATCGGCGCTGCACGCGACGTTGCTGCATGGCTGCATGGCGGAGCAGTCAGCGGAGCCAAAACCAAAGCCAACCCAAACCCAAACTCAAACTCAAACCCAACTGGTTTTGCTGGACAATACGAAGCCCTCTTGCCCTGCCATTTGTATGCGAAAAAAGAACAACAAAATAATAACATTAAATATGTACTTAAATGTATTATATATTTACTTATAGCTTATAACTAAGAGAAGTACTAGATTTAGTATTGATTACTAAGAGTAAAAGTATTATTTCTTTTAACTATGATAATTAAAATTTCTTTTATTTAATATAGTTCGTAGTAGACGTATCTTAAAGCTAGAGTTTATGGTGGAAAAGTGTAGCATCTACTGTAAACTTCAGCCACTTTCTAATCATTTGATCATCTGGCTGTTACCATTGTTAAGAGTTTTGTTGCCAACACCCACTATAGACCACTATGTGGCCATTAACATAAGCATCTAAGCTGCATCGATTTGAGATACAGATACAATTTGAAGTGATTCTTTCTCTTTCTTGCTGCATGCTGCTCATGTCTCTATTCAACTCACACTCTCTCTCTCTCTCTCTTTCTGTCTCTCTTTGTCATACTTGTGTATTGTGCATTTGTGTCTCTGTGCGGTGTCTCAGTTCGTTTCGGTTTAGTTCCGTAAATTACACTTTTGATTTTTAGTGGCCGTAAAATAATCGTAAATGTCGTGGTTATTGCGACCGAAAGTGCCCATTTTGAGTGCTGCTGTTGCTTCTCAACTGACATTAACTGATATTTTGCTCAGTGCAGCTCCAACTGGGAACAACTGCGAGTCAAACTGGGACGTGCTGCCACTGCACAAACAGCCCACTACAGTATACACTTTACTGAAGCCCCTCCTCTCCTCAACCGCCTCTCACTCATCTATATATGTTAGTCTTGCCCTGGAGTCTTCAAGCTTTCAAGCTGCACTTGTTGTTTTTAATAAGTTTCTGGTTGTTGTTGTTATTCTTGTAGTTGTTGTTGCTATTGTTATTTTCTCTCTTATTATTTTTATTATTTTTTTCATTTTATATTTTTTTTTTTTTTTACTCTTTGCCTTTCTTCTTCATACGAGTACGAGCACGAGCACTAGTTGTGTTTGGGTTTTGGGCACCTTTTGATGTTTCGATTAAGTTCGGAGTTCGTTTCGACGAACTGGTTGGTTGGGTCTGCCTCCTACTGCCAGCCATATAGCCAGGCTAACAGCCAGCTACTGCCTTCAATTTCTGCACTCCCCTTGCAGCCGTTTGGCTTAAGTTTATGGCCATTTCGTTTGCAGTGTCTTTGGAGCAGTTGCCGCACTCGAATTGCTGTTCTGATGTTGTTGCCTCGTTGAGTTGATTTTCTTAAGCATTTCACCCATTTACCTTTATACTTACTTTGTTGGCTTGTGCAACACATTTTCTCACATTTCCAACTCCCCCATTCTCTCTCTCTCTATCTCCCTACTTTACTGTGTCTTAGCTGATTCGATGTTTCATTCTACTACTCTGACGCAACTAGTTGCCAATTGCCCATTGCCAATTGCCAGTTGCCAGTTGCCAGTTGCCAGTTGCCAGTTGCCAGTTGCCACTTGCCAAGTTGCCTGGCTGACTAGCTGCTAGTTTCCCAGCTTGCCAGTTTGCTAGTTTTCCAGTTTCCCAGTTTGCGGTTGCCCATTCGCGTACTCGCAAATTTCGTATTTGATTTTATTGTTATGATTTCAATTGTTTTCGCAATGTAAACACTAGAGATTTCAACCAGAGAATTGCTGCTGCCACTCGATGAGAACATGTCTTCTAATTATATACAATACTATTTCAAGTATTTAAAGGCTTTTCAATTAAATAGCTGATGTAATTGAAAAGCTAAAACTGAAACTGTTCATATAGAAGGTAACTTTAACTTTTCAGCGTGAGTCACAATAGATTTCCCAAACAAAAGTCACATCAATACGCCCAAATTCATATTGAACAAAGGTGATCATATTGCCAGGTTGGTCTACTAATCGTTTTTAGGGCTTAGCCCGCCCAACGCTCTGAAGGCCGCGTTCCCAAAACGTAAAAAAGAAAAACAAAATAAAACATAAAGAAAATAATATAATAGACGCGACGATCGGCGTTAAAATGTCTCGACTTGTAACCAAAGCAATTCATAAATCATAAAAATATGTCATAAAAAATAAAAACAAAATGGAAACAAGCAGATAAAGCCGCCTTTCAACATGTCCTCGAAACATATATGAAATTTAAAAATATAATAAAAATACACTAGGAGCAAAAGAGAGTAGTCTTTTTTTTTTTTAGTTGACCTTAAGAAGATTTGTTTTGACTTGAGGCTAAGGCTTGTTATCTGACTGCAACTCGTAGTAAGGACACACACACACAGATACACATATATATATATATATATACAGAGAGATAGTCACGGTATCATTGTGCTCATTGCCTATACGATTATTGCCGGCGTGGTAATAAATCATAAAAATATGTTTCAGTTACCCAAAATCCGACGGTTTCATGCCAATCGCGTCCTGTGTCCTGGCTCGTTACACGGTGGAATTGTAAATGCCTGTAAAATTGTTGAATTGCTGTATTACCACTACAGTGGATGTTGCTCTAGGTAACTGTAGGTAATAGCATGTCTGAGACTGACTATGATACTATACTATACTATAGAGCATTGGAATTCGGCATTTGAGTCTGGTCACAGGGCTGCTGTGGCTGATCGCGCCCTCAAGCATCTGATAACAAAAAACCACTGGCAAAATATTGAACAAAAGGGCCAACAACTTTCTCTTTTGCCTCAACTGATTTGGGCCGTGTTAGTCTTGTCTTTTAGCATTGCCAAAACAGGAACAGTTTTTGATTTATTTTCGAAAAAGAAACAAACAAAAATTGCAATTTTCTTTCTTATAGCTGTCGACACATGATGAGAGTAAGAAAATATATATGTATATATATACTTGAACTTCAATACATTTCTACCATAATTAAAGTTATACAGTTGCATTTGCTGCTCTCATTGGATGACTTCATTTTCAAGTCTGTTGTTATATATATTTGACTGTACTTGTGGCAGTGGCTCTGCCTCAAGTCGCTGCAACTGCAACTGTGCCTCCTACTCTTACTCCATTTCCAAGGCAGACATGATATACTACAAGCAGATGATTTAATGTAACCGCACATTGTGCTGGCACTTAAGATGCAGACTCCTTGAGTTGAAACGGAATATGGTGCAGGCGCTCGACATATGTTTCAATTGAAGCATCTCAATCCGAAGCAACTGACTCCATCTTGAAAACTGAACCCTGAACAACAGAGTTGACACAGTATGAAACAATTGAAATATTTGAGAATTTCATTCAAACTAAATGTATATATATATATATATATATATATATGATATATAAGCTTAAGTATTTACAACTATTTATGTTTCTATTGACTAATCTAAGCCAACAGTTGCAGAGATTTCTAATCTATTTATTATGTATTTTATTACAGAGCAAGATGTTCTTTCCCAGGCACTAAATCAGAGCATCAATGAGCTATAGCATTGTGTATGTAGCTCATCAAGTTGATGGCCAAAATATCTGCAGTCAAAACAAATCGTTAAAATACCATAAAAAGTCCATATGCAGTCGACTTGAGTTGAAGATGGAAAAGTAAATGCATACGAATAAAATTTTACCACCATTTCCTCTAACATTATGAGCATCCTCAGCATCAAACTAACAGCAGCAGCAACATCCGAGTCACCTCATAAAAGTAATGATGTCTATGAAAAAAAAAGTATCTGATGGATACAGAGATACATATACAAACAGTCAACAGTATCAACACAGCCTCCGCTGAGAGAGAGAGAGAGAGGGAGAGAGAGAGGTTGAGTGGGTATCACAATAATTATGGCATACGTCACGGAACTTGGGTTTTATGTCTTTTATATTGATTGTCATCATGTCACACTAACAGATCGTAAAAAAGTCGTAAAAGCCATGGCCGAGGCAACCTCAGCAATCACAATCCCAATCACAATCGCACTCACACACGCACACACACACACACACACATACTCATAGTCGACCTGCCATTGACTTGAGTGCGAGTAAATTGAAACGCACGCCCCAGGATTGCACTCAAACTCAAATCTAGGATCAGGCTCAGCATCAACGCTAAGGAAGAGCTCAAATCCCAAAACAGGATGCAAAGGGATCGTCGTTGCCTTGAGTGAATAAATATATATATATGTATATATATTATATCGAGGGGCAAACAACGAGTTCCGAGTGGATTTCGTCGAGCATCGTTCAAGTGGCGTCAAGTCGTAAAAACGAACATAAAATTTAGGCTGCTTTGGTATTAACCGCAATTTGTTTATATTGTTGTTAAAATGCCATTTTGACTTGTTCTATTCAACTTGGCATTTAATTGTCGGCTGCCGGTTTCTTCTTGTTTCATTCTTCTGACTTTTTACGAGCACACATAAAGTGGGTAAACCTAATAAAATTTATTTTTACGACAATTTAAATGGTTTCATTTCGAATGTTGGCTCTATACAGCTGTTAGAGAGATGATGCCAATAGCTCAAAGCCAACAGGTTAAAGTGATTCCATCTATGTGGAGCTAATCTTATTATATATCTTCTCTATATATATGTATATATATATATTGATAAGCCTCATCATTGAAATGACTTAATTAGAAAGTTTTCAAGTACTTGCAACCTTAGAGGGTTACTTTCTGGCTGAAACCCACAACCCTTGCGAGTGCTTAGAGGGCGGGTCAGAGGACTGCAATCATCATCACATTTGCCCTGGCGTGTTTGTGTGCAAAGCAGTCATAAAAATTACAATAAACAATCATCATTGCGATCCGTTTACACCCACTTTGCACGTTTTCGCAGGCGGCAGGCAATGGAAAGTGAAAAAGGATTTCAGTCTATGCCAGGGCTTATAACAAGGTAACGCCAGGTAAGGCTTTGCCAGTACAGTAGGCGGATATGGCTAAGCAGCTGGCTAACAAGCAGGCAAAATCCGTGAGCCAAAGCAGTAAACAAAAAGCAAAAAAAAAGTGCTCAATTAGTTGTGCCAAAGGACTCATTGCCTCTTCATTCAGTATATGATGAGCAGTCGCACTCCATGCAGGAACTTGCAGCTCATAGGCAAATGCAAATGCTGTCAATGGCCTGATGAATGTGGGCAAAACCAAAGTCAAGGGTTCAGCAGGACAGCATTTAAATAGGTTTAAGTCAAACCGTAGCAAATGTCTTCATTGTTTCCATACCTTCCATTTGGCCAAATACAGCCAGCGGCAGCTCTTTGTCTGTGCCACAACTATTTTGCATAAGGAGGCGTTTGATTTTACCTCACCTCTCAGCTTGGTGTTGTACTGGACTGTGCAATTGAGTTTTGACCTCGTAATGAGCTGTTTGCTGCTGCGACTGCGGCTGCGGCTGCGGCTGCGCCTGAGCAGTTTGAGCCAGTTTTTGTGGTTAACTGAAATTAAGTCATCATCGCAGCGGTTTCGCTTTGTTAAACATCTTTTGCACTTATCGTGTTAATGTCAAAGGTTAATTGCTGTTACTTTGAAAATATTTACATAATAAGCAGCATCGTTGTGTAGTGTATTAACCAATCAAGTTACAACATTGTTAAAGAAGCAGCAGCAACTTTTATAAGAAATGTATGGGAAAAGCATAGTATGTACTCGAAGCTATATAAATCATATTTTATATAGAATAGAATGAAGTCTTTTATATATATATAAATCAATTTATTTAATAACATTATATATAACATTAATGGCTTGGCTTTTACTTGTTGCAATTAAATTTTCAGCTTATTGATTTAAAGTTAATTTTCCATATTTAATCAGACTTTTTGTTGATAATCATCTATCAATCCAACTGGTAATCAGCTTGTCAGTAAGTGCAACAACTGATTTGAGTGGCGATGGCAATGACTGCCACAAGACTAACACACACACACACACACACACACACACATATACGCACACACCAATTAGCTACTTTAGTTTGATGATTCGTACTGGTTCCGTACCTGTCTCTGTCTGTAGCTCTGTGGCTCTGTGGGTCTCTGGTTCTGGTACTGGTTCTGTTTCTGTTTCTGGTTTACTTAATGGCCAAGACGATGATGGAGCGCAGCCTGGTACACTGGTAAAGCTTAGTCAAAAGAGCATAAATTAAGGCAACGTTTTATGAAATGGCGCTGGGGGCGTTTATGATGCATTTTTAATTGACGTTCATTTGAGGAATGAAACGCGCAGAACGCTTCAATTCAATTATGCGCTGCCCCTACATTTCCCCACTCCTGCTACTAAACTCTTAGGGTCTACTGCATTGTTGCAATAGGCTGCAGCTAGCCCATACTCTGGGCCCATAGCATAAAAGGCGCTCACAACCGTTTTTGGGCCAAATTGCCACTTTGTGTGCAAATTTTCGAATTGTGTAAATGCTGAGCATACGAAAGGAAAAAGGCAAATAACGTTGAACAATTGTTGGATTGTTGAATTGTTGTATCCATTCGAGTTGAGTTTGGTTATCTCTCACATGCAATCTTGGAAATATTTTAAACGACGCAGAGCTCGTCAAGAAAGCAGTGAGCTGAGCTGGCTGTGTGGCAAGCAAACGCGTGGCATGTTACTTGTAGCTATAGGCAAAAGATACGAATGGGCTCTATTATCCTGCTTCTGCTTCTACTGCTGCAGCAACGCCCCCAACTTCGCCTACATTAAAGCTGATTCATGTTGCATGTGGCACCGTTTATGCTGCCAACGTTGGTGGCAATCGACTCTTAACTTTAACTCCCTATTTTCTAACATATGCACGCCCAATTGTTGCACATCCATTGACAGTCGATCGCTCAACAGTCAGTGGCACGTCAACTTATTCATTAATTCATCAAATTAAATGTGTAAACCTGCACCACCAAACCCCACTCATCCACTCAACCACTCAACCCCAATCTAAACCCACACTCCAGCTCCAGCTAACAATTTATTTGCAATGCAGAGTCGTATTTGACGTTGATTCGTTTGAATCGTTTGAATCGTTGAATCGTCTTAATTGGCTTCGTTTCTTCGTTTCGATTGCATAAAATAGTCGTTAGAAAACGTGTTTTGCTTAATTGGAAAATTTGTATGTCTTGCCAGTCTCCCAACACTTCCCTCCCTCTCTTTCTCTCTCTCCTTACTCTTTTTTCACTATCTTCTCTATCCTCTGTCTACCTCTAAGTCTTTGCCTTCAATATCCAACCAATGTGCGTAGTTGCCTCTCTCACTGTATTATTATATTGATTTTCCATAGTCTAATGAAGAAAAATGTTTATGCTCAGTTCCAGCGGTCGAACACTTAAGCTAACTAACTGTGCACCTACTGAATGCAAAATTTCCATCTAAATTGTTGCAACCATCTCACAAGCGCAACAGTTGTTCAGCTGCTTTATTCAACACAAAACACCCAACAACTGGATCAACTTACACTCATATATTAGCTTATTGTTTATAAAAGAGTTAAATAACATAAATAAATAAAATAAATAGATTTAAATAGTATATCTCTAGCTCATATAACTCATATAGGTCTCATATAGTTCTGCGAAAGAGACTTTTATACAGAGCAATGAATGCATGAAGAGAGAGAGAGTGACAGCAGTTGCACGGGACTAGATCGAATCAGTTAATAAGGCTGATTATGAATGTATATACTTTATAGAAGATGTTTATGTCTATTGGCTATATACTTCTGCTCATTCCACTAATCTATTTTCCTCTTTTCATATCGCAATCAAACTGGAAAAGAATCATTTAAAAAGATTTTTGCTCTATATTTAAATTGATAAAAAATATAAAAAAAAAAAATTATATTAAATATGTAATTATTCTAAATTGTTTGTAAATGCATAAAATTCTAAAAAAAAATTAAATTACATTTCAATTAATTATATTTTATATAATAATTAACAGCCGCAATATATTATTAAATTGAAATATACCAAGAACTGGGTCTAAAAATAATGAGACTTTGATTGGACTTTCGAGCACAGAATCGCTTTAATAATTTAACTGCTATCATTAAATGTGTTTTAATTATTAGTATAATAGTTTCTTCTTAACGCATACAGGTACATTTTAATTTAATATGAATAGCAATCGATTAAAATCGCACCTGCTCAATTAATCCTCTTTGATCCCATATAACTTAGACTCGCAATTTCAATTCAAAGTCTGCAAATATTTGGCCTCAAATAATGAATACTCCAATTGAGCCACAATTGTATACAATGGTGAGAATAGTTGGGGAGGGAGTAGGGGATAGAGGTGAATTATTGTGGGGTAAAGTGGGATGATATGGGGTATATGTGTACACAAATCGGCGTTAAGTTGAAAATCCGCAAATATTTATAATTCCGTATTAAATTCATAATGTAGAATGTTTAATGCATAAATACATAATAAAATTTTATGACTTTTACCTTATCTTGTCACACAAAAACAATAATAAACTTTCATTTAAAAACTGAAAGAGGAAAATTTTTCGCATTTGCCTTTTGTTGGTCGCATGAATTTTATGACTATTTTATTGTGCTGCATGCAACATACTCAATGCCCAGTAGCCAGTTGCCACTAGCCAGTTGCCACTATCCAGTTGCCAGTTGCCAGTTGGCAGTGGACGGCAGTAAGCAATGCACGTGCAAATGTAGGCGCCACATGCGCCTTCAACACCCATAGACCAGCAACCAGTACACGTAATAACAACAGCAACAACAACATCGACAACAGCAACAACAACAAGAACAACAACAGCTCCATTCCGGCGGCGGCGACGTGGATGTGGCGTTCAATTCCTGCGCCAATCGAGCGCCAAACAATTTGTCATTTTTTGCCATCGTCCAGCGATGGATTTGGTTTCAATGTAATGGCCAGCGGGTAGCGGATAGCAGGCTGCAAGCTGTAGCGATGATCAATGCTTTGAATTATGATGAGGATTTATGCTTGACACTGTGGCAGTGTGGCAGATAGCGCCGGACAGACATACAAACGGACAGTTGGATAGCTGGACAAATGGACAAATGGACAAATGGATGAATGGATAAATGGACAAACATTTACAGCAGTGGCATTGGCGCTAGTTTTATGGCCATCACTTCCCTTACACCATGTCAATCGATGGCAATGGTATGGTATGAGCCCAAACACAAAGTACAAGAAGCAGTTGGATAGGGATTTGCAGCTAAATGGGTGTGGGGATAAGGAAGACCAAACAGGTTCGTCTACATTTCAGATCGGATGAGACTGCCCGCTGTTCTTTGATTTATTAAGTGTTAATAAAGAACTTAAATCCGTTGGATTGCATATTCGCATATTTCCATATTCTTTTTTTTGTTCTGTTCATGCTCTCGCTCTCTCTCTCTCTCTCTCTCTCTCTCTGCTATTGTTGTTGTTGGTGCAATGTAGTGAGTCGTTGGCCATTATAGTTGTGGTCAGAGGATGTCCTTATCAGTGCATTCCATATACGCGAAACATTGATATCATTTCGGTGCTCCAGCAATTCCGCAATAAAATGTCACCATGCTGCAAATTAAAATTGCAATATAATTGGTTAATCCATGCGTACATTACGACTATTATTCCATTTTCCAGCCCATTCGAAATTGCAGAGGAAGTGTACAACAATTGCCCATTCAATGGGGCTTCCATTTCATAACAGACCAGAGCATATTCTTATGAACTGACTTGCCTTGAATTGAATTCCAGCTTAACCCATTGTTGACTGACTTTTGACTAAAACAACTTAAATTGCACTTATGCAAATTATAAATCAGTTAAGTGATATTCAATCAATTTAAAATACTATATTCCGTTTGATTATCAGTGCTCGAAATTGGTCTGGTAGATCTCAGGTTGAAAGCCCAATGGCAATGCATCAAATTCACTCATTTGTTGGCCTATAAAACTGTCGACAAGGCAATGCGGCGGCTGCATCAAAGACAAAAGGAATTGACTTTGAATCTTAAATGAATGAAATGTGAACGATTCAATTGAATTATAAATCTGGACAATGGCGATAACAGCGCCCTTCAAAACAGCCAACAGGTGCCAAGTTGGATGGGGTATACTAGAGTGGATGAGTGGATCGAAAGCGAAGCCAAAACACAAAATATCTTTATAGACAGACAGCCAAATAAACAAGGGGCAGGCGGCGATCGAGTATTTTGTACTTGCAACAAACAATTTTTTTTTCCTTCTATTTTGTAAATAAACCTACGCATATTTGGCGTTTGATCTTCGAGCAGTACGGGCCCAGGGGGAGGGCAGTGAAAAGGGGCTACACTGAGGCAGTTTGCCTTTTGATGTTTGTTTGCATTGGCAGCGGCGTCAGCTGCCAAATTGCTGCTTTATTAGCTGCGTAAGTGGCAGCCACAGCACCAGTCTATACACAATCACAACACACACACTTACCAATACACATATACACACATTTATATATCGATACAGCTACTTGTAGTGTGGAAAGTTGTAGTTGCAAATGGGCGTCTCGATAAATCGAATGCCTAGCAATCAGCGCCGTCGCTCGTTTTGACCGATTATGGATAATTAAACAGTGGGAGGGAATGGTAATTAAATTAGCTGTTTAATTAGCATACATGGCCCACATCCCACCTCCCACTCCCCTGCTCTATGTACTATACATTTTGAAATTAAAATGAAGTCATGAATTAAAATGCTATCCATCATCAGGTGTGGCGCCCCATTGTATCTACTTGTATCTTAAGGTGGTCATCCGTATAGAAAAAAGAAACTAAAACTACTCATTGTAATTGCAGTTCTTCCATGCAACACAGATATCTTTCGCTGTATATCTAACCATTGTATCTGGTTGGTAGAACCCATAAATATTTTACTCGGCTACTGTTGACAGTCCAAATTTAAGGGCGGAGCAAATGGAAATGAGTTCGCTTTGTATGCAAATCAAAATTGGATGTATATAGCTATAAGCCATAGCAAGAATCGCTAAACTATACAAATAAAGTCATTACAATATAGCCACAGTACAAATTTTTGGTATATATATCCACTATATATAAGTTTCCTAAGAATCTCTTATGTGTTATACTTATACTATAAGTATTTCTCATTCCTTTGATATCATTAGCAAAACTGCATCATTTATTGCATCTATTTGTGCAAGTTTCTCTAGAGCAAAGAAAGCTTATTGTTATGTATATAGTTAAAGGTATAAAGCTTATACAGTTATTAACTACACATAATCCATCAAATAGGATATTGAGCTTAATGAATCCATAAAACAATCATCAACTCGATGCACATTGAGCGTTGCCAACTGGCGCCTGTACAGGAATTCATAGAAGGAGCAAAAAAAGTCTGCAGTCAAACTGAAGCTAACAACAGACAACAGCAGCAATCGACAGCAGCAGCAGCAACAACAAGAACAACAACAACAACTGTAACTTAACAAGCTAAAAGGAGAGCTCGAAGTGGAGAAGCAGTAGCTGCCACATAACGAACCAACTTTGAATATACTCGTAAGATTCGTGAGTATATTAGGTAGCAAAATTTTTACGAGCTCATTATGGCTCATTTCGGCGATTGTTGTGATCCTTTTATGCGCCTTCGAATGGCTTCAAATGGTTATGAGGCTATTTCTGTCTGTCCTCGCATCCCTGCGTACACATCCTCTTCACTCCGTACACTCTGTACACCCTCCATATACCGTACTGTGTCCTGTGTGCTCTGTCCTGGGTTGGTACTCATGATATTTAGTTTGCAGTTGCGACTGCGATTTTTACTTCTGCTTTTCTTTACGTTTCGTTTACTTTTTGCTTGACTTTCCGCTCATGTTACTTGGCAGTTTTGTTTGGTCCTCGCATATTTGGCAAAAATGTCGCCGTCTGTCTCTTTGACTTTCTGTGTGTATAATACATGTATATGGTGTATGCATGTGTATGTGTATATGGACATCCGTACACTGTGTGTGTGTGTGTGTGTGTGCAAGTTTTTTGTATCTTTCTCATGTTGTTGATTTTAGAGAATTGGCAACGAATGCGAATGTTGACTATGACTGAGACTCAGACTACGACAAAGTCGACGACTGAGGCGTCTGCCTGCTGTTCCTAAAGCTGGAGCTTCTGCTTATGTTTGGAAGTATTGGGGGGATGGAGAGACAAAAAGTAAATTTCTTCTTATAATAAGTTTATTTTGCAAACACTTGTGGCAACCAACTTTGTTTGTTCGTCGTCGGTTTTGGCCACTAATCTATGAGCCGTTTGTGCGAATGTGCAAACTTTGACAAATATTTGCAAAACTTTCACGAACGGAGCTACAAGAACTGACAACTGCAAGCTGAAAACTGAAAAATGACTACAGAGAACTGAGAAATAAGAACTGTTAGCTGTTAGCTCAGATCTCATTGCATTTATGCATATAAATTTATTAGCATCAATTTGAAGACGCATTTGTGTTCACATTAATAACAAATTTCATATATAGTTATCTGTATGAATAAAATGTTGAATACTAAATTGAAGGCTGTCAATATTGACGTCAACAGGCATTTAACAAAATGTATCGATTAATGATTAATATTTCCATTTACTACATACACTATATATAGAATTGTCATCATAATAAAAGCCTCTTAAATCCGCTTTTATTGTATAAAAAATAGTAATTCATATTCATGTCTTATACATCATCTGAACTTTTCATCAGAACTATTAAAATATTACTGCATTAAGTCTCTGGATTACAAAATTATTCCAAATACAGCACAATGTTTGCTGTTTATTACAAATTTCAATTGGCTTTAATATAAAAATTAATAAGCAATTTATAGTCCATGAATATTTAAATACTTTCACAATAATATAACAAATAATATTATATTATATCAAATAAATTCAGCGTAATATAAACATAAGAAAATATAAAAGATTTATATTTAATATGAATTTAAAATTTAATATAAAGAAAAAATAAAAATTTTATATTTTATATGAACAAAAAATGAAGATTTTATTTTCTTTATCTTTAAGTTTTGCTTATGTGGCTTTAAAGTAAACTCAATTCTTGTGGGTTAATAAATTTGGATTAATCTGTAAAAGAATAGGAATTAAATATAATAATTAGAAGTTTTCTGGTTTTGTATTCTTGGAATATATTAGCTTAGAAATACACCTGAAAATCTTAAAATTATTAAATGCGATCTATTTAAATATAAAATATTATATATCCAATTTTTCTAAAAAGTAGCGATTGATTTATGCTCTCAGTGTGACATGCATCGTATTTCAGACAGTTTTAATTAACTTTTTTTTATTGTGAATTGTATTTTAACTCATTCCCTTGTCCAATACAAAAGCAACGCCTCCATATAGTTAAAAGAAAACTTAATTTTTACTCGTAGTTTTCACTTTATTTCATACTGAAATAATATTTTATAACATATGTTATACTGTTTATTATATTTAGTAAAAAATAAACTAAATGCTTAATGAATTTTATAATAAAAAACTTAAGTAAATATTATGTAAATTTTAAATAATTTATGTTATAAATATCATTTAAGAAATATAAAATTACAATTACAAATAATATAACTAAAATTCACTCAATCAATTGTATTTGAAGTATAACAAAACTGATTCCAAATTGAAAAACTTAACATAAAATAAAAAGTGTTTTTTTGTCGGTTAATATATTGATAGTATTATTAAAAATTAATCTAAAGTTTGTATATTAAATCCAAGAAATAAATAACTTGACATTATTTAATTTAAATTGTTTTATATATAATAAAAGACTATATAATTCAGAATATTCCTTTGTAATTCTAGATACTAAAGACATTTATAATCAGTTTTAAACCAAGTAAAATTGCATGTAATAAGTAAAAGTTTAATAATAATTAGGTTTATTAAAGAAATAATGAAATAAGTAAAAGAATAATGCAATTAAAAATATAGAAAAATTAATACAACAAAAGAATAAAAATATTTGAATAAAAAATATATTGTGTGCTATATTTAATATATACTCAAACGGTAAAATTCGTAAAATCGGAAGTATATTTATAAGAATCTGGAATTTGGTAGCAATTTTTGATTTGCAGCGTTTTGCGTGCAACCGTCGACTGGCAACGGACAACTGGCAACTGGCGACTGGCGAGCGTTGAGTAGCTGCATGGGAAATTGAGTGTAATATAGTGAGTGAAAAACTGTTTGTTGAGTGCAATTGAGTGGCCTGGCCTATAAGAAAAATCAGCCCTCCTCCATGATGAATTTCCACGCAGCAATAACAGTGGCGAGCAACATTTTCCACACGCGCAAATGATAAATTCTCTGACACAAATGGTTGGCAGACATTCAGAAGCGAACCAAATGCTCAAACATGTTCGAATGAATGCGCTCAAACACAGCAAAATGAACGCTCAATGGTACACAACAGTTACTCTGGAGAGAGAGAGAGAATGAGCGTGGTTTGAGTAGCTCTTATCACTTGCTGAGCGAATACGACTGTGGCTCATTCTGTTTCTGTTTAGCTCATTCATTTTGTCGTATCGCCTCTCTGTTTTGGCTGCTTCTTCTTCTTCTTTCACTGGTGCTGCTGCTGCTGCCGTTTCTGCCGTTGGTGTTGTTGCTGTTATTGTTGTTGTTGCGTATCGGGGGAGCTCTACAGGCAAAACGACGCTGCCGTCGTCGTCGTCGTTGTCGTCGTCATCGTCATCGTCGTTGCTGTCGCTGTCGTACGCTGCTTGTGGCCCGGTTGCCGTTGCCATTCAGTTGAGTTTAGTTGAGTCTCAGTCAAAACACAACCAACTGCGATTTGGTGGCACATTCGTTCGATGGCAACGGTTTGGATAAGAGGCGCGCGCTTTGTTTTATTATCCCACATTATCAGCTATCAGGCATTATTGTTATTGGTATTATTGTACGACGCTCAATTTGAATGTTGAATGGCCCATTCGCGCTCACTATTCACATTCACATTCACATTCACGTTTCACATTCAGTTTTAGTGTAGTGTGTGGCCGACCAGTGACCATCTGAGAAATTGAGTAGCTAAATTAATATCTCAAGTGTTTTTCTAAATTCTCAATTCTCCATTCTCAATTCTCAATTCTTAATTCTCAATTCTTAATACTGAATTCTGAGTTTTCAATTTTGAATTCTAAAGCGGCAGTGCTGTAGTACGTGAAGCGCGCGCTCGTCGACGTCGTCGGTCGTTTCGGTTAACGCTAATAACAACCATAATAAACATAATACATAATAATAATTATAATAACAATAATAATAACAATAATAGTTTGTAATAACAATAATGATAACGCTCTGAATGTTAATCGAGTCATTGAATTCAAAATGATTCAATAGGCGCCACAAAAAGTAAATAATTCAAATCAATATTTACTTATTAACACAAGGCAAGTGTCAAGTGAATTAAATATAAATAGTTACGAGTGCAATTCGAATATCAAAAACCAAAATCAAGTATACGTTTTATAATATATATATATATATATATATATAAAAAAAACATTGATTAATTTTAATATATATATACACATATATATAAATCTAATAAATATCTATTAATTTTAATAATTCTACGAAATAAACAAATCTATCTATATTTTATAGAATATATTTAAAACGATTAAAAACGAGCCGGAAAAAGTGCAATAAAAATTTAAATATAAAAATAAATATTTAAATAAATATTTAAATAAATATAATATAAATATAATTATAAAATAAATATTAAAAAAATATTACAAAAAACAGTAATAAAAAAAATATAATAATTAATTTAATTTAATACATATTTAAAACAAAAAAAAAAAAGTTATTTAATTATATTGCTTAGGCAATGCCAAGTGCACAGAGGAACCACAACTAAGAGACTATAAATTTATTAACCACGTTTGTTGAGTGCCGCGTACAGTTACTTTTAGTAACTGTTATTGCTGCTACTAGTTAAACCGCCAAAATTCTCACCGCCAGCAACAGCTACAATATGAACTCGTACTTTGAACAGGCCTCCAATTTTTATGGCCATCCGCATCAGGCCACCGGCATGGCAATGGGCACGGCTGGTCATCATGATCAGACGACAGCCAGCGCCGCAGCGGCTGCCTACAGAGGCTTCCCACTATCATTGGGCATGTCACCATACGCAAACCACCATCTGCAGCGCACCACACAGGACTCGCCGTATGATGCTAGCATAACGGCTGCCTGCAACAAAATCTATGGAGATGCAGGCAGCGCCTACAAACAGGACTGCCTTAATATTAAAACCGATGCTGTCAATGGCTATAAGGACATATGGAACACGGGTGGTGCCAACGGTGGGGGAGGTGGCGGTGGCGGCGGCGGTGGTACCGGTGGTAACACATCAAATGGATCAAATGCTCCAAACGCTGCAAATGGACAGAATAATGCGGGGGGCGGTGGTATGCCCGTTCGCCCATCCGCCTGCACACCCGACTCCCGCGTCGGCGGCTATTTGGACACATCTGGCGGCAGTCCGGTCAGTCATCGCGGCGGTGGCAGCGCTGGTGGCGGCAACGGCAGCGCCGGCGTTGTACCACAAAATCCAGCTAGCGGTGTAGGCACTGCCGCATCCTGGAATACCAATTGCACCATCTCGGGCGCTGCAGCGGCCCAAACGGCGGCCGCCAGCAGCTTACACCAGCCCAGCAATCACACATTCTACCCCTGGATGGCAATCGCAGGTGAGTCCACAGCAGATCCAATCAAAAGTGAGTGTCTATCGCAGTGCCTCTAAACCCTCTAAGTATATTCACACATCTGAATCTTATTTAGTATGAGTTTTATTTTTGATTTTGAGTTTTTGAGTTATTCATTAGCCAAGTTAATAGCTTTGTTGTTGCTCCCATTGCTCTTTCCCTCTGCTTTTGTTTTCCTAGTTGTTTCCCTCGATATTCAATTGACAAGTGAATGAAATTCAAAATGATTCATACTCAATTTTGGGTGAATAAATAAACACTCCACTACAAGATTGAAAACCATAAAATATAAAAAATAAATTTGAATAATAAAAATAAAATTTATAAAAATTTATTATTATTTTATTTTAAATACAATTCATATAAAATCATTTTTAATAATTACTTAAATTATTCTGAACAATTATTAATTTAATTAATATACAAAAAACTTGTATTATATACGCAGTAAATTTAATTAAATAGATTATAAATTTGATGTGAACAAAAATGTTTTTTAAATGTTGATATTAAAGGCAATCAATCAAGTTGAGGCTTAATCACAGGTTTTGCTTGAAGACCGCCTTGGCTTGAGTTATAAACAAAGTTAACAAGTTGAAATGGCCAACAAATGTTGAATGAATAGCCACAAGTAACTTGCAACTGGTAGTTACACCTTCTTTGCTTTTGCTGCCACACGCCTTGCAGCAATTGCAGTACTGCCAGCACTTGTAGCACTTGCAATTCGCTGCCTGCCACATAATTTTCAACACTTTGTTTACTAATTTTTGTCACCTTTAGTTTTAATGAAGCTCAGCGGCAGCATTGCCGTCATCATCCACAACGTTGTCAGTAGTTAGTAATTGTTGCAGCAACGTTTACGACGACGATGGCGGTAAAGTGGCAACAAAAGTGAGGTGCAATTTGTGCAACAAGAGGCAGCCGACGCGGCAGCCAACTGCTGCAACATGCTGTAAATTATGGCCATGCGGCTAAAAGAGCTTGAAACAAAAATAGCAAAAAAAAAAAAAGAAACAAACGCAGCTAAAGGCAACAGCGTGAAAGAAATCCTTTTTGCTAGGACACACACTGAGCGAGCGCGTCGGGCGGTTGAGTAGAAGTCGCGCTTATTACAGTTAACAACGCCATTATGTAATTATGTACAGAATGTCCTGAACTCGACACAGCCCTTTCAAGTAGCGCTGCAACTGGCCACCAGCCGTGGAACATTCTTGCAACACTTAATTTCTGAGCACCTAAAACCAAAGGCAACCCGCACAATGCTACCAACAAATCTTATCAACTACAGCTATTGGGTAAGGTTAGGCTATAGGTTAAGAGTTCACTTAAACACTGATAAGCTACAGCTTAAATATATATATATATATATATATATAGATTCATATAACATCTTCAATTATAAATATAATTCGCAGTCAATTTCAATTCAGTTTCATAAAGAAAAAAAAACCTGAAAAATTTTAATTCAGTTCTCGCACCCCCAAAAAAATAACAGAGAGAGAGAGAAAAAGTGAACAACTGAAATTTATGACTGCTTTCATGTAGGTGGTCAACGGGCCAACATAAATTTTATTTTCAGTTTTTTACATTTTATTTTTCCTTTTTTTTTGTGTTAACGCGTTAAGTTTGTAACATTTATAAAACGCTTCAGGTAAAATATAAATAAAAAAGAAATTGAACTCAGAATTAAGAACTGACAACAAGAAATTTTGCTCTGTTCAATGCGAAAATCAATCAAAATTTCACTTTGGCTATTGATAATTATAAACTTGGCACCCAGAGAGCATAAAAGAGGAGTTGAGGCAGCTGGTTAAAAAACAATTAAAGTTGAACCAAATAAGCAGAGCTTAAGGGACTTGAGGTGACAGGTTTTCTTTTCTTCTTTTTTTCCTTCTCCACTTTAGAACTGGTTTTTCTGCAAGACAACAAGACTTACTTAACTTGAACCAATCTCAATCAATCGATATAAGACACTATGAGAGAGAGATGAGAGATGTTGTTGATGAATGATAGCATTCACTTTGGAAAACTTTCCATACAGGGTGTCAAAACTAACAGACAGCAACAGTTACCTAAGGAAATTTCAATTGATGTACAGTATAACAGTTTTGGGTGTAATAAGTATCCTAATTAAAATCAACTTAAAGATTACCTGAACTTCTTAGAAGAATATAGAAAACTATTGCCTAAGGTAAATCCAATCAGAATACGATCTACGCAACAAATTCACCACAGTCTTTAAGGGTCTGTGGTGAACTCTTCTGTGCTATATCTTATACATACTATGTGATTACTGTTACAGTCAAGCATAAATCAAATGGAAATCAAGATATAGATATATATATACAACTGTATATGAATGATTTAGTTTGTTTTTGATCAAACAATTTCATCTATATCTTTGAACACAGATCTCAATTAAAATCAATAACAAATGCAATTTGTTGTGCCTCTGTGTGCACTTTTGATTTATTTAACACTCGCTATAATGTGAGTGTAATGTGTATATAATTTGATATTGGTAAGATCTTGGCTCTGAGCCACTGATTCCATCGCACAGAAATATTCGCACAACGGAAAACAAAATCAAGCCATAAATAAATCGGCGCACACTTCAAGCGATCATCGATCATTTCCTATGGCCTCCATACCGAAAATACACACAAAAAGAAAAAAACGAAGAAAATAATGAAAAATTCCGTTTTTTTTTTTATCGTATCTAAACATGGTTTAAGATTTGAGAGAACCTACTTCAGTTTTGTTTGGCTGTTGGGTGTTGTTACTTAAATTTTTTTTCTTCTCATTTTATTTTTATTTTTTTATTATATCTTTTGGCGTGTTGGCGACTTTTGTAGCTGTTGGTTGTTTGTGTGTTGTTTGTGTGTTGTTGGTGTTGTTTGTGTTGCTTGTGTTATGTGTGAACACGTTGAGCGGGGGCCATTAAATCATTGTCCTGAAGGCTTTTAAGTCATTATCGATAAATTTCAACATAAATTCGTAAATTTGCTTTATTTGCTGGTTCCCCACACATAAACAAACACACAAACAGAACACATACATCAGTATATGTATGTGCGTGTGCGTGTGTGTGCACATGTGTACCTCACATGGTGCACCTTTGTGGTCCAAAAAATTTGTTTGGCTAATTTTGTTGATACATTTCAGCGCCCACGATAAAAACAAGAACGATACTCATATCCGCCTCAATGACATATCGATAATTTATCGCTTTTCAATTGAATTTTTTTTATGCCGAAATGACCTTGAGAATTATTTGAACTATAACTGCAATTGACACGTCCCACAGACAATCATAATTCATATTTTACAGCCAAATCCCTTGCTGTGTCTGCAAATGCTTGCAATTATCATCAGTGGGCATTATCCATTTAGGCTCTCTGTTCTTGTTCAGGTACCAGAATATGCAGGTCCCAGCTAGTCACTTATGCCAGTGGTTCCTAGAGACCCTCTCAATTAGTTGCAGTTCGACGCAATTGTGGTTCACACGTACAAAGGGCAGAGGCACGTCGAGTTCCTATTTCAATGCTGTTTTCATTTCTGCTGCTGGTCAAGGTTAATGTTCTTGGCAATATCATCATTGTGGCCATTATATAACTGTATATATCATATTGCATAACTATGTAAGTTATGCAGTTCAAATGGCAATGTACTGTTAACATTTGGCATGTCAGCGAACAGTAAGAACAAACGCACTAACTGCAGTGGCAACTGAAATTGCAACATGCAATTAATAGGCCACAAGTGGCGCAATGCCTACAGCTCTCCCACCCAAGGAAATACATTGATGTTGAGGATTATGTAAACAGTGGAAAATGGGAAAACAGGAAAACATTTTCAACACGCGCTTTTAATCAGATTTGCAACAAAATTCAATATGCAAAAGCGCAAAAAAAAAAACAAAATGCAAAATGCAAAATCAAATGCATTTGCAATTTGCAACAATTTGCAGCGGATGCGGCAGCTGATGACCCTCAATATATCTCAAATCGAACAAACGTTTGCCGTATATATACTCGAGAGCAGCTTCTTGCATTTTTTAATGTATTTTTAAATAAGGAATTTAATAAGCACCTTGGCTGCCCCTCCGACAGCGACTTGTACGCAGAGCTCCGCGTCTTCTGGGACGACAGCAACGATGACGACGATGACTACAACGACGTCGACGACAACGCAAAGTGGCCCAGACACATGGCCCAAAAAAAACCAAATATACATATATATTGATATATATATATATATATATATATATTTATATATGTATATGTATATGTTTATGTATAAGACTGCAGGGCGAGGACCAATTTTTGGTTATACTCCAGTTTACACAGTGGGGAAATTTGACAGGAAACTGACTAAAAATTTAGCAAAATAAATTTTTAAATAAAATATTAGACAGTTAAACTAAAAATATGATTATAAAAAATATTTCACATTAATTAATTAGTCAATTAATTATCAGCTTAAAATTTGTTAATTGAAATATTTCCTGTATATAATTTGATGATTTGTTAGCTTAAAGTTCTATTTAATATAAATCATTTTTCTATAATTAAAATTTTCAAAAACAAAACTTAATTATAATTTATTTGAAATTTTAATAAAGAAAATTTTTCTTTGCATTAATTAATATTTTTTTAATTTTATTTTTTTAACTGCAACAAAACTTTGTTTGAAATTTGAAAAGTTTCTTCGAGTTTTTCTGCCAATGTCCATTGGCCGTTTCTTGGCGGTTGCAAAATCATGTTTTAAGGTGTTTTTGATACCTAATAAAAACAACAACACGCTAACAAACACTCACACACACGCACACACACACATGCATAAAGTAAAATGCAACGAAAACGCGCCATGCCAAAGGGTCAACTGCAGCCAGTTGTGGGCAAGGGCAGACGCAGAGGGATAAGGTAGATGAGGCAGAGGTAGGCTGTATGGCTGTAAGGGCAGCCAGCGCCGCAGTGGCCAAAACACAATAAAAAAAACATATATATATATATATATATATATATTTTGGGCCCTGGTCCCATCATACGTCATAGCCACGACGCTGACTGCGACGCCGTTCGGTGTGTTTATTATAAAACAACAAATCATTCATTATAACCACTTGTGTGTACAGATACAACTGCAGATACAGCTACACACACACACACACACACATGCACAGATATGTGTATTATATATATATATATATTATATATATTTCTATATGTGTGTATGTAGTTATATGAAAGTGGCGTAAACATGAAAAGAAACACAAGTTCTCAAGTTTTGGATACTTATAGCCATCTATGTGCTGTATCTGTATAACACTAGTATGAGTATATATGTGTGTGTGTGCTGTCATATAATATGCATATTTGCGTTTTATTTTGATTTTAATAATGATTTATTTATTATTAATAATTCATTGGTGGTGGGCCCTCATCGAGATCGGATTGAAGCTGAAGCTGAAGCTGAGGTAGACCCTGATTGCGATCTGATCCCAAGCAGCTAACCAAGTGCAAAAAAAAAAGAAAACTAAACACTGGCTGCTGTTGATCTCCAGCTAGGTAACTATTTGAATATATGAGTGAATCTTTAGTTCAGTTTAGTTCAAACTCCATGAATGGGCAACTCGTTGCGTTGGTAACAACATTTGGTAACACAGGTTACGTTATATTGTATAGGAAACGCATATTATAATGAGCTTCAATTAAGATAGAAATCTTGGAAACAAAACAGACAAAGATTTATAGGCTCACAATTATGCAGTGTTCATAGTTCATAGACAGTCTCTTGTACTTCTACTAAACTAGTTAAAACACACTCTCTCACAAACACACACACACACACACACACAGTCACATATATTTATATATATATATACGTAATTTTTAGGAAATTCCAAAAACAAGTTTGTTACTTTTTTGTTTTAGGGATACTCTGAGTTGACTTTAAAGAAGGGTTGTAGATCATAACAGATAATATTATGTATTATGAGCTACTTTTGACAGTAAACCAGCCAAGTGAATCATCTATAGGTTATGTCATAAATGAATTTATTCAAAGAACCAGTTCCAGCGGCTGTTCCCATACTCCACACACTCCACAATTCAGTAGTCTTTGCTTTGCTTTAACTAAATGTTTAACTGATCAAAATAATTAAAAAGAAGATACATATATATATATATATATATATACTAGATCTGGTATAGTATATATATTATATATAATATATTATTTAATCTTCTGTTAGGGTATTTCAATATGAACTTATTGTTGTTTATTTCACGTTCATTTTTTACTCTTTTGGACAGTAGCTCTGCCTGTTTGTCTTCGCTTCTCCAAACTCTGATTTACGAGTGCTCTATGCAAAACTGGGTAACTGTAACTCGTATATATATATTTATCGTATATATATGTATATATCTAGTATATATACCAGTTTAAATATTTGGGAAAGCGAATCGATGCTTGGCTACTATGAATTATAGACTAACTATTTTGATTTAGAGCTGTACATTGACCTCATGGCGCCACTTCTACTTCTTGCCTTCCTCTGCAACTCTTCCACTCTTATACTCCTCGACTCTGCTTTGCTGCCCCAAGTTTAGGGCTACTCCTGACCATTGGCTTTGCTTGTGTCCTTTGCCGCCTACATCTTGCCGCACATTAATGTCAATTTAATGTTTCCTTAATGACTTCTTTCGTTGCAACTGTGTTGCTGCTGTTGTTGCTGTTGTTGTTGTTGTAGTTCTTATCAGTTGTTGGTCAAAACTTGCCGTCGGACTGGAAAGTCTTTATGCTAAATAGCTAACGAGTTTTTCTCATGAAAGTGAAGTGACTTTGCCTATAGCTGATAATATACTTAAATAATATTAAATAGTTTAAATTTTTAGTCAAATTTTTTTCTTTTGTTTAAAGTATTTTCTATTAACGCATATACCTTTTATAGCATAAATATAGTATATGATTTATATACATATATATAGTGGATTCTGGTGTTTAACATGTGCTCGACTTTGTTTCTCGTCTATTTATTTGGGTCGGCAATTAAGATTTATATCAGCGCCTTTTGATGGGGCAATAAAAACCCAAAGACGTTGCAGCCAAAGTGCAAACAAATGAAGCAAATCACTTTCTCTCTCTCTCTTACACTTTTATCCCTAACTATTCCTCTCTCTCTCTCTCTCTATATACATATATCTGGCTGTCTGTTATTGTGTGTGCAGCTCATTTATGCGTCTGGGGATTTGTCAAGAGCGTGCGCCGCTTTAAAGAGTCATAAAAACCATCTAAAAAAGGTGTAAAAACACACACACACACACATATACATATATATATACATATAGCCACCCACTGATTGGAATGGGAGTTTGCCTGCTATGACCATGGCTACACTCTGGTGGCAAGTACTGTTGCATAGCAGCTGAAGCTGGTGGCTACACTTGACGAACTGGTTAGCAGTTCGAGCCGTAAGCAGACCACAAGCTAACTGTAAAATATGTTTTTTTTTTCTCATGTAAACACTTTCCGTAGAACACTGCACCGTAGCGCCACAGCAGCTTCTGGTAGTGGTGGAAGGGGGGAGGGGGGGATACTGGCAAGTTGACTGTCTGCCGACATTACGGCGACCCGCCAACCATTTGTTTGAATTTGTCTAAAGTGGCTGCCCGTTTTTTCTTCACTCTCTTACACACTCTCATTCCTCCGTGCCACTCCTCATCTCTCCCTTTTCCTTTCGCTAGCTATTTGTACAATTTTCATAATTTTCATTGCTGCAAAAATAAAGAAAAATACACCAAAAAAAAAAAAGAACCGAAGCGTTTGTCAAATTTTCCGTTTACTTTTAGTGGCGCCCCTTTTACAGGCGCCTTCCCTGCCCCCTTGGCGCTGCGCATAGTTGTGTTTCCTTTTCTTTTTAATTTAATATTTTTCTTTGTTGTTTTTTTTGTCTTCTTGTGTTTTACTCTACTTTATTTGTTGTTGTTTTTTTTCCCATTCTGCTATGGTTTTCCTTTTTTGGGTGTTGTGTCTGGTTGTCTGCAGCTGGAATTGGTTAGGTGTTCGTCTGGATCTGGGTGATACTACTCTATCTATTTCACTCCCTCCCTCTCTCTCTCCTTCTCTCTCTCTCTCTGTGTGTGCCGTGTGTACTCTTCAGCTGGAAAATTACGTTTACTCAGGCGCCAGGCGCGCATATTTAAATACACACGTGTTTTATCGCTGCCATTAAATCATATTTTTATACTTTACCTTTTTTTTTTTTGCTGCAACACCTTCAATGTGCACACCTCACACCACATACACCTAGCACACACACACACACACACCGCATATATACTTGGCATTTTGATTGTTTACATTTTGCACTTTCACAATGTAAACAAACAAACGACGCTAAATATTGTGCATAAAAAATAAGTTCAGACTCGAGTGGCGAGAGTCAAGAATCGAGACAGCAGAGAGAGAGAGAGAGAGAGAGAGTGCTCATCCGATCTATGGCTGGAAGACTCTTGTGGCGTCAGACGAAATGTCAAGTGGCAATTGTTCAGATTGTAGTTAACTATATATAGTATAGTAGAGTATATATACCATAGTTTAATCAGACATTGCCTTAAGCATAGGTCAAAGATCAGCTACTGTTCAGCCTACACAGTTCTGCCACAGTTCTTGCCCCTTAATTATGCGCTAGTTACTTGCGGCTTTATGAGCAACAACAAAGCTTTTATTTCAATTTACGCAAATGCCTCACCACGTGCGGCTGCTTAACTCTTAATACCACAAACGTTGCATGCAACAACTCTCCGCCCTGGCAAACAGCACTGCCTACAACTTATGCCTCAACTCTACTGGTTTTGGCCATGTGAAGATGTGTCTTAAGATAATAAGATGTATGTGATATATATCTGTGTGTGTGTGCTGTTGCTGCTGGTGGTGGAGAGTTAACAATATTTTAACATTTTTTAAACGTTTCTCTTCTCTGCATTTTCAGGTAAGATCAGATCTGATTTAACACAATACAGCGGCATATCAACAGACATGGGTAAGAAAATTTCCACATTTTTTATTTTCTTTACTTTAATTTTTGTTTAATCTTTTAGTCTTTGTCTAACCTAGTCTTCTACTGTACTTAGTATAGCCAGTAATACTAATAGGAGTACTAATGCATAGAAATTAGTTATAGTTTATGTTTATGGTGTTGGTTACAGCTTTTTAGCATACATTTAGGCGTTTGCCTAGGCAGCAGCAAAGGTGTCCAAAAAAGGGGGAGAATCAACTTAGGAATGCCGCCCACTCAGGAGATTTATGTAATGTTATCAGCTATGCTACGTGTGGAAGTGATTGATAATATGGCGTCATTGGCCTGCCACCTGATTAGTGAAACTGTGCTGCTTGCAACTAGCTGCTTGCAGCACGCAACGTCATCGCAATTAATGTTAACATTAAACATTAAACAGCACCAAGCAAGCAGCCCAGCGGCAGCCACACGCAGCAAGTTATTGCTGCAAGTTGTTAGCTGCTTTTTGCTTTGTTGCTGCCACAGCTTTCAGCCTAAAGATGCGGCAGCTTCTGTAGCTCTGGAGCCACTGGAGGCGGTGCGTTTAATTTTCAGCCTGTTGCCTGGAACCTTAGCGCTGTAAGGTTATCAATCAGCTCGTCTTCTGCTCAGTGCAGCTACTTCTTAAAATCCAATTATACGCAAAGATTGTCAGATTGACAGACTGAATAACTGACAACAAGTTCTCACTCAATATGAACGACTATAAGATGCTCTATAAGAGACTTACTTGCAACAAACTGCAAACAATGATAAGGAATATATATACTACTTCTATACAATCGATTATACCCTACATGTTGTGGAAGTATAGGGTATAGGCGAAACGACGATCTGCCTGACTGATCGAAGCTTATGGCGGAGCACTCAAATTACATGAATCGCTGGCACAAACGTTGCTGATATTGACGCACAAAATTACTAAGGCCGACGCCACCCAGGCTTTAATTTTCTGCCCCCGTCTGTGCCATGAAGTCTTCGTCTGTGTGTCTGTGTCTGTGTCTGTATCTGTCTGCAGTTTACAAGTATTATTGACTGTATACAATTGATTATCTCGTGCAAATCGGTAGCTAAGTACGACTATTGGCACAGGCGTAACAAGTGGGCAGCACTTCATGAGCTTCAGCGTGAGTGTTTATGGCTCTAGAGTTGGGTCTATAGATCATTGGAGCATTGCAACTCTCTGGTCAAGTCTTCCTCAATGCGTTGGCTAGCAGTTTTGGCACTTTGCAATTAACTTTAGTAGCTGATAAGATGAAAGATTTAGATTAAAGCTGGCAGCACAAGCAGGTGCCAATATTAAGTAGAAGATTTTCTTGCTTTGCTTAAAGGAAAAGTGAAAATCTGTATTATCTATTCTCTCCACTTCCTATGTACTTATAACAAATAGTTGATTTTAGTTATATTATAGTTATAAACTTTAATTGTTTTGTACATTAGCTGACTCATTTAACTTGGCTAATTGCAGCTGGTATTTAACTGGAAATTGTCTAGCTTTTAACTGCTAAATGCAGACCATAATAATAGCCATTCAACAGAGCGAAAGAATCTCATAATTTCGCTGTCAATTCTCACTTGGTTTTCAACGTGCAACAGAGTTCCTGGCAGTGTATCTGCCCCACCAGCTGTCACTCAACATTGCACACAACTGGCAGCCATATATATATATATATGTGTGTGTGTGGCTAGAGGGAGAGGAAGAGGGAACTGCAGTAGGTATAGGCGTTGCCATACACAGTGCTGCTGACATTGAACATGACATTTTCCCCCAAAGAGGTAATTAAATTGCGGCCTTAATAGAATTAAATGCCGTGTTTGCATTTCAAAATCCGAAAAACGTGCCAAATGCCAATGGCCTTACCCAGCGCCCAGGCAGAACCTAGCAGAACCTAGCAGAACCTAGTAGAACCCACACCTAGTTATGCTTCCCTTATGCTATGCTCGTTGGTCAAAAACAATAACAACACGCAAAAGCAACAACAAAAGCAAAAATAAAATCTAAAAAAAAATGTCAATTTGGACAAGTTTTTGATAATTGCTGTCGCGGGTTGAGGTCCAGAGTGCAGATTGTTGTGGCTGCTACTGTGCATAGTACTGCATGTTGCACGTAGCATGTACGCCATACTGGTTGTTACTATGCGTGTGCTTGCGTTTGTGCAGCATGTTGCATGTTGCAGTTAATAATTATTGAAATGTGCGGCCGCCAGGAATTGTGCTCGTGCTCCTTGTGCTTCCTGCGCGGCTTCCGTCAGCGTCACTGCCACAGCGACTGCCACAGCGACTGGCACAGTGACTGCCACTGCCAATGCTATCGTCAGCGTCAACAGTTCGTATTGTTGTTGAACAATGTTGCATGCATCGTTACCTTTAAGCTCTGCTGTTGCTGTTGCTGTTGCTCCTGACTGCTGCTGCAGCTAAGCAAAAGACTAACAATGCTTGCATTTTCCCACCTTTTCCACATAACTTTTCAGTTGTTGTTTTGCGTTCTGTGTTTTATACGTTTTTCTGTGTTTTTTTTTTCACTTTTTGTTTTTTTTTCGTCTTTGCCGGTTGTTGCCACTGGCAGGGTAAACAAGTCCAGCACTTGGCCAGTATGAGTATGAGTATCAACTCGTTACCCAAGTGCTGCCAACCCTCCTTAGCTCTCCCTCTCTCTTTCACTCTGTGTTGCTACATACTACTGCTATCCCTCTGTGTGGCATACACACACATGTCGATGTCGAACTTGTTACCACTTTGAAAGGCCGGCCCGGCCCCCGTTTGGACTGGCCCCTGTAATAAATTCATATTCAAATTGTTAATTGAATATTATTTGTTAAATTTGCAAGCATTAAATGTAAATGTCGGCTGGCTGGGCAAATGTGGCTGCGGGGGCGTTGCCGCAGGCAGTCGTGCAACATTCCACTGTTTCTTTTTTGTTTACATGTTGTTATAACCGATTAATTTTTCAGCTACTTGTTAATTGAATTTATGTGATTTTAATATGTATGTCTTAAATCAATAATATTAACTCTTTTAGCTTCTATTTCATGCATGAATTGCTCTCAATTCTCTGCTCCAATATCCTTGACTGTTAAAATTTGGTCACTGTACCAATGACCTCCATAAAGATCTTTCCCAGGCGACACATAAAACACATATGGAAAGAGATAGAGAAAAAAAACGCATCATAACTGTAGCTGTAACACTGTATGAGTGTTGTCCTTGTTGTCCTTGTTGCTGCTGCTGCTACTGTGGTATAATTTCCATAATTCATATTCATAGACATTACAATCGTCCAGACAAACAAGCAAACAAACCGAGGGAAAAAAACCCAAAGCGATGCGACAATACCTGCACCTGCAATACGGACAAATGTCCGTCCAAATGTTGGCCAAAAAAGAAGAAAATAGAATAAAAATAAAGTGCCAAAACGGCAAAATGAAGCAAAAAAGAAACTGCAAAGTGTAAATGTGGCCAAAGTGCAAAAATTTCACATATGTTTCGCTGCGAGACAGCCAAAAGGAGCGCTGCAGAGCTATGACAGAAGAGCAGTAGATAGTGGACATAGAAGAGAGCAGGCAGACAGTCCGTATTTATATAATATAAGCATATAGATATATATATATATATATCATATAAATGCAGAGAGTTTCGTTATTTATTTGATTTGATTGAGCTTTGAATTTTGAGTTATTTATGCTTCAAGTCTGAGGGCAGACATAGGCAACACAATCAACAGCAAATAAACATGTTCATCATCAACATAATCAACACAATCAAACTGAAAGTAACTCAAAAGCTACACACACACATACACACACACACAGACATATATATATACATATTGCATTACATACGAGGAGAAACAATTTGATTTTACACACTTCGAAATTATTAACTGGGGAGCATTTTGCACTAGAGCAAAGTATTATAAGTGTTGTCCTGGACCAGGACCTGTAGATAGTAAATGTAATAGAAACTGAAACTGAAACCCAAAACACTTCATAAAATGGCACACGGCACTTTCGTTTTTACCGTTGGCATCTGCAGCACGTGGACAGTTACGAATATTCAGCACAAATTGGGTGGGATAAAGCATAAGCCAGGGGCAAGGGCTGTGGCAGCACTTGTCGTGTGTCGCATGTAGCATATAGCATGTGGCATGTGTGGCAAATGGATACAGAACTGATGATGCTGGACAACAGGCTACAATTAATGAATTAGTAATTTCAGCTTCATTGCTGTAATGAACACTTGAAATATATATTTAATGTTAGTTGGAGTTGAAGTTGATATTTTAGAGCTTATTAACTACACTTAGAACAGGACACATCAGTACATAACATTCCTTTATATATTGAAATATAGTTATTTGTATGTATTAACATACCTTTTGTATTAGTTAATAGAAATATTAAATCAAAAACAACAGTTACTATGATATAACCCTTCATTATATACACTGCACTCTATGGGGAATTCGTCGGATCCATTAAGGCATATTAATACAGTTGTACCCTTAAATCATTGATAATCATTGATAATTGCAGCTCCAGAGACTCACTTAAAGCACAATCGACATTTATTTACTTAACTGCATTCACTTCATTTGTTTATTGCCACTAATGAAAGGTTGCACTTGCCCAACAGCAGACGGCATTATCCGACTATCTTTATGGGGAGGGAACACACCTTCATTTACATAGGAAATAATATGGAAGTTGTTTTGTATTGTATTGGTGCAACGAATAATTGTGACATTAGTACCGTTATGTTAGTAAATGTAAGTTGCAATTACTAAAAGTTAATCCATAGGGTATTCAAGTGCCAGCATATACTTTAATTTTGATTGAAAAAATCAACATTTTAATTCACTTTTGCAACTTTTTTCGTATTCCTTTAGCAACTTTTTGCATCAGTTTTTGTTGCTGCTCTCAATTCTTAGCTGCGGGTATGCAATTAGTCAATTAATTTGCCAAATTTATTAACCGCCAAAAAGCAATCAAAATATTTACATATACACACACTAACACACACACACAGAGAGAGCAAGAGAACAGACAGCAAAAGATCGCGAAATGCCGGCGGTAAAGTGAAAACGAAACCGAAACTGAAACTTGCTCCGACGTGATATAAACTTGCGATAGCCCCTACAAATTTTACGATACGGGAAGATCAGTTCACGTTCACGTTAACATTAACATTCTCGTTCGGCGGTCAAATGGCAAATGAAGGAATTCTACCAAATAAAGAAAAAAAAAGGTTTCAAAACTTTTGAGTTCTGTGAATTCATATTGAAATTTGTACTTATGATTTGCCACAAAGAGCTAATAGTTATAGCCATAGCTATAGCTACAGCTCCAGAGTAACAAAAGGAGTAAAAGTTGAATGTTGTGCAGATAATTTATGGGTTCAGGCGGCTTTAGGTTCAGCCCCCTGGCAGCGGAAGTGCGTGCGGCTGGTTTTTTTTTGTTTCTCTTTTTGGTGGGCTATGAATAAGTATAAGTATAAGTATGAGAATGAATATCTGTATCTTGCAGATATGAATCGCAGCTACTTGGTTTACACTCTGCTGCTCCTCGATTTTCTAGGTCAACAAATAAATGACTTTTGTGCATGTCGTGGAGTGGCAAACGTCGGCTTGAGCAACGTCCATAAATTTTCAGCTCAAAATCAAAATAGAAAAAAAAATTCTTTCAAAATTCAAATGCCTTAACGCCACGTGCTCTCTATCAGCGGCTCTCTCTCTCTCTCTATCTCGCTCTCTATAAATTTCTCTTTATGTGCGTGCTAATGATTAATAACGCGCCGATTGAAACCTGATTTTGAACTCTTTTGAAGTCTCTAGAGCGGCCATCATGGTCATCAGCTGATCGCTGCTAGCTGCTGAGCCTTGAGAGAGAATGCAAGGCACACACACGTCATGTCACCACAATGTCCGCCAGTCAAGTGTAGTATTCATCAGTCAATACTCAACTGTAATTCTACCTGTATATTTGCATTTGTATCTGTATTGTCGTATGTGTGTGAGCCCATTTTGAATTGCCCGCATTTAGACAGGTACAGATACAGAAATAGAATGAAAACTACACACAACACAACACCTCACAACAACCTTTACTCAGAGTATAGGTATGCCATATTGCTCTCACAACAACTCGCTCCCTCTCTCTGTCTCTCTCGCTTGTGTATCCTACTCTCTTTTTCACCTCTGTGTGTGAGGTGATTGATCATCTTTCTGCTCGAGCCACAGCCACAGCTACAGCCATAGCCATAGCCGGTTTTCATATAATTTATGTACGCTCAGCGTTTCGACTGAATGAATCTCACCTTTTATATTCGAATTGGAATATATTTTGTGTGGCTGGTTGGATTTTTACTTTGATCGTAAACGATATTCAGTGCAAAGGTTCGCTACTGTTGCTCTTTCTGCTTGGAGTCATGTTTGATGTTAGAGGAAGATCGAAATCAACGTAGAAGGACAGGTAAAAAAAAAACTGTTATACAAATAAGATCAAACCGGCAGAGAGCAAAAATACTTTTTCATATTTGATATATTTTTTATGATTATCTTATAAGCTAGCGAGTGCTATAGCAGGCAGCTTTTACTCAAAGTTGTAACTAATGCAGCAAAAGGAATTCATATTAAACGAAGCTAAAATAACAGAAATTTTTTATAAATACGACATGAGAAATATATAGAAGAAGTCAGCATTTTATATTATATATATAATTATACGAATTTAAAAAATCTTAAAATAATATTATATATAACGATGAGCATATTGTCAGTATAATTAATTATTATTTAAATCTAAATGTAAATTGATTTTAATTCAAAATTAAAATCACTTCAATTGCCACAGTTACCCCACAATTTTAATATACAATTTTTATATGCACATTCCAAAGTGTTGCAACACTTCAATAGAATAGTTTTCAATGTTGCATGGTAACAAGCACAGTTAAACGAAATGGCGTACAATCTCAATTGATGATCTATTAACGAGTATTCTGTGGAAATGATGTAACTATTCACAGCAGCTACAAAATGGTGCCCACATGACCAACAAGAACAACAACAATATATTTACCACAACAACAAATACTACAACTACTCGTACAACAACAACAAGAAGAAGACAAGGAACAGCTGACATGCAATGCCATTTCCTTTGTCACCAGGGGCCAAGAGGCAATAAATCTTGAGCATATTAACATGGACGTGCGATGAAAGTGCCAGCCAAATATGTCATTGTCAGTGCTTGGCTCTGACTTGGGTATAGATGGGATTGGGATTGGGATTGGAATCGAGATTGTTATTGCTATTGGTAGTAATAGGGGTAGGGGCATGTCCAATGGCCGCCTCTGCGGCTACCAAATGCGAGTGTATTGACACCTGAGCCCAGACCAAAACCCAAACAGAATCAAACCGTAGTCGAAGCCTCTGGCGCCAATAGCTATTGTTGTTGCTGTTGCTCCTCTAGCTGCAAATGAAGTGTAAGAAAAAGAAAGTGTCGTCAGTGTCTCTAGAGATTCTCTCTGGACCATAAGCAGTGAAACAGGTAACAAAGTGCGACTAGATCTAAATGGTTAGAATACTTCCAATGCCAATGACAACAAAACCGACTCCCAACTTGACTTTCCAATGAAATCGGTCAGACATAAATCATTGATTGGATGCTTGACTAAGTGTGTGTTCGACACTGTGTACACACATGTGTGTGTGTTGTATGCTGATAACTGACTGAAGCTGATGCTGATGCTGATGCTGCTGCTTATCGTGCATTTGAATTGGTAGACAACGCATTTTTATTTATATAAAAATTCTCTCTACGTCACAGAACATGACAACATTTTGGGCGTGAACGCACACACAGGCACACAAATACACACACACACACATACACACACACATACTTAGGTGCCCAGCAACAGCAACATGGCTCAAAAGGCAACAACAGCAGCAACAGCAACACCACCAACATCAGCAGCAGCAGCATCGTCGTCGTCCGTTGTGACAGTGCACATAAATCTCTGTAACATGACACTTTTGGCAATGGAAATAAAATATGGCATACGGCGCACCAAAATGTCGCACCAAAAACTGCAGCAGCAACAACAACAATTGCAGCAACATCAACAGAAATTTGTTTTATTTTATATGTATTTTATTTTATTTTAATTTTTGTTTTAGTTATTTTTTTCTTTTATGTTTTTGGCACTTGGTAACACTTTTTGGCCCATTGGGTCCCACTGTGCTATTTGAGAAGCAACTCATGCCGCATTCAGCTAATTACAAATGAAATTACAATGCTCAAGTCGCAGTTGCAGCAACATTATGCACCAATGACACTAACTGAAAATAATATCCGCATTTTGAATATGCTTCCCCTTAAATTTTTGTATTCTTTTTACAACTTTTAAATGCATTTTTTATGCCGATTTTATTTATACAAAATTAATGCAAATAAATTGCAAATTTTCAGTGGCAAATTTAAGCTAGTGTCATTGCAACTCTATAACAAACTCTGCCTCTGATGGCGACGCTGTCACTTGCCGCTGTCATTTTCATTTCGTTTTCATGTGTCACTTGGCGCGCCTGCGCACGCCTGGCCAGTGGCCAGTGGCCAGTGGATGGTGAGCAAAGCCTGGTTCCTGGTGCTAAGTCGCAGCCTCAGTTTCTGCTTCTTCTACTTGTAATAAAGCAAAACGGCTGCGCATGCGCGCAATTCACTCAACAACAAAAGCAAAAACAACAACAACAACAACAACAAGAGCAACAGCAATAAGAAGCGACTAAAGCCGTTGCCTCTGTCAGATTTTGTGAGTGTCACTTGGCTGCTTTGTTGACTGGATTTTGTTGAGTAAGAGGGCGCGGGATATAGTCTCAAGAATGAGACTTGGGTGTTATCTGTCCCAACCCGTCGACCGTCGACCGTCGACCGTCGACCGTCTTCAGTTTCTTTTTGGCCAACACTCAGTTGGCTTTGCATTCCTCGCACAACATGCAAAATCTGCGCGCCTGCGTATAAAACTGTTAACTAACTCAATTTTGTAGCTGTCAGTTGGTTCCTGTTCATCTCTTATGCCCTACTCTTTTACCCTCTATACCTCTCCCTCTCTCCTTCACTTCTTCTTTGTTGCTTTTTACAGATGTTGGTTGGTTGCTTGGTGAGTTGCTCGTTTCTGGCTTCAGAGTTCAGCATGGGTTAATGAGTTGTTGTTGTCGCTGCTGTTGCTGTTGTTGTTGTTGTTGTTGCTGTTGTTGTTGTTGTTGTTGTTGTTTGATTGGTGTTGCTGGCATGCCGCTTACACATGTCACAACAAATTGCTAACCGTTGTGCGTCCTGGTACCATAAACAAATCACTTGACCTTCGCATTGAAAACATTTGCCCAAAGAAAACTCGGCCAATGAATAGAGTGGAAAAGTAGCAGACAGAGGACAGTGGATAAACGCCATTACATAAGTTAATTAAATTGAAATAAGAAGAAGACATAATCAATAGATAAACTAAAAATGAAAAGTAGAAAAGAGAATTGGTTGAAAGGTATTAAAGAGCCAGAAAAAAGTATAGAAATAATTTCATAAAGTTTCTTCTTGCTTTTGTACGCAATGAAATAGAATTTATAATTTCAAAAAAGATTTTCCAATTCACTCCCATTGTACTTGCCACAGTGTTATGCATGTCCGTGAACAACTACCTCATCTTTCGAGGCACGAAGCAAGGAGTCACGGTTGCACAGATCCATGTCTGTCACACAAATGTCACTTAAAAGTTGCAAGAAGTCATCGCACGCATTGCAATTTCATAACTTTATTAAACATATACGAAGGTGGGGGGTGGGGGAGAGTGCTCCTCTCCCACACCTGCCAAGTAAAGCAATGAGTATACCGATGGCAACATGGAGACAATTTGCAATTCGCGTCACGTTTTGCTATCTAAACGCCAGCAAGCGACTATGACTACTTCATGTCTAAAAGAGGTACAGTACTGGTCGTTGTGTGTGTGTGTGTGTGTGGGAGGGGGTGTGAGTGTACGGAGGGTAGAGAATAGAGTGTTCTAAGTAGGCGCTAGTGCCAAGAATATGGCATAAAGGTGGCCCAAAAGGAAACCAAATGATATAAGAGTTGGCAATTCAATCATTTACTGCCATGGCCCACATAAGACCATCAACATTAGACCTTAAAGCTTTTGCTCGACGACAATTGCAACTGCAATTGCAACTACTTTTTGGGCGTTGAACACGCCCATTTTGAGTGCATTGTTGTTGCCATGGGGCTATTTGCTTCCATTCCTTTAAATTTTCTTTCCTTATATTTGTTTTTATTTCTGTTTCTGTTTTTTTTTTTGTATACATACTTTCATTTGTTTGTGTCACTTGGCAGTTGCTGGGCGCAGTGACAACAACAACAACAACAACAACACGAACAGCAACAACAATAACAACAACAAAGGCAGCAAAAATGACAACGACAACAATTGCAACGACAGCAACAGCAACAGCAACGAGAGCTCGACAACAGCAACAACATTAGTTGTAACATGGGGAGCGCAACGAACCACGCGGTAATACTACAATGAAAGCGTTTCGCATACAAACAAACAAGCTCACAAACACATATACACACACACATACAATCGCAAACACATACACATGTATGTGCACAAACAAAACTTGTGGCAATAAATTTGAAACGGATCACATAAATCACATTCAAGTGAAGCTTAACACACGCGCCCAACTAGAAGAGACACAAATACAAGCGAATTATATACATATATAAATACGTATATGTATATGTCTTAGATATTTTAATGTATATGTGTGTGTGTGTATATTTGTAAGCTTGGCATATAGAACACATTTATATTAAGGCGGCAGAGCTTAAAGAGTTGTTGAATGATTCCAATGGAATTTTTTACTTGATTCCCTCAAGGAACACAATTACACTGAGAGAAAAGAGTGTAAACTAAATCTTAATAACTATAATTAACTTAAATATCTATAGGTAACTTAATATGCTCGTTTAAATAATAGTTATTAAAACTTTGGATTGGATAAAGTTGTTAATATAAAAACGATTTTGATTTAGATTCAACATAAATTAAGTTCGATTTAGTTGAAAGTCTTCAAATTGTGATATACCCTAGAAAATTATCAACATTTTATATTCTGTAATAGCATTTGAAATTAGCTTAAAGGTGCTTCAAGTTACGAGCAAATCTGTTGGCCAAGTAAAAGTTGAACACAGTCAATTGCCAAATTAACTAAACGGTTAAAGCAACTACTGCAAATTGGCAACAACTTCACAGATCATAAAGTTGATGTTGCAACAAGACAACGTGCTGCAAAAAACAACAACAGCAACAGCAACAGCAACAACGACAACTGCAACATGAGCATCGAGTAGAAGAAGAAGAAGAAGAAGCAGCAGCATCATTTCATTTGAAGAACTTTGGCATTTGAACTTGACATTTAGCACACGGTTCGGGGACTTCTTTGAAAACAATTGCAGGCCACACACCAAAACACATACATATCTACGCACACACACACACACACGCAGACTGATACACTCAGTTACACTGCACTTTTGGCATTCCTCGACTGTTTGCCATGGAATGCCAGGACACACACAGACCCAGCAACAACAAGAAGGATTTTCAACTCAAATGTAACAGTTGCAAATGGTAAAACTAGCGAGAAGGAGAAAAAGAGAGAGAGAGACAGAGTAAGAGTGAGTAAGAGACACACGTCTGCAACCCTCAATGGCTGAGGGTGAGTGCTAACCCACACACACACACACATACACATACAATACAGCGCAGACAGCCGGCCATTGCAGCACCTGTCGGCCATGCGACATTATCTTTTGTATGTATGAATGTGTATGCTTATATCTTGTGTGTGTGTGTGTGTGTGTGATGTGTGTTTGCCCTCCGGATTTTGCACCATTAACAATATGGTTCGGTTGCTGCGTTCCGCTGCGGTTCGTCGCGCCTCGCCTTAAAGAGGAAATGAGCCACAAATGTCATGTCCACTTTCAACCCTCCCGCAACGGCCAACGGCAATAAGGGGTTAATGCAGCGCCATTGATTTGCTTATAAATTAACCCATTGACAAATGAAAATATTGTCTGTTAATTGATCAATGTGTATGCACAGAGTGTGCACCAAGTTGTTGCCCATTTTGGGGGTATGTTATGCATGTGTATGTGTGTGTGTGTGTGAGTGTTTGTTGCATTGCAGCTAAAATTTAATTAGATGCAATATTTGTGTTTGTATGCAGCAAATGTATTTTAGCCACTGTGTGGGCAGTACCAGCCAGAGGGTGTGGCTATACACTAACAACAGCATACAAACATATCACACACTCACACACCTAAACACACACACACACACATAGCTCGTATTTCATGTCCTAAGTGCAAAATTTATTATTATTGAAATACAATTGCAAAATTAACTGTCAAAGTGTGCGACCCATCGTCAATTTAGTTCAGCGCCATATGTTCCATGGTATACGTGTGTGTGTGTGTGTGTGTGTGTGAGTAAATATTTGCTTGAGAATGACTAACACATGTGTGCTTAATTAGACAACCTGAGTATTGTCCTTAAGCAAAATATACTCTATCTACTCCCAAGCTTAAGCAAAATATTTCACTTTATTCAAGTCTTATATATGAACTCTCCACATTTGACCAAGAGTCGAAACCCAAGAACAACAACACATACATACACACACACACAGAAGTTGCAGTATTAGTAACCCCAAACCCTAACCCACAACCCTTTATTTACACCGCTAAACGAGCTTTGCATATTTACTGCACTAGCAACAGACATTTTACGATATATTGAGAATTATTTGCAATATATTTGGCGAAAGTGGTGGATGGGGGCATGGGACAGGGCAAGAGTGTAATGGTGCAACAGCAGCAGCAACAAGGACGACAAATGTTCCACCGACAACAGCAGTAGCAACAGCAACACCAACAGCAGCAACAACAACAACTTTAGCCCAGTGCAAATGCAGGCAGAAAGCTTCTAATTCCGGCATTGAAACCATAAGTCTTTGTCGCATTGTACACACACCCAAACACACACACACACGTTCACACAATTGCATACAAATAAACGCACATATTTATATATTTACTATATATATATATAACAATATCTCTTATTGTATGTGTTTGAAAATACCCAGTAGGAAATATTTGGATGAATTCTAAAGTGAAATCTAATTAAGAGTTGAATTAACACTGATTTTTTAGTTAACAGCACATAGGAAAAGTCTCTTTTTACAGATATATGTTATATATATGTATATATAGTTAAACGATCCGTCTTTACTTTCTACTTACTGTAGAGTCTGTTTCAGTTTTCCTATACATGTTGTCCTTGCTGTCTAGCAGGATACCATGCGAAACAGTAAGAGTCTGAGCCTTAATAATTTAGTTTCGATACACAAGTTTTCCATAGAAAACATAAATTGGGAAACTTATTTTTCTGTTTTGCAAAAGATTTTGTTTAATTTACGTAAATTTGCATAAGATACAATTGCGAATTGAGTCTGGCAACAGGACGAAATACACAGAAATACATAGAAATATATAGAAATACTTTCTCTGTGTAGTCTCTAAATTTGTGCGAGAATTGAGCCAAAGTTTAGTAGAATAAAAAAGAAAAGAGTACAAAAAAAAATCATTGACTTTATTGCCTTTTGGCCTGGTCGAAAGCTTTGGCTAAATTTGAATTCAGTTCAAATTGAAAGTTAGCAAAAGGCAAGCAACGCACATACACACAATACCTACAGCATTCTGCTGTTGCAACTTCCCCCTCTCTCCAGCAACACACACACACAGACACACAATCTCTTGCAGATATTTATGCCTTTTCCAATGCAGCTCAGCTTTAATTTAAATGGATTTCTCTACAGACAGACATATGGCAGCATTCGCAATTTCCATTGGAGTGCCCAAACAAAGAGAGTAACAGAGAGAGATAGTAGTGCTCATGATTCTCGATTGTTGACTACTGGCAACTCCTGGCGACTCCTGGCAGCTCCTGGTTAAGGATTGAGGATTGATTGTGCTTGTTGATATTTTGTCAAATAACGCAAATAAATACACAATTACACACTCAAGTGAGTTCGAGGGAAGGCGGCAAACAACGAGTTGAACTTGTGGGGTTAAATGGTCAGATCCCTGAGCTTATATCTACCTAACCGACCCCCTGCTCTTCCATTTGCTGTCTATTTCATTCTCTGCTATCCTTGTTTAAAGGATTTTCATTTGTTTAAATGTGTTTTATCGAAAATGGCCAAATGGCCGCAGGCACAAATTTATTCTGCACGCACAGTGTAGCGAACTTATTAAATATTTAATACATTTTCAATGAGCTATAAGGAATATATTTTTTAAGTTAATATTAAAAATATTATTGATAATTATAAAAATAAAATTACATGAAAATATTTATTAATTTAGTAAATATTGTGAATTCTTTGCTCTGCGCTCTGCATTTTAATAATAATATATATAAGTTTTTAGCCACTGTGCAGCGACATTTGACTCTCTCTTTGCTCCTGTTGTAAGGTTTGTCTTTTTTTTGTGCTTGCCACACGCCCGTAAATATCAATGTAAAATGTTGCATTTATCTTGTAAAAATAATAAATCCAGCAAAAGGGACTTTACTCTTACGCTTGGCAGCACACAACAAGTGTTGCGGGGGTTTGGCGGGAGGGGGGATTTGATTAGATGAGAGGGGTAAAGAAGTGCGACTATTGTTAGCTAATGGTCCAATGGCAAAATATACGTAAATTTAGCTAATTTTATGAACAGTCAAAGAGTCCAGCAAACTTCAAGCATATTTAACCCTTGCCTAGGGGATGTTACTACATATAAAGCTGGGGCTGGAAAGGGTAGATAGGTGGAAACATTTTATATGATATACATATAGAAATATATATAAAGAAAAAAACTTATAAATACTCTACCATTAATTTAAATTACGAATATTTATTGGTTGCTGTTTCATTGGCGCAAATCCCGAATGTTCTGCGATAAATTTAGTCATATGTGAATATTGTGTGCATGCACTTTGCTGCATTTTATACAATATATATATATATATATATACCAGACAATATATATATATATATATTTGCACACATACACACGCGCATATCTATATATATATATAGTATGTCAAACGAGGATTTTCATAATAAAATATCGCCTGAAAATGCAGTTAAACCAAACAAAGTCACAAAAGAGTTTGCAATTTATTTTAAAATAAAAGTATCTCGCAGTGTGACAAATAGTGTGAGATATGTTTTTGCGCATTGCAGCCAAACAGCCTTTAGCTAAATTCTCCATTCCTTTTTCCCTCTCTCTCTCTTAGTACCACAATCTACAGCTACCCCCACTGCACTTCCCGCTACTCATACAGCTAACACTCAAAGGCGACATATGATGGGGCGCTGTTGATTTATTTGCATACAAAAGCGCAGACGTATATAAAAAAAATATACCCGTTTCAAATGAAATAAGAGAAGAAAAAAATGCTTTGGTAACACCCATATTTGACGCCAGTTTTCATTGGATGGGCTTCAAAAAATGGGTTTGAGCTGGTTGCCATTGCCAAATGATTGCCAAAATTGCGCAGGTTTTAACGGGTCACGGCACGTTAAGTGTCAACTGAGAGTCAATAAAATATACATTTTAAATCAAATATCGTTATATATGTGTGATTTCAAGAGATGAATATATTTATTTACTGATATTTAAAAATGAAAAACTATATATATTTACAAATTCAGTTAAGAAATCTCTTACAAAAGTAAGTTAACAGCAACTATTAATAATAGTTGTAATAGTTAAGAAGAGCTACTTTGAGGTCTCCTTATAGATGTGACTGAATTGCGTTCTCCCTCCTCCCCATGCTCTAAGAAACCCTCAAGTTGGTCATTTATATCATCTAAGAGTTGTTCCTTTCCCTTCCTAGCACTCCTGTTATCCTTGCAATTCATCATTTGGCGCCATTTTGCGTAGCGTCAAGTTGCATTTAGTTGTTATTTATGCAAATTTTGCATGTTTTGAACTTTTCGCCAAGTGCGTCGAGTCGTTTTCGATTATTTAAAACTTTAGACGAAATTTAGTAGAGCTGTAAGTATGGTAAACTGGTATAAAACGTTGAGGGAAGGAGAGTGTAAGAGATAGAAGAGGGAGACGTTTTTAATGCGCGCACCTGACGCGCTTCAATGTCTTACTGTACTGCTGCTCCCAACCAAACTGTGACTAGCTTAGGGCTGAGACTGTACTGCTGTGTGTGTGTGTGTTTGTATATATATAAAATAATGCTGTGCGCTGCTGTTAGAACAAATAAATTGTAGACGGCTAAAGTTATTAGATTAGCATTAGGCAGAAGAAGGCAGAGCAAAGTCGTTCCAGAGGTTTCGCTAAGCTTAAAATTATGATTTACTTGAAGCATATTTACATGCATATAGAAGAAATATTCAAGCTAAAGACAGACAGAGACAGGGAGACGGAGTATAGCGAGAACCTAAGAAAATTTATGTTAACATTTTCCTGGGTGTCATGTGCTTTTTATAGTGCCTCCCAAAAAAACTCGCACAGCTATAAGAAGCTGATTACCTAAAAACTGTGTTGAAGTATAGCAAAATTTTTTACGTTTTTTGTTTATGTGGAAATTTTCAAGCAACAAAATTTTTATAAATATAAACAAAATATTTTTTACATAATAAAATTATTTAATGATTAACTGAACTATAAATAATTATTTTAAATTTTTATTAATATAAACAAAATTCTTTTTATGTTAACAAAATTATTTAATAATTTACTGAATTATATATAATTATTTAAATTTTTTTTTAATATAAACAAAATATTTTTTACATAATAAAATTATATAATAATTTACTGAATTTTAAATATTTATTTAAACATTTTTTAATTATGAACAAAATATTTTTTATATAATAAAATTATTTAATGATATATTAAATTTTAAATAAATATTTTAAATTTTTATTTGCTTTAATTTTATTATATTTATTATTAATTTCTAATATTTTATATTTTTTGCAGCTATTTTTTCTGCTTTAATTTTATTTTATTAATATTAGTTTTTAAAATCTCTTATTTATTGCAGCAATTTATAATTAAATATTTAAAAATTTAATTTATTATAATTTAATTTATTTATTACCTTTAACTTATTTTAATTATTTAATATTAATATTAGACAATATATAATATTAATACTATTAATATTATATAATTTATTACCCATAACTTAATTTAATAATTTATTGTTAATATTTTACTACTTTATTAACTACCACCAACATTAACACCTACTAAAACTAATAGGCACTATTATTATGTTTAATATGCAAAACTAAATATCTTTCTCTATTATTTTTCAGGTAAGAGATACTCAGAATCTCTTGCAAACTCACTTCTACCAGACTGGCTAGGTAAGTGTAATTTTGTTTTTTGTATTTATTTTTTTATTTTATATAGTTTAAGCTTAAAGTTATAATTTGAAATTATAATTTATTTGAATTTTGTCAGCTCATTTTATGCGTTTAATTTATAATTTTAAGTTTATTCTTTTATCGCATTAATTATAAGTTGCACTGCGAATTTGCTCTGAACTATTTGAATTTTGATTTTTAGAGCGTTCCGATATCCAAATTTCCTCCCATTGAAATCATCATCTATTGACCAAAAAGAATCCTACAAAATTTTTAACCCTAGTCCAATCATATGATCCATTAAAGAAAAGAAAATGAAAAGCTTTTTAGATTTTTAAGTTTTATGTTGATTTTTTTTTTCCTTTGAATTTTGTTATTGTTGTTGTTGCGCATACTGCATCCTCTTCATTTAGTGTGCCCAATATGTCAGTCAAAGGATCGTGCCCCAAAGAGTTGCCAGAGGTAAACTGAAAATCTCTATTTATGTTGTGTGCATTCAAATCTATATATTATTCTATATATCGCTAGATATATATGTATATAAAACACTATAAATATATAAAATGTACATACTCTATATATATGTATATAGAAATCAGCATGTGCATGCCCCAAGAGACACACAGAGAAAGAAAGAGAGAGAGTGAGAAAGTGAAAGAAAATTTACTGCAATTGTTGATGTTGCGATATGAATTTAACAATATAATATATGAAATTATCAGTTCATATAACTTTGCCAAATAATTGGCAATTATTCAGTTTGTCAACTCACATACAAACACATATACTATATATATATATACACACACACACACACACAGAGGGAGAAACACACATCGTTTAACACTTTACTCACATATTTACAGACGATTGCTCAAAGGTTTTTCTTTTTTACCGCACAATTAAAGCCACAACGCCCCCTTATAAAGTGGGCGAATTTTCTCGATTTGTTGTTGCTGTTGCTGTTGGTGTTGGTGTTCTTGTTGTTGCCTCTCATTGTGGCACTTGCAAAAGTATCACTTGGCACGCAAAGAAAACTAGTGAGAAAATTGGAGAGAGCAAAGCCACAATTTACAAAGCGTATCATTTTGTTAGCAATTTTTCAGCATGATGCACTTTACCACAGGAATCACTATAAGGCACGCAGCACCCTCAGTCACAAATCGCATGTTACATATACCAAATCTATATATACAAACATATATATATATAAATATATATCCGAATATATATGTGTTTAAGCAGCGAAGTTAAACACACAATTTGCCTTGATAACAAGTCTAGCGCGCTTCAAACTGCAACAAAACACATACAAATATCAATTGTTATACCCTGTAATCAGCTAGCAAAAAGAGGTATATTGTGTCAAATACATATATCAAATATAGGCATATATAACAGCTGATAAAATTTAGCTATATATCTCTAAAGTAATATCTATATTATTTATATAGTAGCTTCTGCTTTCGATACCCTATAGGAAGCTCATAGCTAATATACTTCCGTTCAGTGTAGAGGGTATTATTTGGTTGAGAAGTCTTCTTAACAGCATTTCTACTTGTTAATTGTTGTTAATATTTGTTTTTAGTTATGTTAACCAGCCACTTTAGAACGTTTTGTTAGTGTCAGGACAGCATTTTTTTGGGGGATGTATACTAGACTGAAATATATATATATATATATCTATATATATATGCAACCTTTGCAGTTTTTCACATGTGTTTGTGAGCGTTATAGTAATGTTGTTTGTTGTTTGTTTATTGGCAATTTATACAACGCATAAATTACCAACCAAATGTACAGTTAGTATAGTGTGTTTGAGCCGCAGGCCATGAAAAACATAAACAAACTTTTGCTTTTGCCTCACTAAATGCCACTTGCCAATTGCAATCAATTCTCATATGCGACTATGTGTGTATTTCTCTGTGTATGTGTGTATGGGTGTGTGTCTATAAAAAAAAGGACCCAAAACTCACACTTAAGCAGACAGTTAAGACAGAGACAGCTAGTCAGATACAACTTAAGTCAGCATCCGTATCCGTATCTATACTTTTATCTATTGTGCTAGACGTATCTGTATATCTGTATCTCTATCTGTGTATCTGCACCCCCTGACTAAGCGTACGCATAAATATTTATCAGAATTGTTGAAATCTTCAAATGCAGAAACGTAAAATCCATTAGAAAATTAATAAAGACCAAACAGAAAACCCCATAGATATATATATATATGTGTGTATATAAATGCGGTTATAGCCACCCCAGAGAATATGTCATTACTCACAATATAAAATTGAAAGATGGCTTGAAAATGTAATTGGCAATGGAAATGGTAAAAAGCGCTGCTAATAGAATGAAATCAAATTGATTAAAATGTTTGCTTTTACTTCATGAGTAATCGAAGTTTGTGGTTTTCGTATTCAAATTCTATTACAACTTACACTATACAAATTGTATATATAGAATTCACACAGATTTGCATGACTTTTCCATAAAATAATACAAAATATCATTAACTTTCCTAATAAATGTATAAAATTTTATTAAAATATTTTTTTAATATATATAATTAATGTACCTAAAAGATCATACATATATATATATAAACTATTTATAGAAAAATCACAAATTAATTTTTCTAAAAAAAATATTTTTTCCCTAGATTAAAACTTATTATAATATTTTGCAATTCAGCTAATTATACTACTTAATAGCTAATAATGAATAAATAAATCAAACTTACGCCTTTGCAACTTGTTTACACATATGTAAATATATATATACAGTTGTATATATATATATATATAAATTTATTTAATATCGTACAGCCCTATAGAAGTCTCGACTCTGATCCATATATACGTATTTAATGATATCACGTGATCCCATGGCCATATGTTCGCACACACTTGGGACTGGGACTTGTTTTCATTATTATAACAATGTGGCTATTTATAAAGATTGAACCAAAAAAAAGCGAAGAGAAGAAAAGAGAAAAAATAATATTAAAACTGTGCTGTAGCAAATGTCTCGTATCGACTGCCGTCGGAGTTCTGTAGGGGGGAGAATTGTGGGTAAATGGCACGAAATTTACAATAAGAGCATAATAATGTGCAATAAACTATCTAAATTTGTTGAATTGTTGATAAACTTTGGCGCCACTTTGCGGAAGAACATGAAACGAAACAATTGCCGCCACAAGAGCCGCCACAGCCCCCCTTTACCCCGCATTTGCGAACTCTTCTCACCATGTATTTTCTTGAATGAGAGCAGCTCTTTGGAAGGAAAATGTTACAGAAAGAAAATTTTGCTTTTATTTTATACTTAATTAGCCGATAACGATGGCAATTGCTTTTTGTACTATGAACTGTGAACTATGCATTGGAATTTTCCATTACGGGAATGCACTTTAAAATGCAATGTCAATATTGTAACAATTTCCGGTATTTTTTGTAGTGTTTTTCTTATTTTTCTACCTGTTTTAACATTATGTTTACTGAAATTATCAGTTCACTTGACATTTGACATTTGTTAGGTAAAAAGAAAATAGCAGAAACTTGTTGCAACTCAAATAACACAAATTAAACAACAATTGTGCTGTGTCTCACTCACTATATACTGCCCTTTCACTCTTTTTGTCTATCTCTATCTCATATATGCCGCAGATAACATATATTTAATTGCCCCTCGGAGAAGCTTTGCAAATTAGTTAATTGGCGGCCAGTTTATTGTGGACGCACTAAATGCCAAGTACTTCCCTTTACAAGCCAATCTTATATAAACATAAACATGTAAAAATGTATATATAAATATGTGTGTATGTATGTGTAAGTGTGTATGTATGTGTGTGTTTATGACTATCAACTAAACACAGGCAAAGTGCAATTTGCTTGCGTGAAATTGAAATTGCGTTTAATTCTTTTATTATATTTAATATCAAAGGATAGCAGATCAGTGAGAACAGCATACTATATAGTGTCATTGAATTCATTTAAAATATTTATAAATTGATTTTAAATTATATATATTAAACTCTCTTTAAAAATTCCTTCATTTTAATATTCTAAAAGAATTATTATTTAATACCTGAAAGGCAGCAAAAATATTTCATACTTTTAATTTATAATACTAAAACAAGTTCTGTTTTTGCATTTGTACTCTATAGTATATGCTGACATTATAGGAATATTTAAGAAATATATATATTATGTATTTTTATTAGTTTTTCATTTAATTTAATCGCTGGCTTAACTTAACTTTAGCTAAACTTAAATCTTGCATCGCATTAGCTAAGCATTTGCATTGGCTATAGCTCATTTGATATTCGTATAGATGAGAATTTTGTCATACTTTTTTGTAGAATTTTGTTAGGTTTAATATATAGCTATATATATATATATATATATATATATATATCTTGAACTTGTTATTGAACATCGCTGGGTGACAAACGGCAGCGCTGAATCTTAATAATTTCTTGCATAAACAGCCAACCATTTAGCATCAAGCTAAAAATATGCATTTAAATTAAGCAAAAGATATAGTATATATATACTATATATGATAAGCCGAAGTTGCTATATACAAGTCTGTTATTAATTAGATATATATATGATATTAAAGAGTTCTGTTACACATTTGTTGACAGACTTTTGTTATCCATTTCATAAGGATAATAAATTTCGTGTGAATATCCCGTGTCTACCTGGCGCGCTTATTTTTTGTTGCTTTGGCTGCGTCCTTTTATTGATTTTTGTACGCCATTAAATTTTGCACAGTTACCCATATTTTCCGCCATTTGTTAGGGCGAGGACTTACCCCCAATTCGGCAGCCTCGACAGCCTCGACAAACCCCCGCAACCCTTGGATATCTTTCATGCTGCAGGGCAATGTGGCAGATATTTTTCTTTTGCCAGCTCAGCAGATGAATGCGTGTAATTTTCAGTTTGATTTATGCTTGCTGACCCCCCTGCTCCCCGTCCCCACACACACACACACCCACATGCTTCTAAACATCTACAATCGCATCCACCCGCATACAAACGCACACACACATGGCTAACAGCTGCCATGCCCCCAGGATCCCAACAGCATTCTCCCCTCTCTGTCTCTAAGGTTGAAAACCTCAGATTTGTTACGGGAGCTGCTGGCTATATGTGTGTTCCAGCTATGCTGATCCAGTTCCTGGCTGCTGGTCCTTCTTTTATCGCCCAAAATGCTAAACGCAGGCAATACATTTCGTCCTGCCTTTGGCTTCTTCTACTTGCTTCTCAGGGCGGGCTTTATTACATTAGGCGCGTTCGTAAAATAAAAATTGTGCCACTTTCTCAAAAACACGCACAACAACAACACCCACACATATACACAATTTCGACTATGAGTGTGTATGAGTGTACGCACGACATCGTAGAAATCAACCTGCTGCGGCAAACTGCCGAAAAAAAGGGCAGGCCAAGCACAAATCCATGGCCTGAGGATGCGGGAAAGTAAATGGTTGAAGGTGGTGCTGACGGTGGTGTTGGTGTTGTGTGTTGGTCTTGTGTGTTTGGGTGTTGGGTGTGTGCCAGGACACAAATGTTGTTGTGCTTTGTTCGTAGCTCGTTGCGAGTCCTTGCCGCCACATTTGCTTACATAATCAGTCATGTTATCCTTGTTTCGCATATACTCAAAAACAAACCCATACACATTCACACACACACACACACTCACACACACATACACTTACGTTCATACTGCAGATGAGAAAGCATATAAAAATTATTTATTTATTTCGCTGGCTTAACTCTGATATCTTTTTTATATTTTGATTGCGTGCGGACTCTGTCGGAAGGGTGTGCGTGTGTGTGTGTGTGGTGTGTGTGGCTTGGTTAAAAATCGGTCAAAGTATGACACAAATATATTTCGGAAAAACAAAACGAATCGCTTTAAATAGACAAAAGGATAAAAAGGATTTACAATTGCATTCCGAGGGCTAAATATTTTCAAGCGGAAAAAGGGTTAAGGGAAAGGGGGAATGAACTAAGTATGTACTGGGATATAGATTAAATATCACAGTATATATATGGATATATCTTTAATACGGATATTTCTTACTAATATAACCACCTCTTTTATCTCTTCTTCCTCTCTTTTCATAGTTCTCTTTCTTTTCGTTAAATATATTTTGTAGCTTTCCGCGCCGAATTCCAAATTCCTTTGCTTATTGATAAATGGTATTTTTTGGTACTATGTTGTTCTTTCATTCCTTTTTCATTCCTCCTTTTCGACTGTTTCTTCTTCTTCGTTTTATTTGCTTAACGCTTTAGCAGTTCGTCCTTTTTGGCTGTGAGCTAGCGGCAATAGCAAAAGCCAAAAGGCAAAACCAAAGCAAAGTTTTGTTTATATCTGTTTCTCTGTGTGCTTACATTTGCTTTGCTTTACTATTCTCTTTCTCTCCATCTCTCTCTTTCTGCGTTTTCTATGTCCTTTTATATTTTTCTATTTTCCTTTTATTTTTTTGTGCTTGCTCAACGGAATCTGGGCTATTTATTCACCCAGTTTCTGGTTTTTTTTCTCCTCGTTTTTGCTTACAACATTTATCATTGTGCTTTCAGTTGCACAGAGAAACATTCATACACACACACATATACGTGTACGCATACCAATACACACATTGTCAAACAGACAAAAGTTACACCCACCAAGCACTACACTGACAGAAATTAATTATTACATTTTGTAAACAGCATTTACACTCTACTTCAGCAGCATTTCATGTAAATTTTTTGTAACTTTTTTTTAATAATTTAATATTTTTATTATATAAAAAAGTAGAAAGAAAAAAAATCTGTCATCTGTTTTATTGCCGTTTCTCTGTGTGCTTTTTTTCTGTTTTTCAATTGCGTAGATTGTAACCGCTTAGCGGCCTACTGTATTCCCTATAGACTAAAGCCCTATATCGCTCTGGTAGGGGCTTATCAATGCTTCAATTGAAATGAGACAGACGTTGACCTTGTAGAGGTCAACACTTCAAACTGAAACTAATTCTTAATTTAGATTTAATTAAATTGTAATAAACAAAAAAATTAATTTAAATGCTTTAGACTTGGGTTAAAAAAGTTCAATACTTTATATGCAAATATTTTTTAATATATAATTTAAGTTTAAACTCTTGAATATTATAATTAAAGCAATCTACAAACGATCATATATAGACAATATATATTTAGCTTATCGTACAGTTGTTAGTTCCGTTGTTTTACCTCATTGTGAATGCTTAACGTTTCACATTTTTTACGTTTTGTCTTGGCGAACTCATAAACTTCTCAGTGCCGTCGGAAATTTGTGTTTTTTTGCTCCCCCTTACAGCGCTCGATCCGCTCCTGTCTGAACCAATTTGCAGCTCTCTCACAGTAGAGTATTGTGCGTGTAGGTTAGCCAAAAATAAACTTAAAGGCTTGGCTGTCAAAAGCAAACGACAACGACTACGACAACCACAACCACAACAACAAACAACTCAAAAAAAGTATTAGAAGGAAGGGAGAAAGATAAATGAGTCAAGCAGCTGCCGCACGCACTGCCATCTGTTGGTCATTAGCGGCAACTAAGATGGCCAAGCTTTGACTTGAGCGCAAGCTTTGACTTTGGCTTCTTAGTGAGATCATTTAGACTGTATTTGCAATATGGGAATCTATACTATAATGAAACTTCATGCCACACACAAACACAACATCCTCTCACGCACGTTTCAACACACACACACACACACACACACACACACGCAGAGTGGCAGTGGCAGTGACTTTCATTAAAATGCATTGCATGCGCCCACGCATGGTGAAAAAACATTCGTTTTGATGAGGTGTCGACTGTAATTTAAATGACAACGTTAACCAAAATAAAATTAAAATAAAATACGAGAAACAAAAAATAAAATAAAACAGAAAACAAATAACAAATAACAAAAAAAAAAGAAAAGTAAATAAATAAAATGAAATCAAAAAGTGAATTTTAAATTTCAACGTTGTACATTTTGCTTGCCATCTTAATGGCGAGATTATATAATTGTGTGCGGCATGCAACCTCCGACGGCAACTAAGCAAGCCAGCGGCCCATATAGTTCCCAATGGAATTGACCCATATTACAATCGAATACTCTGCCGTTCCAGCTGCTGCGGCTGCTGTTGCTGCTGTTGATGATGATTTTGATGATGATTTTAATGATGATGTTGATGATGATGAAGCGAGGCAATAAATGAGTGTTTTATTGTTCCAGCAGCTTATGCAAAAACCACTCAAGCTCAAGGCAAACTCTATGCTCGCACTCGCTCTCTCTCTCTCTCTCTCTCTTTCTCTCTCTCGCTCTGTTGCTCCTCAGCGGCCTGGCTCAGGCTGTGTCTGAGCTCTTTCATTTTTTCGGCGCGCACACATAAATAAATCGATGAGCACTCGAGCCGCGTCGCGTCGCGCCGTGAGTTTGCAATATTTTATTGATTTTGAGCTCGTTGTTGTTGTTGTTGTTCTTATTGTTATTGTTGTTGTTATAATCGTATTGTTTATGCGCTCATTAAGTGTCAAGTGAACTGTTTCTAGTAAGTAATTGCTTAAATATATATATATAAATAAATGAAATTGAGTGCTGATAAAAGTATCATTAACAAGTCTCGCTTTAGACTGCGATGTTTGTACTATCGCTCTATTTGTTCTCTCTCTCACTCTCTCTTTCTTTTTGGGTCTGTAGCTCATTCGCTTTTGGGTGGAATTTATGGCGGCGCATAAGAAAGCGCGGCAAGTGCGATAAATTTTGCAGCCCTGCGGCCATAAAATATGCGACTTGCAGTTGAGTAATTTTCGTTAGTGTTTATTTTACGGCAACATTTACGGAACATGCGCATAAGTAAATGCCGCAAAACGAGGAATATATGATAAAGAAGAAGAGGAAGAAGATGATGATAAAGAAGAATAAGAAGAAGAAGAAGAAGAATAAACAGTCGAAACAGCATTCAAAGTCGCGTGTGTTGCAAATTCAATTTATTTATGATTTTTATTTGAAATAACATTAAAAATGCGTTCAACAGTTCTTTATGTTATTGTCATTTCTTATTTGTTGTTACTTTTGTTGTTATTTCTTGTTATTGTTATTGTTGTTGCCTACTGTTCGCACATAAATAACGAGGCAAAAGACGTGCTTAATTCGCTTTATGCGCATTTGTCGCCTTCTCAAAACAAACCAAATTATTTATGTGCTCAAGAATTGAGCGATTGTCGCTCGTAAATCGCGCTACACTGTGAGAAAATGTTATAAACATAAAGTTAATTTTAAATTGTTAATTAATAAATGCAAACAGATATAAAAAACGAAAAGCAAAAACAAAAATCAACAACAAAAATCAACAACAATAAAGTAAGTGCGAAGAGGGCAACTCAAATGTTTTGTCACTCATTTCGGAGACGTTGTGAGCATTAAATGCTGTTACCTTTCCCCTTCACTCACACATCTAAATATATTACACACAGTTGATCACACATGCACACATACACACATACACATATACACTCGCTAGCAATGTCTGCCTGATTTATTTGCCATAAGTCAAAGCAGGCGCGCGCACATGCTCGACGCCTCTATGAGCGACGCGTGTGCGAGAGTGAACGAGAAAGCTGCACAACGAGTGAACGAGCAAGTATGTGAGGGAGAGGGAGAGAGAGTAAACATGAAGAAAAGGCTGGGTTATTTGTCTTGCGGCAACGCTATTATTCATTTGGGCTGTTGTCTTGCGCTCGCTCTCTCGTTCTCTCACTCACTCACTCACTCACTCGCACGCTCACTCATGTTCATTCTTTGGGTTGTATGGGCACTCATTCGCTCTCTTGTGCCCTAAGTGTATGAGTTTATCTGTGTGTTGGCATGCCGTTGTGTTTGTGAGTATCTCTGTGCGTTCGCTTGCGAGGGATTGTGCCTGTGTGAGAGTGTGTGTGTGTGAGCGTTCTCTCTCTGGCTGATTTTAATGGCCGAAGTGAAGTGTTTATCGTTGGCACACAATATTCGCAAGTGGCATTTCTTGTGCTGTTGGCCAAGCCCGCCCCCTTTTACACTCAAACTCAAACACACAGCACATGCACACACACACACACACACACACACACACATATATATATACTCATACAGTAGCGTACACACATATATTTTGTATATACAGTGTCGCATTCTTATGCTCTCTGTTAGTGTGTTTTGTTTTTGTTCGACTGTTTTCCTGTTGCTGCTACTGTTGTTGCTGTTGCTGTTGCTGTTGGTATTGTTGCTGATGTTGGTGTTGTTGCTGTTATTGTTGCTATTGTTATTATTGCTGCAGCACTTTTCCTCTTGGCTTTTCTTGGCAACAGTTGAAAAACCGCGCCACAATTGGCAAAGCGTCGTTGCTTCTTTTCTTCTTCAACTTCATCTTCAAGAATACCCCTAATCCAGCTACCCTCCCACCCCCCTCACACACATACAAACACACAAAACACACTCCTTACAGAAAACTTGGCAAAAAGAGTTGTTTTAAAAATTCTTTATGACCACAAGCCCTGACGCTGGTCATTTTCCATCCAAGCAAAGGGAAAATTTAGCCCCGTCTTCGCCTGTAACATTCCACTGATTAATAGTTTTATTTATTTTTAGCGCTCATCTTTCAAGTCGCTTTTCTTATGCTTCTGCTTCTTATTCTTGCTAAGTTTTATTTTCTCTTCTTCAACTGCTTTTTTGCTGCTTATTCTTTATATGCCTCTTCCTTTCCTTGTTGTTGCTCTTGTCTTCGTCTCCTCGTAAATTTATGAGTCTTTATTAAAATGTTATACGACTTTCTGTTGTATGTTTTTTCCCCCTCGACGCTGTCAAGTTTCTTTTTTCATTTTTTATTTTATTTTTCATTTCTTTTTTTATATACGTTTTATCAGCCTTGCTTCTCTTTTGTTTTTGTATTTGTTTTATCAAATTTTCTGTCAGTTTTCTCTGATTTATTGCACACATTCCCCAAAGACTTCAATGAACTGAAAACACAATCAAACGCGTTGCGCTGCTTGTGGCGGATTAAAAGAATATACAATTATGCGATTAAATGACTTAAAATAGATACTAATTTAGTTAATATATTATATTTAATCTATAGATTAAAAAGGGTTTTCAATAAGTATTCAAAGTGCTTATAAAATGCTACAAAATATTTCTCTATAAAATTTTTAAATTTGAATTCTGTTTGGATTCTTTCGCTTTATTAAATGTTGTTCTAATCTAGTCTGAAGATATTATAGTTCTTTATAGTTATGTTCTCATGAGCTCCCTTGATCCCTTTGCTCTGCAAATCTCTCAACGCTGACAATTCTCTCATCGCTTAAGTTCAATTCAAGTATCGTTCAGTGCTTAAGTTATCTGTGCCACGATTGAAACTCTGAATTCAAGACTGAACTTTGTTGACCCGCGAAATGCAACATGTGAACGTTGCCTGTTTATTCTTCTTCTTCTTGCTGTTGCAGTTGTTGTTGTTGTGACTGTTGTTGTGTTATGTTGTTTGGCCACATCGTGTCGGTGTCCTCAAGTCGATCGAATCATGACAAGAATTTCGTGCCGAAAATGAAAAAGCAATGAGAAATGTTGTTCACGCTGCATTTTATTTCAGTGTATTTTGCAGTGAAATTGTCGTAAATTGCATGCGGCACGAACTGCAAACAGATGGAGGCACAACACTCCAAATCGTTAGAGTTATCCTTGAGCCTCGTATCTTAATATTTTTCTTTCCAAGTTTTTTAACAGCCTTAATAACATATGAGAACCAAAGTGTATACAATTTTTATGATTAATAATTAACTTTTTAGCTGCAAAACAGTCAAGGACTAAACGCAGCATCTTTAACGGCATTTAAAAGGTCTGTCCTTGAAATGTATATATATTTATGTGTGTGTGCGTGTGTGTGTGTTACCTTTTCTCTTCCTTTTTTAAGAAACTACTTTACTAGCCATAAAAAGTGCAATTCCAAGTGTCATAAACAAAACGCGCGTCGCCGTAACGGAGGCAGCGCTGCTAATTTGCGCTTCCGTTGAAAATTCGCACTGGCAGGATGCTGTCAGACAGGACATAGCACATAAACACACACACACACATGTATATATATATATATTGCTGTTGTTGTTTTAGTTGACTTTTTGGCATTTCCATTTAGGTAGAAGATAGGCCGCGAATGGTCCTTGCATTTGTCAGTTTTTTATGAAGTGTTCAGCCAACTGCCAGCAATAAAAATTAGCAAAAAAAAAAAGAAGATGAAAATAAAATGAAAACAAACAGCAGGTAAATTGCGAATATGGTTCAAAGCGTTAAGAAACATTTAAAAATATATTAAAGAAAATAAAGACAAGATTTAAACCAGATTGATGCAATAAGTCTTGCATATAGTTGCATAAGTTAAGCTGATGATAATTCTAAAATATAAAAATATATTAAATATAAAATATAATAATAATATTTAATAATATAAATTTATTTTAAAATATATAAAGATTCTATAATATTTAAAAAAAATATAATTGGATAAATTAAGCTTATAATAATATATATATAATTAAAAACAGATTTATATTAACTTTTCGTTCATTGACATTAATTTCCATTAAGCGATTAAAGATTATACAGATTGTATATATATATATATATATATATTGATCAATTGAATTGATTCCAAAGATCTCTGAACTTAAGGTTAGACTTAATCGATTTGTCTCCGTCTATATTCTAGGTTTTCTGTGCATTCTGTATATTAATATTTATTCTATTTACTCTTTGGGGTGTCATTTTGTCATTTTGTGTGTAAACATATTTTCATTTAATGAGATTATAATGCAAATACGTTGTATTGCTTCTATTCAGAATTCAGTATTCAGTATACTGTTGACTATCTGCATTAATTGTAACCTCTTGGCCCCCCCACCCTTTGGACAGTTCTCTATTTAGAGACCCAACTAACGGCACAAGTTGACAGTTTTTGCAAATTAACTGAGGCGCAATTCGAGTAAGAGCCGCTTATCAGATTTCTAATTAATTTAATTTTGCGCCGACTCGACACAAATGTAAAGGGAAAGAGGGGGCAAAAGGGAAGGGTATATGGTTTGTAGTATGTGGTAGAAGGGAGAATGAGTTAACAGGCAGGTGGTGGACGAATGGGCGACTTCCTGGCTCTTGTCAAAGTCTGCTGATTAAATCAGTCATAGAAATGTCGAGAGCCAGTAACAAAAAAAAGAAAAAAACAAAAAGGAAAAAAGAAAGAAAAAAGCCAGAAACCTTTAGACCAAATCAAATATTTGCTTTTGCCTGGGACTGTGCCTGTGCTGTAGCTGTGGGTCTGAGCAGGATGGTTAAAGTTAGCGAATAGTTGTGTTAGTATAGTAGCAGACCAGCATTTAACCGTTAGTTTTGTGGTCTTATTATGCAAAAAGTCGCAGTAAGAGTCGGACCACCAGCAACCCAAGCAGCCCAAGCAGCCAAGCAAAGAGCCACGACACAAAAACCAAACACGAAACAGTTAAAAAGGCCAAAGCTAAAATGGTAGATATGCTGGGATGGGTTGCTCGCGCGGGTTATTGAGGGGGAGGGGGGGGGTAAGGTGTACTGTACATTAAGCTACAATAGAGGGGAGTACCAGACGTACATACGAACAAGGAAAAAAGTCATCGTCATCGGCAATTCAAACATATGCAGAGACCCACCGCCTGCCCCACTATTGCCCCGCTTGGCCGTCGCCTGCTTAGTTAGCCTCATTTAGAAAACGTTTGTTATGCAATGCCAACATTTGTATTCGAAAATGTTTTTTATTCAGTTGTTGACTTTTTTTTTCTCCCATTTTTTTTTTGTCTTCAAGTTTTTTCTTATATTTTTTAGCTGTATTTTTTTTTTTTCTTTTTGCTCTCTTGTTGCCTTTTGTATTGTAACTTTTTCGTTTGGCCTGACGCGGCCTAAATGGCTGACGCGGTCTCAGAGCCTCTTAGCAAGGCCCTGGGACCCGGTTGCCGTATTGCCTTATGCCTTATGCCGTATGCCGTGTGCCTGAGAATGTGGACATGGACATGGCTTTTGTGCCGACTTCAGCTGTTTTTCCAGCGTCGAGTTTGAATTTTAAATGCAATCATTTCCTTTGCCGCAGTTGGCTGCCCTCTGCCACAGTTTGCCACAGTTTGCTACAGCCGCTGTCTGTCCACAACGTATAGCACTAAGGACACTTCGTGATTTTTGCTATGATTGTCTGCCTCATGTATATGTTTTTTTTCTTTCTCTCTCTCTCTCTTTTGGCCTGGCCAACTGGTTGCCTAACTAACGAGCCTAAATTGTTTAAATATGCGCCCAGATATAAAACATTTCGTGAGCTACTCGTACTCGTACTCATACTCAATGTACAATTTCAATTCAAATCAGCCAAATCAACCGATTCCACCAAAATGGTCAAAATGGCCAACAAACACAACGGGACACCTACTCCAAGATGCTAAACCAAATAAAGTCCGTTTAACTAAACTCTTTCAACAGCAGCTTTCAAAACTGATTTCAATCGCCGCACGCCCGCAGAATTTTCACAAAATTCAAACAGATATATATATATATATATATATAAATCTCATTTGATTTATGAGTAGCGGCTAATTTTTTCTTTTTGTTTTGCTTTTGGCGCAATTTATAAAGATGTCGACTGTAAGTTTTTGGTTACTTATAGATATATAGAAATATATATATATATATACTAACTGAAAGGTATAAATTTTGGGAGTTTCACGTTTTACCTGAGCGGCAAACGCGCAACTCAAAAAGATACCAAAAAGATACTGTATTTTTTTTTTGTTATTATTGTTGCTGTTGTTGTATTTTTGGGACTCACTGTCAACCCAATTCAAATTGTGTAGAAAATCGTGAGGCGCATAATTAAAATTTATATGTTTAATTCATGAAAAGGGTTGGGGCATGGGGGATGGTTGTGATCGGGGTAAATGAGAGGGGGGCAGGCGGGGCAGCAATTGAGTTGTTGTTTTTTAAACAACATCATTTCTGAAATTGCTTACCAATTATATATATATATATATATATATATAAATAAAGTGTATATAAAGACATAAACTTGCATATATAAATTAAGCTTATAACAAGTTAATAACAATCGAATGGGAATTTAATGTGTATATCTTCGGGCTCAATCATAAAATTAATGTCTATATAAATTATACTAATCCAATAATTGATTATTTAAAAATTAATAATAATAAAACAAAGAACCTGCTTCTGTTTTAGACTTAATTTTAATTACTTAATAAAAACGTCTCAATTTATATAAAATTTTTATAAACGCTAAAAAATACTTAAAGCAGTCAACAACTTGAGTTATGGCTTAAAGCAATACTATGAACGAAGGCTTAAAAGTTTATACATAAACTGAAAAACAATTATGTCAGCTATTAACTAACTTTAAGTATTATTATTTATATTATATATATTATACTATATTATAGTCAGATCAATCAGTTATTTGTGCTAAATTTACATATTATTATGTTGAAATTTTACTCTTAAATATATGAATTGCTGCTATCAGTTTAATAGAGCTAATATACCCTCATATAAGTCAGTCAATTGGCGCCAAGCAGTCAATGAGGACCAAGCGGCCAAGTCATGGGAAGTGGCCAGGGCCAATTGTACAATTGGCCAACAGTCCAAGCCTGTTGTAGGCGCTGCCATTTTTGGTGCGATGCGAAAACTTTACAATGGCAATTAAAAGTAATTACCAAAGCCATTAACGCAGCAACAGCAGCAGTAATAAAAAAAAAAACAATATATATATAAACTTATATATATATATAGAGTCTCGGCCTCGAAATGTAATACCAAAAACGGGCAAAAGGCGGCTCAAAGGAAAAACAGCAACTAAAATGCAAGAAAAGAAAAACACAAAAAAAAACATGAAAAAAAATGCACGTAATTTATTTGTCATCAATTGGCTGGCAATAAATCAGACAATCACAAAAATGCTGTCAACATTAAGACATGTGAATACGAATACATTTGCAACAGTAACAGGAACAACAGCAACAGCAGCAGCAGCAGCAGCAGCAGCAACTGTTGCTGCAGTCGTAGAGACAACAATGTCGAAGTCGCCAACATTTCAAGATTTATGGGCGTGTAACCTGTTTCTTTAATTGCACATTTGCAGCCCCCAAACGACAACGACAGCAGCAACAACAACAGCAACAATAGCAACAACAGCAGCAACTGCAAAGACAACAGCAACAGCAAAAACGTGAAAAATGAATTAAATAAAAATGCACCCAAAGCAAACGAAACGATTTGAAAATGAACTGAAAACAGTAGCAAAAAACACTCACAAAAACTTGACTCGATTCTCTTATAGCTGCTGCTGCTGCTGCTGATGTTGCTGTTGCTGTTGCTGTTGCTGTTGCTGTTAGTATGGCTGCTGTTGTCGCCGCATGGCTGCACTGCATCAAATTTTGTTGTGGTTGCAGAAAGGTTTCCATTTTTGTTTTGCTTTTTTATCTTCTGTATTTTGTTTCTTTTTTTTGTATGCATTTTTGCTCGGCTTTGCTGAAGCTTGCAACATTCGTCTTGTTGTCTCTCAATTGTCGCCATTTTGGGCTTTTGGGTGCATGCAACATCGTTAATTAGCCGGTGCCATATAAGAGACTCTCAAGTCAATCATTAAATTCAATTGCAACTTTTCGTTGACTATTTATGGCCCAAATCAAAACGATTTCTAACTGCAATAGCATTGAAACTAAATGCAAGATTTAATATAAACAACTATGATTAAAATTTAAGTTTACATTTTATATATTTAATAGATTGATTAAGCTTTAAAATCTATTAAATATTATTAACAATTTAATGCAATAAATTGCATTAACTTTTCATTACTCAAAGTGTTAATTAATACATAAAATTTAATGCATTTATTTTATTTTTATATTATATATTTTTTGTGCATTAAATTTAGGCTTAATTTAAGCAATATTTAGTTATGGAGTTTAACTAAATTATGTAGTAAAATAAAAGAATAAGTTTTGCTTGAGTTAAACCAAAAATAAACCGCATAAATGCAACTTTACAATTGAGGCAAGTAGCAACAGAAATAGGCAGCAGGCAGCAGGCAACATTCAAAACATCCAATAACAATTTCAGTTGCATGTTTTTGTCGAATTAAAATTTGCAACGTGGCACGTTCGCAGTTTGCCGCCAAAGTTTTGGCGTTGATCCTGCCACAAGCACAGGCCGCATGCACACAAAATCTCCAACAGTTCCTTCTCAATACACATTCGCACTCATGCTCTCATCTTTTAGCATTGCTCTTATGCCTTCAGTTGCCTTCAAGGCTACAGCATTCACATTCAACTACTACCTACCCACCCCTCCTCCTCCTTTAACGCTTAGTTATTCATGTACATTTGTATCCTGCGCATAAAATGCGGCTGCGGCTGCTGTGCGGAAAGGCAGCAGACAAATAGTAATGAAACTCTTCTACAAACCAGCCAGGATACTACTTCTTTGCTGCTCTGTAGTGGTTCTATTGTGTGGCTGCCATGTTGTGGCAGGAGTAGCTGGGGCAGCAAGTGGCAGGGGCAAGCAGTGCAGCATGGCAGCTACATTTCGACATAATGTAAACTAATTAAAATTCAAAAGCCATAAACAGATTTTGCCAATAAAACTTTGCTAGCTAAATATTTTTTGCACACACACACATACATACACGCACACAAGTAATAGTATGAGTAAGCATATATAGTCAAGGGAAAACAAAGAAAACTTCCAAGTCCAGGATTTTCATAATCAAGTTTTTTGGTACTCGTATTGTGCCTTCAATGAGCATCTCAAGGCGTTTAAAGGCAACTCTTAAAGCATTTTATTTTCCATCTTATTGTTGTTGTTATTGTGCATTGTTAGTTGCAGTTAGATATATATATATATATGTGTGTGTGAGTGTAGATATACCCAAGTTATATACGAGTCGAGTGCAGGAAGTGAAACGTAGGAAGTGTGGCCAACAACATTTTATACTCGAGCGCATAATATTCATATGCAAGCCATAAAAAACTTTGGCAGCTCAACGAGAGATCTTCTTCAGCTTCTACTACTACTACTACTAGTACTAATACAAGTACATCTTCTTCTTCTTCTTCTTCTTCTTCTACTATCCTCCCTGTAACTTAGTACTGCTGCTCTGCCACTGCCAAAGGCTGCCACAATGGCTTGCCATAACGCAAAGTGCTACAAAAATTTCTTTATATATTTTTTTTAAAGCTTCAATTCAGATCTTAAAAACTATATATATAGACAACAATTGTTGGAATAAGATTGATTATATATAATAATTCGATATTTTAAATTTATATTCTATACAAAAATGCAATATTGTATCGATTCTTTGAGCAAAATACGAGGCAAGTTTCATTTTGAGGCTGAGGCTGAGGCATGAGTCTAGTCTAGGGATTGAGTCGTGTTGCTGCTGAACAATTGAAGCTTGTTGGGGAAAATATAAAAAATGAGTTTTCACAGTAAGAGCAAAGAGAGATGGGGCAGAGATAAAGTGTGTGCGAGCGGGATAGAGTGTCTTGAGTATTTGTTGTTGTTGTTGTTTTTATTTGTGTTGCTGTTGCAACGCCTCCCATTTGTTGGCAAACTTGCAGCTAGTGTCTAGTGTTTGCTGCAGTATTGGATAGGGGTATAAAAAGGGGGTAGTGGCAGCGGCAGCGGCAGCGGCAGCAGCAGCTTAACTTAACTTTGCTTTTACTGCGATAAAATGAAAATTGCACACGCGCCATAAATAAGGATTCTCACAAGGATAATTTATAAAACTTTGCTCACTACGTTTTACTTATGAGCAGCAGGCGACGCCAGACAAACACACAATCACATTTACACACACACACACACACATACATATATACATATATATAGAATCGAATTCCCATACCAGTGCACTATACACACCTGCGGGGCAGTTATATATCTGTGTCTGTGGGGAACTGATGCACTTTCCCTACCCTTCTCTCTGTCTCTATCATTTTTACCTTTTTTTGGGGCAAGAGTGAAGTTTGTAAATTCAGCAAGTGTTGAATCTATGACGTATGCAGAGAACCCACTGACCCTGCCCTTACCCATTAGCTTCTCTCATATCTAACGAGACATGGCTGACCAGGCGTTGTGTGTTTCTGTGTGTGTGTGTCTTTTGGGGCACAACCAAATGCTCCCACAACACTCGAAATTGTAATCGATGTGCGAAATAAACAAAAGCGGACATAATTATCGAGTTATCGCGCGGTGCCTTGCTGCGGGTGTGATACGCCCCCCTATATATCCAGCTACAGCTGTATACCCCTGACCTCTGCAGGCTCCAGTCTACAGTCTACAGTCTCTCTCAATATGTATGACCTCCCCAGTCAGACTCTGCTCTCTGCTCTGCCATGTGCTATATGGTATGTGCGCTAAGCCCGCACCGAAAATTTCGCAATGGCAACGCATCGATATTTATGATGTCATGGATTTTATTGTTGCCTGCTGCAAAATATTCATATGCGTTGGCATTGCAGAACCAGCAATGACTACGGGTCTATGGATACAAGTCCGGGCTTGGAGTGGAGTCCGGCACGGAAACAGTAAAACGACCATCAGCCGAACAGGATGTAAATTTTGCAGCAAAACGAGACGCACAAGGATGTGAGGTCAGTCAGTGGGTTGGGGTTGTGTGTCGTATGTGAAAAGATGTAGGGGATGTCGATTCGAGTATGAGTTGGCAGCTTTGGAGAATGAATGTCGTCGTCGGGTGGCTTGTTATTGACGTTGCCGATAAGGAGATGGTGACTGTTACTGACTGAACCGAATGCCATGCTGGACATACGAGATGTTGCTGCTCGATAGTCCAGTTTTCCCCAATCGTATACAGGCGAGGGAGCAAGAGAGTGTGACAGAGTCAAATTTGAACAGGCTCAGTAGCAGCGGGAGTAACTGTGGCTGCCACAGATGCTTTAGGTCACAATGCAATAAAATGTTGCCAATATTATTTCGCTGCTGTTGTGTTCTATTGCCTTTTCGTATTTTTTCAGTTGCTTTCAACTTTTTTTATTTGGCCTCTCTGCTCGGCTGCCTATTGCCAAGTTCGTTGTGAAAAGGGCCCGCAGAACAGAGAACCCAAAGTTGAGTATCGAGTACCAACCGTCGACCAACAAGCGAGGCCCAAACTGAGCCAACAAACAGCATCAGTTAAGAGCTCTGCACGGAAGTTGCACATATGCCTCGGACAGAGTCAGAGTCAGAGTCGGAGTCGGAGACAACATCAGGGACAGGAGGTAACGAGGGTCGCGGACTGTTATGCGGGCTTTGGGGTCGTTTGGGGTGTCGGGTTTGTTGCTGATGCTGATTCTGCTGCTGCTGCTGCTGCTGCTGCTGCTGCGCCGACACTTGAGTTATGCGCATAGATTGAAAATTGTCGATAACCGAAAAAAGAATCGCACGAATTGCAGCAACAAACAACAAACAGATACAACAAGTACAGCAACAACGACAAGTACAACAAACACAACAAACACAACAGCAACAACAGAACTCGCGCAATTGTTGGGTTGATTGTAAAAAGGAGAGTCTGGGGTATACAGGGATTGCTGGGACTGCTTTTTTTTTGGGGGCGTGCCCACACGAAGTTTGAGCGCGTGATACAACACGCCATTATAAAGTTATTAAAAGACAACACACAATCACCACAACAACAACAGCAACAACACAAAGCACAACACGTTAGTCGAGCAGCCTGAAACAGGTTGAAGTATATTGTTAAGGGGCATAGAAGAGGCACATAATGGCCAGAAAATGGAATTGCGTAGAGTAGGAGTTGGTTGTGGCACAGGTTTGTGGGCAGTATATGTAACATATATACTGTTAAGTTAATGAAAATAGACATAGAAAATATTCTGGAAATTATTTAATTAAATCGATGTTGAATCAAATTGTTTTCTTAAGCTTTATTATATATAATATTAAAGATATTAATTTATATAGAGAACCTTTCTAATACAAACATATTATGGCAGCAGCTTTCATTATATAATATAGAGAAATATACAATAAACAAAAGAAAATGGCAACAATACAGTTATTGTTTATAGCATTAAGCCCATAAAGTGCGAAAATGCAGTTTAATTGAAGTGCAGCTCGGGGACTTCATTTCATATTATATTTCGCTCTGGCAGCCTGTGAATGGAGCGAGTTGGAAAAGCTTTTTGTTGCCGATAGTAAATTGTATATACATATATATATATATATATATATATATATGGATATATGAATATTGTAAAATGTAGACAAAATGAACAGTTAACTGCGCCCTCCCCCCGCACCCAACTACGACAAACCCGCATCGCGTATCGCAGCTGCCGGACAATGGCGTTGATTGTTTGAACTTTGCTGGCGCTTCGATTGGATGTTATTTTTTTTGTTGCACTTTTTTTTTTTGTTATTTTTTTCCCTCTCGTTTTTTGCCAATAAATTGGCAATAAGCATAAATCTGAAAGATTTATGACACGCATGCATATAAAATAAATTAGTTTTTCCTCATCAAAAAAAGAAAAATGCAAAAAAAATATAGGAGCTAAAATAATGCCTGTAATTAACAGCGTTGATAGGCGATGATGTGCAGTCAACTAGATCAATAGACATAATTCACACAGACTAGGAAATGCAATTGCTGATAAGCGACATCATACTTTTCTTCTAGTATTACCTTATGCAACTTTACATTTTATTTTCCTACTCACATTTGTCAGCTTGTCAGCATTTGATTTATATATAGAGCCTGATTCTGTGCCTCTGCTGCTGCTGCCGTGTATATATATATATATATATGCCTTGTCTATCGGATGTCACACTCAAGCTGCAGCGGAAATGCTGCCCCGACATCACACTAATTGCCACACACTTGCCCAAGGGAGGCGTCTCCATCTTATGCATGCATTTCAAATGAGAAATTGTCTGTGCTGCAGCATATACTGAGAGCATGTCATTTAAATTGTATGAATCCATCAGGGCGCCTTTGTCTTGGCCAAGAGCAAACTAAATAAAGGCCATAAAAAAAAAGAAATAATTGAAAAAAATATCATATAGAATATAGAAAGAAAAACTGAAGCAGACAACGGCGCGACAAGTGAAAGCAGCGGTATGCCTTCCCCTTTTTGCTCTATAACTGAAACCCTCTCTCCCTTTCGCTCTCGTAGTCATAGTCAGTGCCTCATACTGTTGGTAGTTTTCATGGCTTTGTTGAGAATTACCATCAAGTTGACAGTTCTATGGCGCGTTGACAGTTCATACACACAGCCAACACACACACACACACACACACACATACTGTTAGACATATGCAAATGTCGCCAACTCGCTGAACTCATTCTTGTGGAAAATGTGTCGTGTGAGAAGAGCCCGCAAAACGGAAGGAAGGAACTGGGCAAACAAAACCGTACTCGTACTCGTACTTCTCTACGGATTCGTACTCTTCTATCTACTTGTACCTAAAACCAAATACCATACCCAAAACGAACTAAAATGAAATGAGGAATGGGCCTGGGAAGTCGCTGCTATCAGAAAAAAATGAAACGAATTTCAAATGTCTGTGGTAAAAAAGTGAAAAGAGAAAAAAGAGCGAAGAGTATAGAGTATAGAGAGAAAAAAAACCACTTCACACACACTGGACAGAAACTTGAAAATGCAAATAAATGTAAGTTGGCCATTTTCCATTTTTTATTTCCATTTGGGAGCCCTTTTGTTTTCGCACTGACGTTGTCACGTCACGAATTCGTCACCGGCCACTACGTGTAGTGGCTCCTCCCACTGCGGTTCCCCCTCCCATCTCCCTGTCCGACTAAAACCTCAATGTGGCTGCTCCTCCTGCTATTCAAAACTATTTTGGTCGTTGGCATTTAAAGTGTCACATTTATATGGCGTTTTTATGCGGTTGTCCTAGGAGAACGACTATACACACAGCACAACCTTACTCCTACTGCTACTCCTACTGTATTCCCCCTTTCGCGTATGTGTGAATTTTCCTGTGGTTGGGCCTGGAATTTTAAAACGAGTCATCATCTTCACACACACACAATGGCCACATATAAAAGTCACTCACGTGTTAAAATACAACACGACACTTGGAATAGGTTTGAGACCAACTCCAACTTTATACAGCTGAGTGTGGCTGACAGTTGAGGTGATCAGCAGACAGTCATGACAACTAGACAACTTTTATATATAGAAATTATGGTGGGAATCTGACTATATCTATAAATACTATAGATACTCATACTTATAGTAAAATGCAACTAAAACTTGCCTCACTTTAGCTGAAATCAAAATGACTTCTAGAGGAGTAGAAGAAACTGATAATGTCATAGATCAGATCGATATATGAAATTTAAAGATTTAACATACTTAAAGAGAGAAGACTGTCTACGTTCTACATATATGCTGTTAAACCCTAGAGATTGTAGACATCCTGTTAATATCAGGAATGGGATAATGGGATAATTGTCAGTCCATTGCAGGCATTGCAACTCCAATTACATGCATTCGCTTGTTAAACAGAAAAATGAAAATGAAAATGAAAATGAAAAAAATAAGCATAAAAGAGAAACTGAAAAATGATGGGAACATCTTTGGTACTTGTCCTTGTGCCTCCGCCCAAATATGGCGGCTGTTTCCATGTTTCTCAAGTGCCGCGTAGCGAGGCGCACAAATGTCGTTATTTTTTTTTTTTGGTCTTCAACCACTTCAAACTTCGAACTCTACTTACTTCGTTGAACTGCAGTAAATGTCTCACTAACTAGCGCATATGCGCACATTTTACACACACACACACAACACACACACATACATACACACGTAGATATTCTAAGTACCCTTGCGCCAACTACAACATGTTTCAATCATAAATCATAATTCAATATGGAGTACAACTACACTCCCCCATCCCCCAATGCTCAATACAAGGGAGAGTAAAAAGGAATAGGATAAAACAGAACAGGACCAAGTTGTGTTCTACAATGAAATATGCATTAATATGGCCTACCAATTGGCAGGCTATGCAGTACACATCGAACTCGATGAGAGCGGGAAAATGAAGCCATGTCGAATTACCAAACACATTTTGTGGATTTTTCGTGGAAATTCGATGATGCTTGGCACTAACCCTAAATGCTAACTGCTTGTGTAACAGAAGAGCAATGTATAATGTACAGAATATATATATATATATATATATATATATATGTGGATTAACTGATAACTAAAGAGTTAGTAGAGTAGCTTAAGATATCTGCAAGTCTGGCAAGTGCAATCAGTTGTTGCTATATATATGATTTTTATATATATGATTTTTGATTGTCCAAGTGGCTATTGGCGCCATGGTTCAACGCCTGGCATTGCATATGGATGTGACTGTAGTTGTGGATATGAGTGTGGATATAAGTCTGGATATAGGTATGGGTATGGGTTTTGGGTTGGCAGCCATTGCCAGCGTGTCATGTCGTTCATTAAGTAGACTTAGTAGAGTGCTAATTGCATAAATCACATGAGGATTTCAGTCGTCTGGCCACCTCCGACTATACTGGGAGAATGTTTTAAATTTTCTATGTACTTGTAGATTTGCCATGCTGCTTACTTGTGGTATAGAGAGTGTAAGAAAGAGGGGGAGGATGGTTGGTTTGATAGTTTTTGTTTAAGTTTGGCAAGCATTTACGGTTTGTGTGAAAGCTCAAAGCGATTAGTAGCATGTTCCTAAGTTCTAAGATGCAACAGACATGTGGCACTAAAGTATCATAAGAGTCTTTGGCAGTGTCCGAATAACCGCAAACAGTATTACCTGAAACATGCACATCATAAAGTGCTGTGTGAGCCTTAACTTGGCATGCGAATGAGCCAAAAAATAAAAGTGTTTTAGCATTTGAAGTAAAGCCTATAGAGCATATAGATTTGGATTAGTGCAGCCGAGTTACGTGGCCAAATTGTGTCTATAAAGGCGGCGGCATAAATAAAGTAGAACTTGGCAATAGTTCGATGACATCGCTACAAAACAACATGAGACAAGTACGAGTATTTCTATAGTAACAACTACAACAACTACTACTACTACTACTAGTAGTTGTAGTCGTTGCAAAGACAACATCATCAAGCTGCGTCTGTGTACCAAGTTCGTGGGCCTGAGAAACTTGCCACCGCCTGCGCTACAGTGCCACAAAAGACCCGCATCCGCATCAGCATCAACATCAGCATCGGCATCGGCATCGGCAACAACATCCCAGAAAAACGACAAAATCCATTGGAGGGAGGGAGGGAGACATATTGGGGGGCAACAACAGAAATGCTTGTTTAAGATTTAAAAGTAAAAATAGCTCCTTATTCATCTTCGATACACGAAGGCAGCTGAGGATGCGGATGCACCCCAACAACTACTTCACTACCTCAACAGTCTGTCCTTCTGTCGTGCTGTCTGTCTATCTGTCTGGTTGGTACTGTGTGCAATGGTACCCAAGTCTATGGCTGCCACAAAACGTGCTTCAAGTTGCATGTTGTGCCCCATGTTGCTTACATATTTGCATATGTGCGAGGGAGCTGCTAGGCGGGTATTGAAGGGAGACATCGCCTCGTTGCCGCCAGTATAAAACGCAATCCTCCTGACACTATCGAAAGGAAGTAGCAGCAAGCTATATGCTGATAGGTGAATACACACTAAAATGCAAATCAAAATGTGCCCCAAAATGTTGCCAAATATATATAAACAATTTTGGGTGATTTTAGACTGAAGAAAGCTTAATTCTTCAACGAATAATATAGATTTTAAAGTGAATTCTTTATTAAAATATATATTAAATATTCAATGGATATGAGGACAACTTATTCAGATATTTTACTATATCTTCTTAGTATAGATATAAATTATCAAAATATATTTTTATGGGATATCTTATAGTCATGCTCTGTTAAGTATTTCTATTGATTTTTCTTGCTTTTCCACTCTCCATTATTTAGCAATGTAGAAGATTTCGCATTGTATTCTTTCATGTGTTGTTGCCTCAATCGCTTCCTTGGCGTTGTCTTTTCTGCCCTCTTTTATCTACTCCGACTCGACGAACTCTGGCGAAAGATTCGCTTTTGAGATATGCCCACAATAAAACACACAAATAAAACTCTGGCAAACCTGCAGCAACTGCGACTCACCTTTTTAGACCCTAGTTGGTACCCCGTTCTACCTCTGTTTACCCCTGCTAGCATAGGGGGTTAACACTCAGCTGCTTTTCCTTAACATTGGCCATAGCTAAAGCCAAAGTTGGCGGCAAACCTTTTGTTTATTTTATTACCAGAATCGTTGGCTATTTGGCTGTTGCTGTTGCTGTTGCTGTTGCTGCTGCTCCTGCTGCTGTTGCAGCTATTCGTACTCCTTTTGTATATGGAGTGTGGCGAAAACGCTTAAAATGAAATTTATTTAGTCAACCCAGAGACAGAAACAAAACGTAGAACAGTCACTGAGAGAGTTTCACCAGAGATTCGCAATGCGACAAAAATGCGACTAAAAATAAGGCAAATACTCAGGCAAAAGCCGAAAATTGCGGCGCAAAAAAAAAAAATAAAACAAAAATAAAACAAATATAAATAGACGCATTGGTGGAAATGTTGGCCAAAATTATATATTTAATTTATATATTGTAGGCGAAAATTTTAATTCAAAAATTTTGCGTGAAAAATGCGGCTTAAAATAGCCGCCGAATCAGCTGCCAAATCCAATTTTATGACGGTATGCTACAACATTTGCATAAATGTATGCTAAGTGTATGTATGTGTGTGTGTCAGAGTGGGTGTGCGAACAGGTCAGTATATGTGTGTGTTATGTGTATGCTAAGTGTGTACAAGTGTGCAACAGAGACAGCAAGAGCGCAGCATGTGGCAGCCAGCCTGTTGACGTTGCTGCTGTTTAAGTTAGAACACAGGGCAGCAAATAGGAAGCACTAAAGGTAGCGGGTGGAGAGAGTGGAGACAGCCATTGCATTGCATGTTTCTCGTGTACTCAAATGCTCTCGCATGCAGCCAAATGGCACGCAAAGACAGATTAGAAATCCGCCGACCTGCAGTTTCGCGTGGCGGCCCACTGCGTTTTTATTTTTCTAGAATTGAGCAGAGAGCACAGGCACGATTGGTGCTCCCAGTGAGTGTGGGTTGTAGATGGGGATTCGGATTGGTGCTGAGCTGGTTGTTATCACTGCTGGCACAGCGGGTAACACAGAGCAGCAGCAGCAGCTGGCATAAAAATCAAAACTACAATTGAATGTTTAGGCGCGATTGAAGTGAATATTCAGCGATGTTGTTCTATCTCTCTTTCGCTCTCTATCTCTCTCTCGCTCTCTCTGACTGTCGTTTTAATTAATTTTAATATTATTTACATAATTTTATATAGATTTTTTATATGCTCTTTTAAAGTAAAGTAACTCTTTAAACTAGGCAACTGTTTTGAGCCTTTTTGAAATGTTTGAAAAAGTTTCTACCTTCACTTGTGATTTAGTTGGAAAAGCTACAATGAAAGGAAACTCCTAGGAACAACAACAACAACAACAACAAAAAGTAACTCAACACAAATATAGCAACAATGAAATCATTTTTCTTCAAGGAGTAGACAACAAGAATTGTGTCTCTGTTTCTTTCACATTTCTCAGTGCCTTTCTCTTACTCTCTTAATATACAACTTTGGCTGCACGAAGAAATTTGCATATGCTGCCTGTCGACGGCAACAGTATCCCTGCAGCAGCTATAGAGGGACTATAGAGGGTCCTGTATACCAGAAACATAAGCAAAAAGTTTTATAGAATTTTCCTCTTTTCTTTTTGTCTGCTTATTGTGTGCTTCACTTGTCTAGTTGGTATTGTATTGTTGTGTTGCAAACTGTCGGCATTTTCCATTTGCAACTTAAAAGTAAATAGAAATACGAGGCGCGACTTGAGCCATGGGCAGCTGCTCAACTGTTTGTTGCTGTTGCCGTTGTTGCCAGTGTTTTGTTTTGCAGTTTCAGTCGCAGATCGAAACTCATTTCTTTAATTTTCTAAACGATTTTCAATTTATGTGCCCGCTGCTTTGGCTTAGTGCTTTTCCTGTTCAAGATCTTCAATTATAGTTGAGTTTAGTTGGGGCATGCGTCTGCGTTTGCGTCCCTGGGGCATTGCTTGTTAGCCGCCTGCTACGCCGTTCCAAAGGCTGCAAGAAATTGCAATAATGTTAATTTTTTGCAACTATTTGCCATACCTGAACTCGTACTTCCCCCCCCATCACACAGCATGCCTTAGCGTGGTACTCCGTCATCGTCTTCATCCTCATCCTTGCCAGCAGCAACAGCAGCAGCAGCTTTAACGTCGTCATGGTTGTTGCTGCAGCGGCATTCGCCCAAAAGGGTTTAATTTCATTTTATTCCATTGCCTCAAGTACGTGTAAGTGTGTGTTTATGTTTAGCAGTTGAGGAGGTTATAAGGGAGGAGTGGCTACATGGAGCTACAGATGGAGCTGCTGGTGCTGTCGTTGTCGTCCGCTGTTATCTGCAAAACTCCATTAGAAAGGCAACACGGCGGCACGCAGGAAGCAAATGGCAATGGCGCGCTCCAGCGCTACCAGCTACCAGATACAATTCCAGCTCCAACTCCAAATCCAGCTATAGTGCCCAAGTTAACGAACAACCAGGCATACACACACACACACACACACACAGACAAACATAGAGAGAGAGGTAGAGAGAGAGGCAAACACAAAAGGCTGAAGCAGGCGCAAAAAACGACGACGCTTAACGACTTTAAAGAAAAATTAAAAACATCCCAAAAGGAATACATCTTCGCCCTGCCGCATACATCGACATGGCGGCTGCCTTGTTGAGTGTTGGTATCTTGGGGGGGGGGGGGGCACAAGGGGTATGCTCTGGCAGCAGCCAGGGAAACTGCAAACTGGAACCTGAGACTTGGTCTCTTAGTTTCTGTTGCTGTTGCTTGCTGCGGCAGCCGTTGCATGTTTGCCCATCCGTCGACGGTCGTCGGTCGTCGGTTGTCGGTTGTCGGTTGTCTGTCCTTTAAGTCTGTCCGCTCAACATTGTTAGTGGCTCTCGAATTTATTTTAACGAACTAGTTTGGTCACTTCATACAACATCTTTTTTTTCCTCTTCAGATACATATATATCTATATATATATATATATCTTTTTTTTTTGCTGGTTTTTGCTCTGTGCTTCGATGCATTTGCTGCGGGTTATAAAATATATTCGCCTTATATAAATAAATAAATTGGTAAATGGCGTTTCATTTGGAGCTGGATCTCATGTGTTCCTCTGCTCTGCACTGCCCTATCTCTCTCTCTCTCTTTCTCTCTCTCTCTCTTCACCTCATCCCTCCAATGAGCACATTGGGATTGTCGTTGTCGTTGTCGTTGTCCTTGTCGTCTCTGATGTTGATGCGATGATAAATGCGACAAAAACCTGTCGCAGTTTGCCGACTAGCAGCAAATTGAATTTATTTGCTCGCGTATGTCGTCAAGCAATGGCCATAACAGATGAAGAACAGCATAAAAAATACCAATACTAATACAAACACAAATAGAGAACCAGTTGGGTTCTTCTTTTCTTAATGGCTTACAGCCGTTTGTCTGATTACCAACTATGCGAAGCATTTTGGCCAAGCTGCAGCAATGCAAAGAACTTCAAGTTAAACTTTGTAGAATTGAAAACTTAATGTGAAGATTCTTTGTCTGAATAATATATATATATATACTATACTTATTATATAGCATAGCATTTAATTAAATTGTTAGAATTAAGTGGAAATTTAAAGAAACTTCTGCAGCAAACTCATTGCTTTTGCATTAACTTTCATTACAGTTTTTATGTTTGAATTTATATGCTTAATCCTTCATTAGCTGTCGCTGCCCAACTGACGTCATTATCCCAGGCAAAAGTCACTTAAAATCAGCTTTACTCATCCTATTATGTTTTATATATATACATAGATATATATATATATATATATATATATATTTGGAGTTAGCAGAGAATATGGCGAAACGCACCCAGAATATGAGATAAATGAAACGGAACCACTTTTCGCAGCTGGCGCGCCCTTTTTATTTAGTTTTTTTCCTCTTTTCTTATATATATATATATACATTTATATATATATATATATTATATCTGTATTTTTTTATTATATTTGGTAGCACATTATGAGCAACAACAACAGCAGCAAGCAGCAACATGAAGGGATAGGCAACAAAAGCAAAGAAATCGCAACACCAAAATGCTTAACGAGCACGAAGCACTTGCAAAAAAATGTTGCAAGCAAAACGAAACAGCAAAGAATTATTTACTTCAAATTCCGAGTGCAACATAGAATTCGTGCAGCGGGCAACATGTTATCCGAAAAAAAGCGTTGCAGCAGCAGCAGTGGAAGCAGTGGCAGTGGCAGCAACCGGGACTGATGCATATAGGAAAAGAGCTTAAAACGCCGATAAAAGCAACGATGGCAGTTCAGCTTCGTTTGCTGCCCAGGCGGCCATGTTGCTGATTGCCATTGCTATAGCGGCAACAGCAACAGCAACAGCGACAACAACGAGCAATGGGCAAACGGCAACTCATTGCGAATGCAACAACTGTGCGCCTTTCTCAAGACTTGGACAACGTTTTGGGGCAGCATCATTACTTCCATTCAAGCTGTTTGGCTTTGGTGGCGTGTACATAAAAAAAAAATAAAAAGCTGCACGCTGGAGTTGTTGCTGCTGTTGCTGCTGCTGCTGATGCTGCTGTTGATGTTGCTGCTGTTGTTGCCACAACCATTTTGGACACAAAAGCAGTCAGGCAATGTAGTTGCATGTAGCTTGTTGTTGTTGGTGCTGCTGCAGCTTCCACTGCCAAATAAAGCAAACGCATTGCAAATTCCTCGTCGACATCGCTCGCTGTTGTTGCCGTTGTTGCCGTTGTTGACTTTTTTGCAGCGTTTTTTTAATGATTTAAAATTCCATTTTAAGAATTTTATACTTAATGATGTGTTTTGCGTTGTATAGCATCGTTGGGCAACGTTGTTGCTGCTGCTGCATGTTGCTGTTTGCTGCTATCTCCCAGTGCCCACTAACCAGTAACCAGTAACCAGTATCCAGTATCCAGTATCCAGTATCCAGTATCCAGTATCCAGTATCCAGTATACTGTCCAAAGTCCTTTACTGTCCTGCCAATGGCGACTTTCGACGTCGTCTTCTGCTTTTGATCTAAACGCTGCGTGCTTTTCGTAAATTGCTTTTCGTTGTCGTCCATGGACGGACCTTAACTTGGGCCTCTTGGGCCTGTACTACAGTTTGGGTATGGGCTTGGGTTTGGGTTTGGGTTTACTGCGTTGGGACTGTTACCTTTTGTGGAAGCCGCATGAAATGTGTGCGACTTGTTGTGTTCGTTTTTTTTTTATCTTTTTTGCTTGCTTGTCGGAGATTTTTTCTTTCTCTTTTTGTTTGTTGCAGAAATTAAAAGAAACCAAGTGCATTGCAATTGGGCTGTTTCCACTGTGCATGAAATCGCAGCAACCAAAATATTTGCCACACACACAAAATAGAAAAAACAAGTAGCACAGAAGATTTATGTAGGCTTTTGCTGCAACAGGCTGTAAATCAAACTGTAAAATGCAAAATGCACTGGCGACAAGCAAAAAAAAAATTTTGCAACTGTTTCTAAATTTCATATTTTCATTGACGCATGCAAATTTCATGCTCTTTTCATCTACCTTCAGTTGCATGCCATTTGCCATTTGCCGTTTGCCACTTACCACCCGCTGTGGCATTTGCCCAAAACTGTTGCCCCTTACCTGTGCCTGTTGCAAATTTTCCCAAAAAAAATGCCGCCAAGTGCGTGCAGAAATATGAATTTTCATAATTTTTGCACTGTTTGCGGTTTCCGACAGAAATTGTCGCAATGTTTTGTCCTTTGACCTGCCATAAAACAGCTGCAGTGAAATTTTTGTTTTGTTTTCTTCTATTCCGCTTAATACAATTGCATAACAATTGTTGTACAGGTCGAGACAAACGTTTTCTGTTAACTTCTTTTTTTTAGAGCATTTTTTTTTTCAATCTAATATCTGTAGGGCTCTCGTGCTGTTTAGAAAGTGCGTTACATGCCCCGAAATTGAAGTTCAGCGTGCAACAACATATGATTTATGGCCCAGTCATTTAGAAAGTTGGTAAGAGTATTTGATGGGAAACTAGACTGTTAAAAAAATACTGATACCAAATCAGTTCAAAAAACATTGGCAAAGGTTGCTGCACGCGTGAAAAATATAAGAGAAAAATTAGAAAATGTTTTGCGGCAGCTGAGAAAGAATTCTTAGAGTTAGATTTCTTCAACTAAATAATTAAGAAATAAACTTTATAAATTTAAAAAAAAATACTTCGGGAGTAAACTTAAAAGTTTTTCATTTCGTAAGAGTCCTTTAACATATACAGTTACTTCTCTCTCTGTACTCTTTGTTAATTGTAAAAGCCTTTTGAAGTTCATTTCGTTTTGCCTGTTGGCGCTGGCATAAAAATTCAATTATCACTTAATAACAGTAGCAAATGGAAAATTGCGTGTGGCGTTGACTTGCAGCAAGGTAAACGCATTGTTATTGTTATTGCCCATGTTGCAGTTGTGACCGTTGCATTACCAACATGTAAATGGACAGTGAATGGCGACTGTGCCGCCTGCCACCTGCCGCCTGTTGCCAGCAACCTGCAACAATCAGGCAGAGAACATTTTGCACTTTGCGTTATTAACAAAAAGGTCGTTAAAGCATTTTAAGTAACTTTATGTGAAGAATTTTAATTATTTCATTTTACTCAATTACGTTGCAAAAAATATTGTTGCAACTCGCTGTTGCAACACTGCAGTATCTGCTTGCAATTTTAAATTAAAAATCACAACATAAAATTATTAAAAAATAAAAATTTGCATGTTGGTGTCAATTAACCTTTAGTTTTAGTAAATTATTTAATTATTAATATTAATAAATTAGTGTTGTATATATACAATATAAATCTGTTATATTTAACTGATTATTAATCAAATATTATTATCTTATTTCTCCATTTCAGGTAAGTGTTACAATAGACAAACATCTTGCAACAAACATTGACAAAGTAAGAGTTTTCCCCGCTTAAAGTGAGTAAATAAATAAAGAAAACTTTTAGCAGCAACCACCAGCAACAATCCTACAAGTATGTATAAAAAAAAACTTAACTGATCCACCCAAAAGAATAGAAAAGAAACGAAGGAAAAAACCATTTTCCAGATTAGCTGCAAATGTGAAACAAAAATTGGAAAATTACTCATGCGTGTGCCTCGGCCTGAATCCTTATGCCATGCTCCATGTATCCCACATATGCGGGTATTAGTTTCCATAAAAAATACGTAAAAGAGCTAGGAAAATTTTGCTGCCTTCACCCACACATATACAGGCACACATAGAGTCACTAGCATAGAGCAGTGGGTGGGGCTTAGAGAGTCTGAAAAACTCAACGCCCTCATTTAAATTTATTTGCGCAAATTTACTTTCCCATAGCATAAAATCAAATCCAATCAATAAGCATCTTAAATAAATTCATGGCGTCCCCACACCCACACACACACACACACATACACACACACACACCCTTACAAATCTATTCAGTGCTGTCGCCTTGCCTCTTTGCAACGTTGATGCCACTCAGCTACCTCATTTTTTGTAATGCTAAATAAATTTATTTGCTAATGTAGTTTTTTTTTTCTTCTTTTTTCCCTTTGCTTTCTGCTGCTTGCCACATGTCGAATAAGTGCAGCAAAAGTTTCTATATACGCTATCGGGTTCGTTGTGGGGGAAGGGGAGACGGCAGAGCAGAGATAAAAAGAAACAGCTATGGAACGGAAAGAGAGAAATAACGAAACTTGGTACTTGTTAGTTTTATCTGCATATCATTGAGATAAATTTTGGTGCCGATCAAATGCCGTGTCTGCTATCTGAAGGTCTGCCTGTCTGTCTGTCTGACTGTCTGACTGTCTGCCAATGTTGCCACTTGGGCGTGGAAAAGAAATGTGTACGGGATGGGTGGGTGGCAGGCGTCATTCGGCTGCCGTGTGGCAAGCAGCGGCAGCATCAACAGCAGCAGCAACAGCACAAAAAAAAGTCTGCAGAAAAGCCGCTGATTTGCATACGAAAGTAATTTGATGTCTTGCGAGTAACCCACACATACACACATACAGATACAGAGATACACACACATATTTGAATATCCACAAAAGTAAGCCGCCATAACGATACGTCACGAGTTACGTTGCTCTGAGTAACTGATAAGCGAGAGAGCCGCGTGTAAAGGCAAGTGGCTAAAGAATTAAAATGCTTTTCCAATTAATAAGTTGAAGAGGGTTCACACATACACACGTACACATATATATGTATATATATATATTACTTTCATAATCTATTAACATATCTGTTAGCTGTTGATAATGTCAGCCAATATTAAATGCAACTTAAAGAAGAAATAGAATCGAGAATCAAATCAAATATAAATTGTAGAATTCAACTATATAGAATATATATATAGAAATCTGTTTGTATGCTTGATAAATGGCTTGCTATATGCTATATATGTATGCGTACTGTAATTAATTTGAAATTGTAATTTAAAACAAATTGTAATTAGTAGCAAAACGTGTCCTACAGTTGAGTTTTCCGGCTTGGCAATGATTTTTCAATATGATTCAAAGAATTTTCAATTAACCGCCTGTCACTACTCACTGTCCACCCCTAATGGGCGTGTTATATTGGGGTGGGCGGTTTCGAGGCCATGATAGTCGCGGCCATTACAAATGGCCGTTCGGCCTGTTCAAGGGAAAATTGAAAATTTTCCCAAAAATGTGCCTGTAACCCCTACTCCCCTACCTACCGCACTGCTGACTGACCCAACTCTCTGTCCATTGTCACATAGTTTAATAGTTGTTGGTTTTGGTCAGTGCATATGTAGATTTTCAGCTGACCTGACAATTTGCAACAGCCCCCAAAAAGGGAGTAAAAGAGAGAGTGAGAAAGAGATGGGCATAATGCTATGTGAGAGGCAACAATTTATGTTACTACGAAATTCCTGGTACTTAATTGTCTGCGTTTAATGAATGAATAAATGCCTTTTTCCTGAACCCATATACATACACACACGAACACACACATATATATGTATATATATATAGTAGAGCATGTAGTATATCAAGTGGAGCCTTGTGCACCAGGCGATTATTATTAGTTTTTCATTGGATTTTTCATTGTTGATTTGCAAAATTTAATTGAATTTTAATGGAATACATGGGGCGTGTATTATGATCAGACAAATATATATATATATATATATTTGTTAATATACATATATATATATATATATATTTTTGTTTTGTTTTGATTTAATTGCGCGTTTATTTGAAGTTAATCAAAATGAGAGTCTGATTATTTTTGCTAAATTAAATTTTAATCATAATTTTAATGGCTTGACGGCCTGTTATTGCCACTTTGTGGCAACATATTTGTTTCTGCCCCATGCAATGTATGTTGTATGTTTATATTTACCTACACATATAAACACTACACATGCAACACTTTGCCAGTCGTTTTAATTAGTTTACACTGCGCTACAACATTTATTTCTCTCTCATTTTTTTCTTTTGTGGCATACAAAATATTATTTTTTTCGTTTTTTTTTTGCCTGCTTCTACTCCACCTCCCCACTCCCCCAGCAACCTCATTGGTTACAGCCAGCACCTCCTTGCTCAATGCCGACAAACGTTTTATTTCGTTATCTTTTTGCCGCAGGCAGCTGCAAATGCCACGCAAATTAAACATGCTACCTTTTTTTTACCAGCTCCCCTCTCTCCACTCTCCACTCTCCACTCACCTTTCTCCTGCCACTTGCCTACTAATGTTCACATTTTTTTTTTTATTTATTTTTTGCTTCTGTTGTTACCTTTGTCGCTTGACAAAGTGCGCAGCATTTGCTCGCAATTTCTCTTACATTTTGGGGCCACTCCCCTCCCCTTCAGCACACTCCATGAAATGGTCGTTGGTCGTTTGGTCTTTTGGTCTTTTGGCTGTTGGGTATCCGGTTATTAAACACCCACTTATTAGCTTCTTTTATTTACATATTCATGCGGCACACTCCCAGCTTAATTGCCAGTCCCGGCCTGTCCAACTTATGTATATATGTATGTAACCAACGTGTATGCTCCTTGCAACCTGCACAACAACAACAACAACAGCAACAACATCAACAACACCAAAAGAAAGACAGCATAAAAAACACAACGAATATCAGCCAGTTTTACTAATCGCATCATAAATATTCAGCGTGGTTTGCTTTGGTTTTGATTCAAGTTTTCACACCCTCCGGCAATTCGGGCGTTTAACATATTTTATGACAGCGCCAAGGAGAATTTCGAAACGCTTATGAACTGCCTATATAAGCGAAATTACAAAATAAAAGCAACAAACACACACACATACGCATACAGACTAAATAAAAAAAAGTGTTGCATACTCGCTGGCGCTGGCATTAGGAGTCAAAGGATTGGGCTTGGGCTGGGCAAAGCGAAAACTGGGCATAAATAATTTTACAGCAACAGCAGCCTGTAAATTATTTTTGAGAAAAAGTTTGTTGAACTTGTTCTTATTTAATATATGGTAGATACGTGCATGTGTGTGTGTGTGTGTGTGTGTGTGTGAGTGTGTATCTGCAGGGGCCTTTCACTGTGGCTGCTGCTCGAAAATTAATTGCTTAATTAGTTACGGGCAAACACTTTGAAATATGGCCGCGACGGATGACTTTCGGTTCTGTTCAGTTCTCGACTTTCAACTGGTCATAATTGCTCTATTAAATGGGTTTACTTTTTAAATTCGTTCGTTCGTTGTTTTTTTTATTTTCTGTTATAATAACTTTGATATTCTGTATACTGTATACCATATTCTGGGGCTGTAACCGCTTGTGCTAATGGCCAGTCAGTCAGCTGGCTAAGGGTATAGAGATAGAGAAAGGGTACATTGAATTATTCGACTTTCAGCTTAGCCATTAGGCATGCAATATTTCTATATATGTTACTTACAATAGTTACATATATATATATATATATATATATAGATATAGATATAGATACTTATTGCTATTGCAACAAAAACATGTTTTATGTCAGCTTAGCCATTAGGCATGCAATATTTCTATATATGTTACTTACAATAGTTACATATATATATATATATATATATATATAGATATAGATATAGATACTTATTGCTATTGCAACAAAAACATGTTTTATGTCGTCCTTAATGACCCCCGAGTGGAGTCGAGCGAGTCGAGTTGTGTCGCATCCTCTTCTACGTCTTTGGCGTCGTCGCACTTAATCGCTTTGAATTGCAAAAGCAAATAATGTGCAAAAAAGCATAAGGATAAAGGATAAAGGATAAACCATAGCGTCGCCAGCAGCTTCAAGTTTGCTGCTCTATACCCTGGCGGATCCTTGCTTGCCTTTTGCTGCTAGCTTTGTCGGCTCGCCACGACTGCCACAACACCCACACTGAAAAATCTCTTCCCCACCATACTCCCTACGTGCCACCAACCAAAAACACATTTCTCTCTGGCGGCCACTGCAGAATGACGCCATTATTTTGACAAATTTTTTGGCAATGCCTTTTTTTTGTTGCTGCTGCTGCTTTTGGTTGGCTTTTAGCTCGACTGCTGTCAGCTTTTGTTGGTTTTTAAATTGCATGCAATAATTCAATTTTATATTTCCGTAAGCAGCAAAAAAAAGGAGAAAAAAAATGGAGAAAAAGCAAAAATCTTTATCATTTTTATTGCCGCAAGATTATGCTCTGCTCTATAGCAGAGAGTTGCCTCCATTTTTTTGTTGGCACCAAGCAACATGTCTGGGACTCCAAATAGAGTGCAATCTGTCATAAACATGCAGCAAATGAGTAAAATAATAACTTCAATTGAAGTAAATAGTCCGTAAGTGGCCAGTAGACCGATTATTCCTATATATATATATAAACTATTAATCGACTGCATGACTAACAGTTGGAGAAACTCTACCAAAAGGCCTTAAGTATTACCAAAAGTAAACAGTTTATAACATCAAATCGTTTTGGCTTAATGTAAACACCTTTCCACCCCACCCCGTTGAGCATATGCTGTGACTAAATTATGCAAATTACTTAATAAAATGTTGACACCAACAAACTGCATGGCCTTAATATAATTTCAATAGGCCAATATAAACAACTCATTCCCTTTTTTGCACTTGCCCAGTCACAGCCTCTGCCTCTGCCTCTGTCGGTCAGCTAGACACGTTCAAGGGGCGTTTTTTTTCGCCCTCTGTGTTGGCCATTTATGGTCGTTTAAGGGTGGCAATTCCTGTGCCATATACCACCCCTTTTAGCCGTATACTCGAGCTCCCGTTGCGTTGGTGGTTAAATCACTTGTCTGACACAGTTTTGAGCAGCAAAATCAAATGAAGGACCTGTGCGCGTAAGTAGCATAAGGTTGAGGGATCATACAACAGTCAGTTTCCAATTTGACCATGTTTTTCATTTTTTTTTTCGTTTTTTTTTCTCTTGTTGGTTGACAGTTGCACATAAATTTCGCATTAACTTGACACGTGAGAGGAGAGAAATGCAGCAAGTCTAGTTGCAACCCTCGCTTATTTTGAAACGCTCACGTGCCATGAGGCATCAACTGTTCTAGCTGCTACTGCGCCTGCCCTTCCTCCATCCCCTTCCTCCATCCCTCTTCCTTCTACTCCTTGTACTTGTTTCGGTTTGGGCTTCTTTCTTTAGCGATTTCAGCCGAAAGATAAATAATAAAGCGCTTCCCAGACGCAGTCATATTTGCGGTTCCACGCACCCCCCCAATTGCTGTGTGTCATACCTCGGCCCCCCTTCCTTCACCATCGCACTTGTGTGGCAGGCTGACTTCTTCGCATTTTCGCAATAAAATCGTAATAAAACACATTGGTCACGTAATTTCGTTTGTCTGTGGGATTTTATTGCCATTTTTTCGTGCAATTTTAAATTGTTATAAATGTGACGGCACACAGCAGCCGTGTGTTTACTTGCCTTCTTCTCCACTCCCCACTCCCCCTATACACACAATCTACTCACTCTATCTCCATTCTGTTGATTCCTTTGCGTTTTGCGTACTTATGTATTTATGATGTGGAAAATATCTTGAAAACTGCCTCTGCTGCTAGGCAAAATCAATGTTGGTTGGGAGGCAGAAAAGTTCAAAAATGTGCCTTAACATTTAGCAATAGGCCTTGAGCTTTATATGGCCAACTTCATGGCCAACTCACGCCTACTACTATAAGCAGGATACTCGAACAGGATAACGCACAACTTTCACATCCAACACCATACAGACGACAATTAAGCAACAAAACTTTGATAAATTGCTTCCTTGCTGGCATTTTATGAGTTCTGTAGACCTCTACAAACACACATACAAAGACATACACAAACATATACACACCCACACAGTCAATGGGTAATTCAAGAGATCTGAGAGAGAGAGAGAGAGAGAGAGTGAGAGCTTCTTTACACTAATTAAGGGGCTCATGGGTTTCCTGCAAATATTTGTTATCTGCTTTTGGGGCTGCGGCAGGCAGCAACAGCAACAGCAGCAGCAGCAGACCAAAATCCAATGGCAAACAAGTAGCAACAACAACAAGCAGAAGTGGTGGCAAACAACAATGAGGCAGCCATGTGGCGCCACAGGACGATATTTGCTTCATTGGGCAAGTTCGTTATAAAGTTCAAATAGTTGAAATCATTTCCATTTGTTCTCGTAAACTCATTGAACTCAACTTTTCGATGTTCGAAAAATTGTTTGAAAACATTATTTATATATTTTTTATTGCTTTTATTTTTGAACAGACTTAAAAAGTTGAAAATAATTTAATTAAATATATTAAATAGAAATTTATAAATTAAGCAATAAATTTTGTTTAAAAATTAACTACTTTATATCAATATATTTAACAATAAGAGATAAAAAATTTGTAGTTCCAATTTTAAACACTTTATTTATATAATTGTAGTATGGATAATACTAGACTCCAATGAAATATAGTTGTTTTGGATAAAAAGAAAAAGAAAAAGGAAGAGATAAAGATAGAGAAAAATAGGTTTTGCTGTTAATCCGTTGCCCTTCACTAGCTTTGGATAACGTTTCAAAGCAATCCATCATTTATAATGATCAGTTAGTTAGAGTTAGCCATATTGTCTATATTGTCTATATTGATTAAATGCACTTCAGGGAGAATAAATTGCTGGTTATGACAAGTTGGTTGAGTTGGTTTGAGGGGGTTGTAGGGGTGGCTATGTAATATGCGTGGTGGAGGAGGGGGGGAGTAGAGTAAAAGAGGGGGGCGACAGGCATTGTTATGGTTATGGATAAAACGCAATCTTCAGCAAATTATAGCAATTTTTATGCTTATAGAAAAGCGCATTGCATTCAACTCGCAATTTGCTTCACTCGCTAACCCTAAAGGGTAAAGACGCAATTACTTTTATTATTCAACCGGACCGCACCACACCACAAGCACCACTGCACTAACATGCCACAATCCACAAACAACTAAAGTGGACACGGCAGAGAGTCCAAGTGAGGGCATCACCTTAACATTCACCCCGAAGCCAGCAGCAATGGAGAGTGCAAGTTGGGTCAATTCCTTTGAGCTCCGACTGATTGATGACTGTCTAGGCAATTTTCAGTATAAGCCAAAGAGTAGATATACAGCAAGAGTAAAATATAGCCTGATATTATTACTATTATTATTATTATTATTATAATGTATATTATTATTAATATTATTATTTACATTCTTATTATTATTATTATTATTATTATGTAATGCAAAATGTATTATTACAACTAAATGGTAGACTGGAATTTAAGCAGCTTTTGCTACATAGTTTTCTTAGGTTAGTCTACTCCCTTTAAGCCTTTGAGTTGTACTTACAGTTGGCCATAAATCGCAATGAGTCAACGACTGCAGAAACTGTCCACAGTTCTTAACTCATTTTGGTTCTGAACAAGCGATGAACGCACAACGAACGCGCGACGTTTATTGGTTCCGTCTGGCCATTTATTTCACTCCTATGATCCGCTGGCGGAAGCCATTAAAGCCACCACCAACATACGACGAGGCTGTAGCACAGTAGGCGACCACTCGGAACCGGCTCCCGCTGCCTTGCTGCCTGCTGCTGCTGCTGCTGCTGCTGTAGCTACTTTGGCTTTACCTGCCTACAGTCGAGTTTTTAAGATAAACCAAAAACCGGTTATGTGGTGAGCTGCTGCCATGGCAACCATAAACATGGCAAAGAGTAGCAACAGCAGCACCAGCAGCAACAGAAGATGCAATGGCAATGGCAATGGGCAATACATCAGCTCAGCTCAGTTCAGCTTAGTTTAGTTCTGCTCAGTTCAGCTCAGTTCATCCAGTTAATGGAGGAACAGAGCCGCTGCCCATTTGGCGACCCATTAGACAATCGCGCACATTTCATCAGGCAACCACTTTGCGCATTGCACGTGGCATAGTCGGATCACGTATTAACCAGCTCCCTACCATACCAGTTACTCACTCAGCCAGCCAGTCAGCCAGTCATCGTGCTCTTTCAGTCCAGGTTAATCATATGCGCAAGTGCCAAAAGCCCCCTTGATGGACGAGCAACAACAACACATACACAAAGCCAGTAGAACCGGTGCCAACATCTTCGTGTGTGGCCCCCAGGTCTAGCTATGTGGCTCTTAACTTGGCTTGCTATCAACCTGGCAAATAGTAGACCCACAGCACAGTCATTAGTTTAATTGCGCTGTTTATGAAGCGTTTTCATTGACTGCTGTCCAGCGAGTAAACAACAACAAGTGTCTACAGCTGGATCCGTTCTTCTTCAACCACCAGTTGTATCTCTCAGGTTCCTACAGTTCCTACCTAATTATCATATGACTACAAGTCAAAGCATTATACATATATATATATATATGCTTATATATATATATAACAATTTTATCTGCTGTTGTTGTTCAGGTTGTTGTCTGCATTCTACATTCTGCATTTTACCATTCCTCAACTTTGCATGCACTGCACTCATTTGGCCATGTTGTATGTTGTATGTTGTTAGTTTTAAATTAAATTAAATTTAATGTCAGTTAATAGAAAACTTTATTTATGCCGCCTGATATATGTTATCTGTGGCAACGACGGCCATACTGATTGTGGGCGGAGTTTCATTGTGTAAAAAATATTAGCTCTTGTCTATATAATTTGAACAGCAGCTCTCAATTACTATATATTTTTTATACAGATTTCAATTACGTATATCAGAGATAAAACCATGACAATGTCTTCGAATTTTAAACTATATAAATATAGAATTTTAATAGATAGAAACTTTCTTTTATATAAATTCATAAGGAATAGAAAGAGATCTTTGAATTCAACTGGAAATTTTATATTGAAGTCTCTTGGCTAGGGCATGTTTATATAGAAATTTTATAATTCTACATTTAAGATCAAAGATTAAAGATTATTTGTAAATTAATTTGTGCTTTTAAGCCCAATTTAATATGGCAGTTTAGTAGGCTCATATCTTAATGGTAATCAAAAGCAAATTGTTGCCGTTGTTAACAATCAATTTTTATATGCGAGTTGGTGACCAACTTCATAGTTCCGGTTCTTATCGCGAAGCAATGCAAAAACAACAACAACAACAACAACAACAACGAAAATTGTTAGAAGCACAAAAAACAGGCAACAAAACATTTAAAAGCAAATAATTTCGAAACATACTTAAAATCAATTTACTTAATAACTGGGCAATTTGAGTGCGCGTTGAGGCTGTTCATATAATGCGGCTACTTTTGAGTATGCCGACGCACATACACTCTCACACACACACACACACACACAATACTAACTGTGTATGTGTGTGAGTGTGTGTTTATGAATAAACTAAACATGTTGCATGCCGAGAGTCGAGCCTTTGCCTCTGACTCTGCGCCTGCCTCTGCCTCTGCCTCTGGTTGGAGGCAGCTCAATTCATTTTGGCATGCGAATAATAATTTCCATCTAAAGCAGAACAATGGCCGCAACAACACTTGTAAAAAGCAAAGTAAAAAAAAAGAAAAAAAAATACTTAATAATAGTTGTTCCAACACATACGCGAGCACTAACCAAAGCAGGCCTAGCCGGCGGGTAATCGTTTTACTCACCCGGCGAACGTTCAACGGGCAATTTGAAAAGCGCGCAACAACAACACCAACAACTAAAGCTAAAGCAACAGCAACAGCAACTGGCCAAAACAAATCAACGGCAACAGCAACAGCAACAGCAACCTGCTGTCCAGTCGCCTGTTGAGAGGTTTCCCAACTTCAACTCCAACTCAAACTCTGACTCTGACTCTGACTCTGGAACATGTCCCTGGCCATGGGGGCCTTACAACCTGTCCCAGCATTGCATCCACAGTTTGCCACGTTTACATGCAACTGCTGCTGTTACACAGATACACACTATGCTAGTATATATTGTTATGCTATGTTGCAGCTAAATTGTTTGACTGCAATCAACTTGCAACTTGCAACGCGTCGCATAAATTGCCGCTGCATAAAAATTTGAAAAATTTATCGCAAATAGAACTAAGAATTGTTGAAGCATTATAAAATATATCCACTATAATTTATATATAGAATTTAGTTTATACTTTTATTATTTAACAATTCTATATACCAATTGTTACATTTCCTTTCCCACCCTCCCTACCTTCATCCTGCAATCCCTTCCTAGTCCTCTACATTGTCTTCCGCTGATTTATGCGCATAATCTTAAATTTATTTGCACGCTCTCTTTCCGTGCTCATCTTAACACATACTCAACTCAACTCTTGACTTATTACTGCATTTTTCTGCTATGCAGTGCCCCCTCTTCCCCTACCCTTAACCCTAGCGCATCCTGCGAAATGTAAAGCAACTGCAGCGACTGTTGCAATCGGTGTAAAATCTTAAGGCCAAACTTGCTGTAATTGTTGCAACAGAATTCGAACTGTACTACGCAACTTTTGAGGCTATTTTCATTAGGTTTCTACATAAAACCTATATATATATATAGCATATAGTTCAATATTAGTTAACAACTATTGTTGGTTATAGCCTTGTTAACTGTAAAGTTCTTGCTTTAATTTTGTAAATAGTTCTAACATCGTTTTACCTTTTTCAAGTATATTCATGCTATAACCAACTGATTTATCAAGCTTTTACTCTGCTTCTTTCTAAATATATATGTGTGTGTTAATATGTATGTGTTTATATGCATTTGTATGTGTTAGGGTCCGTTTTGTTAGATAGTTTTTGCTGGGCAAGCAGAGCAGCTTTTGGGCAGAGTTTGTTTTGTGGCTACTTTATTGCATTAATACATATATAGATATATATTTATATAATAATAAAGCAGACAAACACCAGCATATATATCATATGTATGTATGTATATATATATATATATATATATATGTTCTGGTTTTTGTTGGCTGCCTGCAAAATTTGTGTGCCGAGAGATAAAAGTGCCAGAGCAACTTGTCATAATAAATAAAGGCGAACGCTGCGTTGCCTTTTTGCCATTTTATTTATGCGCTTTTCATAAAACACAATAGCTTTTGTTTAATAACAGTGAAATTTATTTTTTTTAAATATTCACCAACACCAACACAAACAACAACACAAACAATAACAGCAACAACAACTAGTATAACAACAATTATTTTTGTCTTAATGAAGCGTTCGCAGACAAATTTCATGCACTTCGCTTATATATTTTATATATATATAATTTTTTTTATCGATGTTTGTTTTTGTTATTATTTTTGATTATTGTTTTGTTTGCAATTAAAAAAAAGGAGGTAAAAAAATTTACATAAATTTATTTTCATTTTTAATAATCTGTTAACAATGCAATTTGGTTAACAATATTCATGCCCAACTCGCTGCGATTGCATGTGGATTGAAAATGATCAAAGCGAATCGAAAACTATACAAAAATATATATCTATATATATGATAGACTAAGTCCAATAATGTTTATCAGTGCCAGCACACTCATATAAACCCAAACACACACACACACATAGTTATACACACAATGCATTGCATTGCAAATAAAGTGCAACAGTGTTTAGAGCCTTCATTGGCTGCAATGTTGCCAAGGGGGCTGGAAACGAAGGGGGTATGAAAACAATGTGCAGCATTCAAATGATTAAAACAGCTCCAAAATGCTGCAACCACAGCCCAAGCATACCACAACTCAAACAACACACACACACATACACACACAACAACAACAACAACAAGTATAACTGACCAACGACTGTGTGCGCCACGTTAATCTTTGAAAATCCGAGTGCTGTATGCGGTATTATGCGAAAATTTATCTGATTTAACACCTAATATACAATAACTTAATATGCAGTGTATTCCAAGCGCTTGCTGGGGCCTGCAGTCAACCAGCTCCACATCCACATTCATACAAGCTCCAAGCTTCCATCCTCATGCCCAATATCTAGCCCCAAGCCTCCCTATATACATGGCAGACGAGGGCTTAGCTAGGCCAGGCAAGCAGGCAGCGCACAGTGGTACACATACAATTTGCACTACAAAAATTCTAATAACAGTTAATAAATATACATATTTGATATTTTATAGAAGTTTTACTCTGAGCTAAAGCTAATTTATCAACTTAAAAAGGAATCAAAGTAAACAATTATTGGAAAATAAT